>CP032573.1:64318709-64909839 GCA_008044935.1 Gossypium turneri
ATGGGGAGAGGATGTCCATCTTTTTAAACCAGAGAGGTTCGCAGAAGGAATTGCCAAAGCTACCAATTACAATGCAGCTGCATTTTGTCCCTTTGGAATTGGACCTCGGTCTTGTGTTGGTATGAGCTTTGCAACCATGGAAACAAAGATTGCACTCTCCATGATTCTTCAACGCTATACCATTTCTCTCTCCCCTGCTTATGTCCACTCACCAATATCTGTTCTCGGCATTCATCCAGAACATGGAATTCAAGTAATACTCAAATCACTGGACAGCAATGTTTAATGTACATGGCTGCTATGAATTCAGGGTTTAACCTTGCTGGTTTATGAATTCTTCTTTAAGAGATTACATTTAATATGTTAATTAAATGCTTACTTTACAATTTCGTGTTTTACAAATCACATACTTAAATTGTCTATGTTGTGTCTTTTTATTAAAAAAAAAAAAACTCTCCCACAATAAGATGTTATGCATACCGAATGGTGAGAACGATGTAGAAGATTCAATAAATGGGTAAATTTTGGCTACACAAATGATAATGTTGGCATCAAAGGACGGAGATACAACCCAATACCATCAATATTTTCCCAACCATTGATGGTAACATTTGTGACTTCTTGATTTTGATGCGTGAGTTTTGTAAATCATTCCATTCCTATTATAATACTACACATGATGCTACACTTGTAAGGTCAACAAGTATTACCATTTGAAAGTAGTACATTTCATGATTTTCAAAATTCATCAAAATTATAATATTTTTATTTTAAGAATATAAGAGTGAGTCGTTGTAGAATATTTAAGAAAAGAATTTAAAAACACCATTTAAGTCAATTCTGATGCAGATTTTCGTTCAAGTTTAAAGATTCCCAATTGATTTCTTAGGAGATTAAAACGAGTTTCTTTGTTTCCTTCGGTTATAGTACTGTATCTTGGATGTTTTTATTTTCAAACATGAACTAATTTTCTAAATACATAGAGAGATGAACCCTATGATGAATTCTATTGTTTGATTTTTATTTTACGCAATAAATACTTAGTTGTTTATTGTCAATTATGTGTGCTTAATTCTTAGTTTAATATTTCTAAATTATTTACCTAAATCAAAGGAGACATATACCCTGTTTAAGAGTAAATCTTGTGTAATTGAGTGGAGTTGCATGTAATCCTAGAAATAGGACGATATAAACCTACCAGATTAGAATCAAATCTAATAAGGGAATCCATAGCACGAGTTAATGCGATAATAGGGTTTTTGATTAGAAAGAAATTCCAATTAATCAATCTAGAGTCAGTTGCTCTTACTCTCGAAAGAGATATTAGCATAATTTAAGGATTTTTACAAATCAAGTTACTAAGTAAAGAAATTACGCAATTTAGATTGATAGTGACAGATGAAAGCTAGGTGAATTCTTTCTTAGGTATTGTTTCGCTTCTTGGTTGTTAATAGTTTATTTTCTTGATTTGTTATTTGTCGTTTTCGTTAATTAATTTAGTTAATTTTAGTTTTTAATCAATCACTTATTTATTCAGTTAAATAATAGAAAGATGATAATTACTAGTACTTTTAGTCTTACTGGAAACGATATCTTTACTCACCATAGCTATATTATTAATTGATAGGTGCACTTGCCTCAGTTCAATTTTTAGTTAGTTCACGATGCATCATTTATTAAATATTAATTAGTGTATAACTAGAATATCAATTTTCAAAAAAAACTTTCAAATATTTATTCTATTAAATTAATTTTAAATATTAAAAATAAAATATTTTAAGAAAAAATTTAAAGTTGAATTCAAAATACAAATAAATATATAAAAATAATTTAAGAAAAATTTGAAGTCAAATTCAAAATATAATATTAGAATAATAATAGGATTCAAATGTTAATTTTATAATATAAACAATAAAATACTTATAGAAAATAAAAATATTAATCTTTCTATGTCTTAATTTTTCTATTTAAATTTCTAAAGTAAATTTAGTGTTAGTCATCCTCTTCTAGATATGTTTTCTTTTTCTTTTCTTTTTTTTATTTGTAAGAGATCATCTTCAATTACACATTCTTCTTTATATGTCTCCTTTTTGCAATACTTACATTGATTGTTTCTACTCTTGTACCATTCGAGATAACATGCATCACTTGATGAAAGTCATCTCCAAAAACAGGGTTTTTTACCAAAATATTACAAAAAAATAAAAAAAATATCAAAATATTATAAATTTTTTATTTACCCAAATAATACAAAAAAAAAAAGGATGCTGATGGAGGGGAATAAAAGGCGGCACCAATGGTGCCTTTCCCATAGGCGGCACAGGACTAAAATGTAATGATCTAAAGTTCCAAGGACCTGATGTGAAATTTACCATTTTGAATTTTGAAAGTGAATTGATGCGTGTGGCGGCACTAAAGTTGAAATGTGAATAATTTCCTTCTAAGCCCTCCTTATTTATTATTTTCTTTTTATTCCCCTTCAACTCACTTTTTTATTTAATAAACAAGCCCTCAACCTATTTTTATAATTAAATAAGCTCTTAATCTATGATTTTTACTCATAAAAGCCCTTTATTTTATTATTAAAGTAAATATATTTTACCTAAAGTAAAGCTATTTAAAAAAGTATAAACTAATTCGCATTTTATGTTTATGTGAATTTGATGAGAATAGTTTATTAAATAAAAAATTTATGTTTATCAAAGGCTTATAGCTACAATAGTCCCTTAAGAAAAAACCAAAAAAAGTTACTAAGCCCCTTGACTTAATTTGAACCCAGTTGAGCCCTTATCATTAACACGAAAAATTAATTAAGCTCTTACACGTTACATTAACCATTAAAATCAATTAACGGACCAATTAGATGACGAAATATGACAGGTTGTGATTTAATCTTTCATATCTCCGATAAAAATCATAAAAATATCTATCTATAAAATATATATAAAAGCACGAGTCTTGAAAAAACTTTTGAGCTGACAAAAATATCCTCTATTGTTAATTATATTACTAAACTACATTAGAATAATAATTTATTAATATTATTATATAATAATAAAAAGTAAGATTAATTAAAATAATAATATATTATGTGAAATTAATTAATTTGGTCATATATTATAAAGGCTCTACTTAAAAAAAAAACATAATATATTATTAATTAATAAAACTATAAATCTATAAAATCATTGAATATAATTGGATGGATTTAAAATAATAAGAATTCAAGTTTTTTAATTAAATAAAAATATATTATATATATAAATACTCTTTATAAATTTAAAAATAATTATAATTTAATAGAAGTTGTGAGAATTATATATTTCAAAATAATTGCTTATTAAACTGCAATTATTATTGATGCGGTCGTTGAAAGCACCAAAAATATCCTATCCCTAATAAATAATGAAAAAGTATAGTAAAAGGGAAGTAGGGTCAAATCCTCAGGGACTGGACTTGCAAAATATCTTGTTCCGTGAAATCCTAGGCAGAATCTTGCCCAAGAAAACTTGCGTGCCTAAAAGAAATAAAATAAAAAAATAACAGAATTAAATGTTTTGGATTTGAAAATGAAAAATAAAATAAAAACAAATTTAAGAATATTGAATCGAAAATTAGAGAAATTAAAAATAGAATTGAGAGAAAGGAAATTCTTATGGGAGATTCCAGCCTCCAGTTGTCTCGTTCCGCCTTGGGTTCAATCCTTGGCTTTTAGATGATCCTTCCCAAACCGAATAAGCTAGTTATAGTGGAAGAGGACACCTACGACTACCAGCTCCAATGATTTAGACTTACGATGTGGTGGAACCTGACTCTAGCCAACAATCGCTTCTGTGGGATCGTCTTATGCTAGATCAACGCTTCTCAATGGCGAATCCCATGCCATTTTGTCTCTTGGGCTCGCCAATCTTTGACGCAGTAAGCTAACAAACTGACTATGCAACCTTCCCAAACATATAAAGCTGCCGCCTTTGCATACGTTGAAAAGCTTAATTCTTAAGGGACATGGACGGAAGCGTCAGCCCCGTAGTGCGGAGAAACGATGAATACTCGGCAAGGAGGCTAAGTACGAATTCTAAGCCTCATGAACTCTTTTGGGGATTTTTGACAACCTTCTGCTAGATGGGTTTAGTGGCTCATGGTTGTGGTAGAAAAGAAAATAAATAAATAAAAATAAAGATTTTATTAAAAAGAAATATGAGAAGAATAAAAGCCTAAACTTTTGGAGAGAGAGTGTTTACAAAAAATATATATATATGGGATCCCTTTTTGAGTCACTTCACCCCCTATTTATAGTGCTAGGGGAGATAGTCTAATCCTACTTAAATTCCTAAAAGATAAATACATTTAATTGAAGATAAATAAAGATAAAATAAAATCCTAAAAATAATCCTTAATAATTATCTCAATATTAATTATCCTAATATAATAAAATAGAGTTTAATAGAATAAATATCTTCTTTTTGCATTTCAACCCTTGTGTCCTCCATGCTTGTACTTTTGGCACCAACTTTTCCTTGTGTCGCACATTGGCCCATTTTATCTCTAAATTCATGCTTTTTGGCCCTTAATTTTGCTTTTGCCTCAAATTTAGTCCCTATGAGATAAAAGATCATAAATAGCTCAAATTAGCAGGATCATACTCAGAATAAAGACATAATTAATACATAAAAATACGTTATTTTAGAGTGTTATTCTAGAGTGTTATCAGCTATAATTTGGATTCCATATAATCTTTCACTTTGAAACGTTTTCATTTGGTCAAATTTCGTAATTAAACTAATTTGCTGAAGTGGAGAAACGTAAAAGGCCATTTATTGTTATTAAATTCATTTTATATAGAACAATCTTAAAGTTAACTTCAAAATACAAATAAATATATAAAATAATTGCCAATAATTGGTAAAAAGAGTCAAAATTGGTTGCTGATTGTTTCAATAAATGCCTCACTCATGTAAGTTTATTGTTATTAGTGGATACTCTATCTAGGAGTTGTTGGTAGCATTAAGTTTGAAAATAGTCTATACAAAATTAAGATTATATATCAACTTTTACTTTGTTTTATTTATATTCTTTAAATTTAAAGTTGGAATAAATATATTCCATTGTCAAAATCTATTGAACATCTAGAAAATTTTAAGTACTGAACCAAGAAACTCTAATTCAAATAATATATTAATAGGTTTACAACCTCAAGTTAGGTGACATAACTACAAATTTTCAAAAATAAAAGGACCAAAAGTGTAATTTATTTAAAAACATGATTATTTAAATAGTATATATAACGTGTTTCCTTTTTATAGAAGATAGCTTGTTCACGTAATAATTTAAAATATATTTTGATATATAAAATTCAAACGTGTTTCAATATATATAAAACATGATGAATGAATATATAATTGGGAGCATCTCTTATAATTTAGAAGTAAAAAGGACAAAATAGCGTCTAACATGATATAATTACTAAAGGAACATCAGGTTGTAATTCAGAAGCAAGAGCAGAAAAATGAGCGGCTGGCTTGATGAAGTTTGTAATTCTTGTCCCATCTGCTTTCTTCCTCGTAGCTTTGATACCTCTCCGTATACAGCATATGCTGAATTCGCAGGGAATCAAAGGACCTTGTTACAAATGGCCTTGACGCATGATATATTTCCCAGAGTGCAGCCATTGTTGACTGATTGCATTTGTGGTGACGCGTGGTAGATGGCTCCCATTAAAATATCCATAAATAAATATAAAAATTTTGTAGGTCGAATTAACTTTTGTAACTTCAAATAACATCAGCATTAGCCATTATTTTATTATAAGGCGAAATATGTCAACTACTATTTAATGATTGAAATCTTAATTTTTTCTATTTTCAAATAATACTTGAAGTCCTCATCAAGTCCAAAACCTTGTTTGAATTACAATCATTAATAATTATTATAATATTTAAAATAAAAATAAATAAATGATAATTTTTTAATTTACAAGTAAATATATATTAAAATTTTCTTAGTAACAAAAGTAATTAATAAATATCTACTTAATTTTTAAAAGACCCCTCAAAGCCAATAATTTGATCAACAAGCCCACCATTTTATTTTTCAATATAATCACATTTAATTTTTATACTTTTTGTATTCTGAAATTTCAATCTTAATTCAAATAATATCTGTTAAATTTATTAACAAAAACAACATGATTTCTTTTAATATTATATGTTAATATCATGTTATGTGTGATAATATATTTATTCTATAAAATAATTTGAAATTAAAATATAAAATCTAAATTTATAAAAATAAAAAACTATAACATATATTAACTTAATTCTAATATGAAATTTCAATCGTTCTTTTGTGATTATTGGTTTTCTAGCCATTGCTGACTAATTGCATTTTATAAATATAAAAATTCGAGTTTATTAATAATAAGAAGTCAACCAAATCAATCTAATTTCATTCTATATATCCCGCTATTTCAATCTAATTTTCTGTTAAAAAATTAAACCAATCAATGACATGTTGTCACGTGTACAAAATTTAGAAAATACTTAAAAGTTAAAAAGATATTAAAAATTTAAAAAAATTATAAAAAATTCCCCAAATCCAAAAACATTAGGACTTAGAATATTTTAAAATTTTAAAAATCATAACTTTTTGAGTTTTAATGTTTTTGTGGAATTTATAAAACTATGATTTTGTGGAATTTATAAAAATATGATTTTTTTTTGTAAATTTAATAAGTTTTTAGTTTTTCTATATTTTAAAATTTTCAAGTGAATTTAAATATTTTGACACGTGACAGCATGTCATTGATTGCTATAGTTTTTTTTTTAACATAAATTTAGATTGCGTCACAGGAAAGTTGATAGAAATTTTACGTTACGGTCCAATTTAAAAGCAAAACGAGCTCTGGGATATAATAGAATGCAAAGAATTAAAGGAGTCATAAGTCCAAATACGAAAGAGAGTTGAGAGAATCAAAATGAGTGGCTTGATGAAGCTTGTAATTCTTGTCCCATGTTCTTTGATCTTCGTAGCTTTGGTAAAGTTCCTTTATGATTACCTGTGGAGACCTCTCCGTATACAGCAAATGCTGAATTCACAGGGAATCAGAGGACCTCCTTACAGATTCATCCATGGCAACAACAAAGAAGTTGCCAAAATGAGACAAGAAGCATTAAGCAAGCCTATGGCCTTGAGGCATGATATATTTCCTAGAGTGCAGCCACATATTTACACCTGGATCAACAAATATGGTAAGATCCGTGCATGTTTTTCACTATGATTTCTAAATTCTAGTTCAAAGAAAAGATTGACCCTTTTGTTTATTTTATTTGGTCAGGGAAGAATTATCTTTCTTGGGATGGTGTTCGAGCTGAACTTGTGATTTCAGAACCTGAACTAATCAAAGAGGTTCTAAAAAATAGTGAAAAAGCTTTTCCAAAAAGGAAGCTTACAGTTTTCCTTAGCAAGCTAGTAGGGAACGGGCTTGTGACAGTCGAGGGTGAAAAATGGGTGAAGCAACGGAAGTTGGGGAATTATGCTTTTCATGGGGAAAGCTTAAAGGTGAGACACTCGTAACATGTGAATTAGTTCTCTAAATCTTACTTACATAAGTTGTTGCTTACATGTTGATGGCTTGTTTGTGCAGAACATGACACCGGCAGTAATTTCCAGCGTTGAAACAATGCTAGAAAAGTGGAAAGGCTATGTGGGCAAAGAGATTGAAGTGTTTGAAGAATTTAGATTATTAACTTCAGAAGTGATATCGAGAACAGCTTTTGGTAGCAGTTACTTGGAAGGGCAGAAAATTTTTTACATGTTGAGCAAGTTGGCAATAATTGCGAACCGAAATCTTTTCAAGACCAGAATTCCTTGGATCAGGTATGTTCCCTCTAAGCTTAATTTATCCCTAATTTAAAATTGTTGATTCCCATGTATTTCGGGGTTTTTTTTTTCCATATATAGAGCTAACCTTGGTTTCCTTTTACAGCAAGTTATGGAAACCTGCTGATGTTCTTGAGTCAGAAGAACTTGCAAATGAAATACAGGGTTGTGTGATGAAGATGATTAAGAAAAGAGAAGACAGAGTTGTGAATGGAGGAGCTGATAGCTTTGGCAATGATTTTCTAGGATTACTTGTAAATGCCTATCATGATTTGGACGACAAAAACATGCTTTCATTGGGAGACTTGGTAGATGAGTGCAAAACATTCTACCTTGCTGGACAAGATACTGTTAATTCCTTGCTTGGTTGGACAATCTTCCTTTTAGCAATCCATGGAAATTGGCAAGAGAAAGCAAGAACAGAGGTGATCGACATATTTGGTAACCAAAATCCAGATTCTGAAGGCATTGTCAAACTCAAAATTGTAAGTGTCATCCATGGATTTGAATAGTGACAGCAGCATTAAATTATGTGATGTAATCTGACATATTTCTATTCTACAAACAGATGACCATGATCATTAATGAAACTTTAAGACTATATGGTCCAGCAAATGGCCTAATGAGAAAAGTTGGAAGAGAAGTTCAGATTGGAAAGCTAGTGTTACCTGCTAATATAGATCTTTATATTGCAAATGTTGTACCTCAACATGACCCTCAACTATGGGGAGACGATGTGCATCTTTTTAAACCAGAGAGGTTCGCAGAAGGAATTGCCAAAGCTACCAATTACAATGCAGGTGCATTTTGTCCCTTTGGAATTGGACCTCGGTCTTGTGTTGGTATGAGCTTTGCAACCATGGAAACAAAGATTGCGCTCTCCATGATTCTTCAACGCTATACCATTTCCCTCTCCCCCGCTTATGTCCACTCACCAATATCTGTTGTCACCGTTCAACCAGAACATGGAATTCAAGTAATACTCAAATCACTGCACAGCAATGTTTAATGTACATGGTTGCTATGAATTCAGGGTTTAACCTTGCTGGTTTATGAATTCTTCTTTAAGAGATTACATTTATATGTTAATTAAATGCTTACTTTATAATTTCGTGTTTTACAAATCACATACTTAAATTGTCTATGTTGCGTCTTTTTATTAAAAAAAACTCTCCCACAACAAGATGTTATGCATACCGAATGGTGAGAACGATGTAGAAGATTCAAGAAATGGGTAAATTTTGGCTACACAAATGATAATGTTGGCATCAAAGGACGGAGATACAGCCCAATGCCATCAATATTTTCCCAACCATTGATGCGTGAGTTTTTAAATCATTCCATTCCTTCGACCACAACATAGAATTCAAACTTTGTTTTTGGAAGTTTGGATTACCCAATCCAAGTTAAATATAAACCTTACGCGTAAAAAGTTCAATAATTGTTCACACCAACGCAACCATCCAAAAAAACACTCACATATTTTAATAATAATTATATTTATCCAAATAATCATATCTCTTAATTATTAATCAATAGATACAGTTATACTTGTTTTAATAATTAAAAGAAGTAACTTTTCACCAATAACTGGTCAGCTATAATTTGGAAGGTTTCCATTTGGTCAAATTTCGTAATTAAACTAATTTGCTGAAGTGAACAAAGCGTTATAGGCAGTGATGTTTTGTGTACGTGATTATTGTTAAGTTTTAATATAATATAAATATTCATACAAAATATAATTAAAATAATATTTATTCTATTAAATTAATTTTAAATATTAAAATAAATATTTTAAGAAAAATTTTAAAGTTGAATTCAAAGTACAAATAAATATATAAATAAATTAAGAAAAATTCGAACTCAAATTCAAATATAATAATAGGATTCAAATGTTAATTTTATAATATGAACAATAAAATGCTAATAGAAAATAAAATATAATCTTTCTATATCTTAAAATTTCTATTTAAATTTCTAAAGTCAATTTTCTTCTAGATATGTTTTCTTTTTTCTTTTTTTATTTATAAAAGATCATCTTCAATTACACTTTCTTCTTTATATGTCTTCTTTTTTGTTGTTAGTGACTTGCATTGATGGTTTCACTCCTGTACCATTCGAGATAACATCCAGTGACTACTTTCCTAAAAAATTTATACTAAGTGGTAGAAAGAGTCAAAATTGGTTGCTGATTCTTTCAATAAATCCGTTACTCATGTTCTATTCAATAGGTCTAATTAACTTTTGTAACTTCAAAGAACATCAGCATTAGCCATTATTTTATTATAAGGCCAACACTATTATTTAATGATTGAAATCTTAATTTTTTCTATTTTCAAATAATACTTGAAGTCCTCATCTCATGTTATGTTATTGACAAAAATATTTAAAAAGTTTAAGTCCAAAACCTAGTTTGAATTACAATTGTCGAAACCATTTTTTTTTTTGTAAAACGGATTTGGATTTTTAAAACGAAACGAATGTAGGAGTCGCCACCAATCTTTTTTGATGAGGTGTGATCGAGTCACCTCGTAAAACGGTTATTTTTAATAAATGGTTTGGATTTATTAAAACAATGCTTTTGGTCTGCGAGATTCAGAAAAAGGGGTTCGGGAGTCGGTTACGTACGAGGAAGGATTAGCACCCTCATAATGCCCAAATTAGTACCTCATTGATTAATTAGTGTCTTAGTGTCGAAAATTGAAAACTTTAAAGAGATTTAAAATCCGATCCCTTGCTAAAATATTGAAAATTTTCAAGAAATGGCATATTTCACGTGAATCGAGAAAGAGAATTACGTCCCGTAAGGTAGGACACAATGTCTTAAATTCCCGATACGAGAATAAATGCTGAAAAATTCACTTATTTGAAAGATATTCGATTATCTCGGTTTTAAAAAAAATAATATTCAGTAAGTTAGAACACGATCTTTATTAATTTCCGAGATTATTAAAAATTTATGCTTAAAAAGGTTCGTGTATTTGGATTTTTCGAGAAAATTGAAACCCCGTAAGTTAGGGCACGACCTTTTCGAATCTCAAAATACGAAGTTTTACTTATTTTAAAGTCATAATTTATGTATCGAGTAAAATTAATGTAACACGAATTGGTAGAAATAAAGTACGGTGTTAATATGTATAACGGAATAATAATAAATGCGATAATATAAATAGAAATAATATGAGTGAAAACAAAAATAAGATAGATAAATAAATAAATAAATAAAAGGACAAATCAATTATGTATATACAATAACAAGTAAATAAAAAATAAAAACTAAAACATTTTTAATGAATAATAATGGAGACATAAATAAAAAAGTAAAATAATTTAATAATAATAGTAATAAAATAAAAATATAGAAACAAAAAAAATACAAAAAATAAGATAGTTTTAAACACTAAAGTACCAATAAATATTAACTATGTATTTTAAAAAATAGTAAAAATATGAAAGTAAAATAAAACAAAATCTATATAAAGAAAATAATAATAGCATAATAATATTAAATTAATTAATTTAATAATGAAATAGCCAAAATAACAAAAAAGGACTAAATTGAGCTTTAAAAAAATTTTTGGGGCAAATAAGAAATAAATAAAAGATAAGGACTTAATTGGATGCACGAATAACAAGGAGGGACCGAATGGGAAATATTCCCTATCCTCCAAACGCGCAGTTCCAATATGGACTAAAATGAAACAGGTGCAAAAATCACTGGGTAAAATTAAAAGAAAAAAAGGCAAAGAGGACTAAATTAAAACAACCCAAAAATGTAGAAGGACCACAAGAGCAAATAATCCTTTTTACACAAAAAAGCGGATCCTCCTGAATCGGGTCGGGTCACGAGTGGGTCAGCCCCAAAACGACGTTGTTTTGGCGCTTGGAGCTATGGCCCAAAACGGTGCCGTTTTACATGCCTATATAAATCAAAAAAAAAAAAATTTAAAACTTCATTTTTGCCTCTTCTTAAAAAAAAAAACTGGAATCTCTTCTATTTTATTTTTCAAAATCCTCTTCCCCCTTTCCAGAATCCAGCCATCGGCCGCTGCGCCCATTGCCGGCGACGTTGCCGCCGTACACGGTAGCCGGAAGTCCAAAAATCTTATATAATTAATATTTGGTCTCTATTATCCATATGACTTTTATAATGGCTTAAACATCAATAATTTTTAATTTTTTACTAATATTATTTATATTAAAATATGTTAAGAAAACACTTCAATAAATATTTCAAATTTTTACAGAATTATTTTTACTTTATTATAATTATATTCTTTAAATTTAAAGTTGGAATAAATAAATTCGATTATCAAAACTATTGAAATTCATTACTTCAACATCTAGAAAAATTTAAGTACTGATTCTAATTGAAATAAAATATTAATAGTTTTACAAATTTCGGTGATAAAAATCTCAAGTTAGGTGACATAACTATAAATTTTCAAAATAAAAGGACCAAAAGTGTAATTTATTTAAAAATATGATTATTTAAATAGTATATATAACGTGTTTCCTTTTTATAGAAGATAGCTTGTTCACGTAATAATTAAAATATATTTTGATATATAAAATTCAAACGTGTTTCAATATATATAAAACATGATTATTTAAATATTTTAAATTTTTAATACGGAATTTTTTATATATTAAAATATTAAATATATTTTAAAAGGATAGTTTAAACAATTATATTTAATTATATCAAAATATTCAAAATATATTTCAAATTTTTAATAGTTTATATAATATAAAAAATGCAATTTCATTATTTTAATAGTTTATATTTTATAATTTTTGAAGGATTAAATTAAATTTTTATCATTTTTAGAGGAGTCGAAATATAATTTTATTATTATTAATTTAAAATTTTATAAATTATAAAGGGTCTAAATGGAAAATTTTCCATTTTAAAGACAGTACCCTGCCACCCGCTCCACCACTGACAAGTGCAGTTAGTCAACAATGGCTAGAAAAATATAATAATAAAATAGTGACTGAAATTTCATGGAGATCATTTGAATCATTGGGATGAATGAATAATTGGGAGCATCTCTTATAATTTAGAAGTAAAAAGGACAAAATAGCGTCAAACATGATATAATTACTAAAGGAACATCAGGTTGTAATTCAGAGGCAAGAGCAGAAAAATGAGTGGCTTCATGAAGTTTGTAATTCTTGTCCCATGTTCTTTCTTCCTCGTAGCTTTGATAAAGTTCCTTTATGATTACTTGTGGATACCTCTCCGTATACAGCATATGCTGAATTCACAGGGAATCAAAGGACCTCGTTACAAATTCATCTACGGAAACAACGATGAAGCTACCCAAATGACAAAGGAAGCATTAAGCAAACCTATGGCCTTGACGCATGACATATTTCCCAGAGTGCAGCCACATATTTACTCATGTATCAACAGATATGGTAAGATCTGTGCATGTTCTTTCACTATGGTTTCAATCTTCTAGTTCTAAGAAAAGATGAACCCTTTTTTGTTTTTTGTTTGATTAGGGAGGAATTTTCTTTATTGGGACGGTGTCCGACCTGAACTTGTGATTTCAGAACCTGAAATAATTAAAGAGGTTTTGAAAAATAGTGAAAAAACTTTTCCTAAAAGGAAGCCTACCATTTTCATTAACAAGCTACTAGGGAACGGGCTTGTGACAGTGGAAGGTGAAAAATGGGTGAAGCAGCGGAAGTTGGCGAATAACGTTTTCCATGGGGAAAGCTTAAAGGTAAACCCCTCGAAATATATGGATTAGATGTAAATTAACTAATGTAAAAGAATTTTACATTATTGGAGAATTGTTTGGGCAGGACATGAGACCAGCAATAATTGCTAGCGTTGAAACAATGCTAAAGAAGTGGAAAGGCAAAGTAGGCAAAGAGATCGAAGTGTTCCATGAATTTAAATTATTGACTTCCGAAGTGATCTCGAGGACAGCTTTTGGTAGCAGTTACTTGGAAGGGGAGAAGATTTTTGAAATGTTGAACAAGTTGTCAATAGTTCTGAGCCGAAATCTTTCCAATACTGGAATTCCCTTATTCGTGTATGTTGCCTCTAAGCTTAACTGATCCCTCAATTTTTCCAAGATATAGAGCTAACCTTGATTTGCTTTTACAGCAAGTTACAGAAACCTGCTGATATGCTAGAGGCAGAAGAACTTGCAAAAGGAATACAGGACTGTGTGTCGAAGATTGTGAAAACGAGAGAAGACAAAGTTGTGAAGGGAGAGGCTGATAACTTTGGCATTGATTTTCTAGGATTACTTATAAGTGCCTACCATGATACGGACGAAAATAACAAACTTTCATTGGAAGACTTGGTAGATGAGTGCAAAACATTCTACTTTGCTGGACAAGATACTGTTAATTCCTTACTTGCTTGGATGGTCTTACTTTTAGCAAGTCATGGAGATTGGCAAGAGAAAGCGAGAAGAGAGGTGATTGAGATATTTGGTAACCAATATCCAAATTCTGAAGGCCTTTCTAAACTCAAAATTGTAAGTAAACTGGCAAACCCTTTCAATACATTGTGTATACCAGGCATTTAAATCAAAGTCATAAAGGCTGTTAGTACATAAAAATCCTGGTCTATACTCTTTAATCTACTCTGACATATTCCTATTCTGCAAACAGATGACCATGATTATTAATGAATCTCTAAGATTGTATGGTCCAGCAGTTGGCCTATTGAGGAAAGGTGGAAGTGAAGTTCGGTTAGGAAATCTAGTCTTGCCTGCTGATATAGATATTCATATTGCAAATGTTGCACTTCACCATGACCCTCAACTGTGGGGAGATGATGTGCATCTTTTTAAGCCAGAGAGATTTGCCGAAGGGATTGCCAAAGCTACCAATTACAACACAGCTGCATTTTGTCCCTTTGGATTGGGACCTCGAACTTGTGTTGGTACAACCTTCGCAATCATGGAAGCGAAGATTGCAGTCTCCATGATTCTACAACGCTACACCATTTCCCTCTCCCCTGCCTATGTGCACGCGCCAGTATCTATTATCACCGTTAAACCACAACATGGAATTCAAGTAATACTCGAGTCACTGCATCACGATGCTTAAACTACACGGCAGCTAAGGGCTCAGCGTTCAACTCAGTTTGCTCATGTATTCACCTTTTAAGAGATGACATTTCATAGATCGGGGGCTTTTGCATTAGCAACCACTTCCTCATTCTGAAGTTATGCGCTCCTTCATGCATAAATAACTGCAAATATCTGCTCATTTCCAAGATGGTAAAGCATGCAATAAATGTAAATGAAATATAATTTATCATTTTAATAGTTTATATCTTTTTAATTTTTAAATAATTAAATCAAAATTTTATTATTTTTTATGTTCAAATTCGAGCCCGATTCATATTTTAAATGAGACAAATTTTTTTTGCCTAAACTCATTTTTCGGGCTTAACATTTTCACTCAAAATATAAATAGATGATAATTATTTAATTTATGAGTAAACATGTATTAAAAATTTATTAATATTTTTTTATACTTTTTGTATTTTAAAATTTCAATCTTAATTTAAATAATAACTAGTAAATTTATTAACAAAAATAAAATGATTTCTTTTAATATTATATGAAAATAACAAGTTAATGTCATATAAGCACAATAATATATTTATTGTATAAAATTTATAAAAAAGAACTTTAACTTAATTCTAGTAAGAAATTTCTATGGTTGTATTGTGATTATTGCTTTTGTAGCCATTGTTGACTAATTTGCATTTGTGATGACGCATGGTAGATGGCTCCCAATAACATATTCATAAATATAATTTTAATTGATAAATTATGTGTAAAATATTATTTTCAGCCGAAGTAGGTGATATGCCAACTCATTTTAGGGACCACATGTTAAGTTATATTATCCTACGGAAAATTATAAAATTTTAAGATTAAAATATGTCTTGTTAAAAACGGTTTTTCTTTTAAATAAACAGATTTTGGAGTTGTGGAGATGGGAAAACACTTCGTGCATTGTGCGTTTTCGCCACATGTCCCCACCATCCCAAAAATCTATTATTTTTTTACTTTTTAATGTTCATATAATCAAGATGATGATTCTTGCACGTGTCCCGAATATTAGGCGAGACTAAATTAGAGCCCACACTTATTAGTATTTTGCTGAAAAGATAGAAACCCGAGACATATACATTTCATCTTCTGTGCGATGATGATATGATTATACTCGAGGATGTGAGATTAGAACTTGGTCTATTGGTTGATGGGCCAATAATTTAGGGAAATTTGAATAAAAATAATACCAAACATATTTAGTAATTTAGGGAAATTTTAATAACTTCACATTCTTCAACCTATAAATAGTGGATTTATGTCATGGGTTGCAGGTCAAAACCCATGATGAATGCACACAAAGCTTCTCATGGAGGTCAACTAATTAAATGAGACTCATTTGACCTGCTTGAACTGGCTCGATTCGTGGAAAATATAGAAAAACTCATCTACTTGAAGCCTGCTGACCCAATGAAACACTCAAGTAACATTGGAGTCATCAGGTAATTATTGTAAATCCTAAAGGATAAAGATGTATAGAGTTAAAATTCCTAAGCACTCTCATCTTGTAGATATACACTTTTCAGCCATTTATGTAATTCAATCTGTACTAGCTCAACTATAAATAGAAGTCTTCTCCCTCATTTGTAATCACTTCATCCCTTGAATTTCATTCCAAGTAAGAGAAATACCTTTAAGAACATTTGCCCAAACACTTGGTGTGCTATTATTTCTTGTGGTTTTTCTATTCGATTCAACTTCATTTGTCTTTTCGAGTTGCTTCCATTTTGTTTCGATGCCTTACAGAATTTCCTATGTGAATTCTCAATTTTCAAGAGTTAAGCTGACTTAAGTGGATTAATTGAAACATTCCAAGTAAGAGAAATATCTTTAAGAACATTTGCTCAAACAGTTGGTGTGCTATTATTTCTTGTGGTTTTTCTATTCGACTCAACTTCATTTGTCTTTTCGAGTTGCTTCCATTTTGTTTCAGTGCCTTACAGAATTTCCTATGTGAATTCTCAATTTTCAAGAGTTAAGCTGACTTAAGTGGATTTGAAACAAAGAAATTTCCTAAAGTCGCACGGTTAGCCATACTAAAATTCTAACCTGGTGACACTTGCATGAAAGAAATAGTGTACTCAAGAAGAAGCTCTTAAAGCTAAGGTAAATAAAGGTGAGGTTTTTTTTTTTTCATTTTTTTGATAAACTACACCCAAGGTCATTAAACTATTAGTAAGTTTCTGTTTTAGTCACTTAACTTTAAAAAGTTACAAAATGGTAACTAAAATATTCAAAAGTTTTCATTTAAGTTATCTGGACTATTAAAATCGTTGTTGTATAACCTTCTCCATTCACAATGCTCGCGTTAATAGGAAGCTCTTCTTCCCTTTCTCTTTTATAGTTCAATTTCTTTTCAAAAAACATCTTTAAATGTCATGAATTTGTGAACCAAAATTTAAAAAAAAAAAAACTTACTTCTTCATTCTTCAGCACTGACCGTCAAATCGACTCTCCTACTCGACAATAGATATTGATCCATTGTACCAATCATCGAATCATTACTTGGAGCTCATTAGTTGGATTTCCATTTAAAAAAAAAAAAACTTAACAACATAGTGACTTAAATAAAAACTTTCAAACAATTTAGTAACTTAAATGAAAGCTTTGGAGTAGTTCAATAACCATTTTATAATTTTGTGAAGTTTAGTGACTAAAATGTAAACTTACTAATTATTTAATGACCTTAGATATAGTTTATTTTTTGCAGATGAATGAAACGAAAAGAGGTTTGGTTGACACTAGAAATGAAAAGAAAATGTATATATAAAAGAATACTAAGTGGCATTTTTTGATCGGCCACCAATTTTTTTAAAGTTAAAAATTGGATTAAAATTTATAACGGATAATACTTTAAGTACTAGATTAAGTTAAAAAAACTTTGAAGTACCAAAATTACTAGTGAATTAGACAAAAATTAGTGGTGAGAATGGAAGTTTAGAGAGAAATAATGCTTCATTATTTTATTCATTCCCAATAAGCATGGATACGTAATCAGTACATAAATTAAAGAAACCGAAAATGCCAAAATCACTCAACACGTATAGCCTCCTAATTCAGCTGATGCCGACGCTTTTGAAGTCAACAAGGAAAACAATTTGACAAGTATGGTACATTTCAGCAGGAAAGTTGCACACGTTTCTTATCCACACTTATGAACTATTGTATGGCGTAATAGACTGTGATGTTTTGGCTTTATAACATTAAAATGTCTCACGAATACGTCCAACCTACTTTGAACGAGAACGAGGATTGCAAATGCAATTTTGCTCCTTCACCACTTTTGGAGTGTTCCTAATGATGCTATTATGAATGGGAAAATGGTTAAAGTCTAGAGACGAAAAATGAGTGCCTTGATGGAGCTTGTAACTCTTGTCCCATGTTGTTTCTTCTTCATAGCTTTAATAAAGTTCCTTTATGATTACCTATGGATACCTCTCCGTATACAGCATATGCTGAATTCACAGGGGATCAAAGGACCTCCTTACAGATTCATCCATGGCAACAACAAGGAAATCGCCAAAATGAGACAAGAAGCATCAATCAAACCTATGGCCTTGACGCATGATATATTTCCCAAAGTGCAGCCACAGATTTACTCCTGGATCAACAAATACGGTAAGATCCATGCATGTTTTTCACTATGGTTTCAATCTTCTAGCTCAATTAAAAGATGGACCCTTTTTTTGCTTTTTGTTTGATTAGGGAGGAATTATCTTTGTTGGAACGGTGTTCGAGCTGAACTTGTGATTTCAGAACCTGAACTAGTCAGAGAGATACTAAAAAATAGTGAAAAAACTTTCCCGAAAAGGAAGCCTACCATTTACCTTAGCAAGCTACTAGGGAACGGGCTTGTGACGGTTGAGGGTGAAAAATGGGCGAAGCAGAGGAAGCTGGCGAATTACGCTTTTCATGGGGAAAGCTTAAAGGTGAACCCCTCGAAACATGTGATTAGTTGTAAACTAATGTTAAAAGAATTTTATATTGTTGGAGAATTGTTTTTGCAGAACATGACACCAGCTGTAATTGCTAGCGTTGAAACAATGCTAGAGAAATGGAAAGGCCAAGAAGGCAAAGAGATTGAAGTGTTCCATGAATTTAGATTATTGACTTCAGAAGTGATATCAAGAACAGCTTTTGGTAGCAGTTACTTGGAAGGAGAGAAGGTTTTTGCCATGTTGAACAAGCTGTCAATAATTATGAGTCGAAATCTTTATAATACTAGAATTCCTTTGATCAAGTATGTTCCCTCTAAGCTTAATTAATCCCAAGTTTTTCCTTAATTGTGTTTTCCACCCCCATGAATTTATTTTTCTCCTTATATATGGCTAACATTAGTTTTCTCTTCTAGCAAGTTATGGAAACCTGCCGATATGCTAGAGTCTGAAGAACTTGCAAAAGAAATACAATATTGTGTGATGAAGATGGTTAAGAAAAGAGAAGACAAAGTTGTGAATGGAGAAGCTGATAGCTTTGGCAATGATTTTCTAGGATTTCTTGTAAATGCCTATCATGATTCGGACAAAAATAACAAGCTTTCAATGGAAGATCTGGTGGATGAATGCAAAACATTCTATTTTGCAGGACAAGATACTGTTAATGCCTTGCTTGCCTGGACAGTCTTGCTTTTAGCAATCCATGGAGATTGGCAAGATAAAGCAAGAAGGGAGGTGATTGGCATATTTGGTAACCAAAATCCACAACCAGAAGGCATTGCAAAACTCAGAACTGTAAGCAAACTTTCTAACCATTTAAGACCGCACGCATTGTCTTACAGTCAATATTTTGTAGTTTCGACTCTTTCTACATTGATATTATTCATTGCTAATATTTGCCACAATTAATTGCGATAACATCCATCATATACAACACTGCCATAATTTAAATCCCTGGTGTATGCTAGCATGAGTTTAGAACATTAGATTATGTGATGTTAATCTTATATATTCCTATTCTGTATACAGATGACCATGATCATTAATGAAACTCTAAGATTGTATGGTCCATCAAATGGAATGTTGAGAAGAGTTGGAAGAGAAGTTCAAATGGAAAAGGTAGTCCTCCCTGCTAATATAGATATTCTAATTGCAAATGTTGCACTTCACCATGACCCTCAACTGTGGGGAGAAGACGTGCATCTTTTTAAACCAGACAGATTTGCGGAAGGGATTGCCAAAGCTACCAATTACAATTCGGCTGCATTTTTTCCCTTTGGATTGGGACCTCGAACTTGTGTTGGTATGACCTTTGCAACCACAGAAACCAAGATTGTTCTCTCCATGATCCTACAACGCTATGCTATTACCCTTTCCCCTGCCTATGTCCACTCACCAATACCTATAATCAGCCTTAAACCACAACATGGAATTCAAGTAATACTCAAGTCACTGCATAGCGATGCTTGATGTTTCATCGTTGTTGTTATCAACAATCTGAAAAAGATGGGTATGAATGCACTTAATACGTATTATCGAGTTAAGGGTTATGAATAGTTTAGGCATTATATAAAAATAATTTACATAACCATTAGGAATTTAGAGTTTAATAAAAAAAAAATTATTTCATGTCTATTATCTCTTCTTTTACAACCACTTTCTCCTTTTCTCTATCTAATATGTGATCTAATTGCAAATACATACCAACCAAGTCCCCTTACGTACACGATTTATTATCAATTTAATCCCTTTATTTAATTTCTTTTTCCATTCAACACATTTAAGTTAAAACAGTAGCGCTATTTAAATAACACGTTTTATATTAATTTTAATTGGTAAATAAATTCATTATAAATTATTTTATTACATAATATAATCTATATTAAATCTATAAATTAATATACACATTTTAGTACATTTTATTACATAATAAATCTATATAAATCTATAAAAATTATATTCATTATAGATATATATTTATTGAAAAATTAATATAAAGTAATAAAATTAACATTACAAGAAAAAAAATTATTTTAAAATTATTATATAAAATAAATATAATTTTAATAAACTTTAATTATTTATTACTTTCATAAATTTCTAATAAATTGAAATTTTATGATATAAATCTAATTTAACATTCTTATTTTTGTTCTCTTTATTCTCACTTTATTATATTACTGCAATTAAACACATATTTCATTATTGATTTTAATCTCATTTTTTC
Organism: Gossypium turneri; assembly: GCA_008044935.1. NCBI lineage: Eukaryota > Viridiplantae > Streptophyta > Magnoliopsida > Malvales > Malvaceae > Gossypium > Gossypium turneri. The sequence goes on from CP032573.1 coordinate 64,339,847, forward strand.
AATAATTTATCTCAGTAGATAAATTCTGTCCTTCTTAGTCATTTACAGACCATGGGCCTACTCACACTTCTCCCTCAAAACATTTAAGAACTAAGCAGTAAAAAGGACACTTAATAACACCATTGAATAATAATGCACTTTTTAAGTTGGATGTAGTGTTTAACACCGCTAGTCATAGCTGATGTAGTTGATACAGTGAAGTTGACCGGGCCGAGCTGGGTACAACAAAAAATCTAAGTCCGATTCCATTGAAAAATAGGTTTAAAATATTACACAAGTTTAATTTGGATAAATATGTTAAAATCTAAGTTCGGTTCAGTCTGCCCATATTATTTTTTATATATATTTTTAAGATATAATATATCAAAAATATTAAAAATACTAAAATAAATGTTTTCTAATAAATTGAAAATAAATTTTAAAAAATTGTATATACTTAAATAACACTAAGATAAGTGCAACTTAACAAGCAAATATGAAATACCTCTAAAATAGTAACAAAAGCAATAATAAAACAAGAGTTATACAATATTCAAATAATAACAAAAAAAATAATAGCAACATAATTATGGTGAAAAAAAAAACCAGAAAATAGCAAGAAAATAGTAAAACAAAATAGCAGTTTCTTTTTTGCATATTCAGGCCGAGCTCTGGCAAAAAAAATCTTACTCGAGACTTAATCCGTTTTCTAAACATGCCTTCTGTTTTGCCCAAACTCATTTTTCGAGCCTATATTTTTACCTAAACTCTCTCACTTTTCAAGCGGACCTTCAAATTGAACTGAATAACCCGACTCATGAACAAATTTAAAGTAAAGGCCACCAAAAAAATAAAAAGGCAAGTTTGAGACTTTAAGGAGAGTGAATTGTTGAGGGAGGTAGAGGTTATATACTAATACGATTTCTCTTAATCGTAATTAGAATATTCATTATTAATAACAGTGATTAATCCTATAATTAATCATGAAAATTATTTTTTATGAGCGAAAATTCAACCTCAAATCACTTAATTAAAGGTTAAAAGAATAAAATCAATATCTTATGATTGGATACAAAAAAGATAAACCTCACAAATATCCAAATACAAAGTTGAAATCCACATCATCAACAGATATCATACAACGGATCTTCAAAGGAATGAAAATATTAGTATATAATGAATAAAGAAATCAAGGAAACCGCAAATGCCAAAATCACTCTACACGTACAGCCTCCAAATGCAGCTAATGCCGACACTTGTGTGTTGAGATAGTAAATGATGTCGACAAATGTCAAAAAATTATTTATTGATGTATACGTAAGTATCTTTGGTGTCAAGGTAATAGCTATGAATAGTCATCGACTCTCCGGAAAGGGTAGAAGAATGAGACTTATTATGGGACATACAATGCATTACAGGCGTATGATCATTACGCTTCAATCGGATTATTCTATTCCATCTCTTAGAACGAAAAGAACTTAAATCAAAATACTTACTAGCATGGCGATACATTTATGCAAAACTTCTACCCTGGGCACGTGCAATGAAGTCGTAGTCAATCAAGTGAAATCTAATCCATGAAATAATTTAATCTATGGATAGCATCGTTATGGTAAAGGTTGTAATGCTAGAGGAATCATTACCGCAAGGCATAGAGGAGGAGGTCATAAGCATCTATATTGTAAAATTGATCTTCGACGAAATGAAAAAGACGTATATAATGAAATCGAAACCATAAAATACAACCTTAATTAAAATGCATACATTTATCTCAATATCTCTCTCAATTCGATCACTCTCTACAATACTCATTCATAAGAAAATGTTTTATATTTTGGACCGTATTTTATTTAAGTTTTTTATTATTTATCATGGTTTGAAGTGATAATTAATAGTCGTATATTTTACATCAATTGACTAATGAAAATTAAATAAATCATCTTTATTAAAAGAAGAAACGTTTAAGAAATTTATAAAATGAAAAATCATTAAATTCTTTAATAAATATTTATATAATTTTTTATATTTCACACCATAATTGATTATAATGTTCTGATCGATCATGTCAGTCAATTAATATATTTAAATAAATAAATTTCAACCATACTAATATATATAATATTAATGAAAACAAATTGTCAATAAATACAAATTGTCTAATGATACAAATCTAGAACTTCAATTGAAGATGATCTTCAAAGATCATGAAAGTCGCATTCTGCAGCAGTTGACTTTCACAAATAAATTAGTTGTTTACCAGTTCAAAGTTGCTTCTTTTTAAAAAATAAATAAGTAAGTAAACTTCTAATTATTGTATAATGATGGTTTCAATATATTAATTCCAAAATTTTAGGATAAAGTCCGTAGATGGAAAGTGTGACGTTAACCATGTTATGTTGGTAAACAATCTTAAAGTTATACTATTTTTAAAATTGTTTTTATTTTTATATTATTTAAATTAAAAAAATTCGAGTTCTTAACCTTTTAATCGAGAAGGATGCCTTTATTTTCCAAGAAGTGCACAGATTTGTACTAATTTCTTCACGTGAATCGAGTAAAAAGGTGACGTAAAATGGGGGTTCGTATCAATTTCTGCAAAGATGAGGCAATTCCATCAAGAAAAACAGATGGTAGGGATAGTCTTACTAAAAAAATGGACATTACCATTTTAATTCAAATAATTAATAATATTAATTATTTAGACTAACACTCTAAATATAGATGGACTAAACTATAATAAAAAGTAAGATATATAGATTAAATTTTAAGTTTCAACATAGTATAAGGGTCAAAAATTAAAATTTGATAATTATCTTATAATGTAAAAAAGGTAAGGTAAACTTAAAAGAATATAAAGATATTAACTATCCTGTCTAACTAATAACATGATAAAAATAATATAAAAATAATTCAGTTTCTAAGACCCTTAAGACATTCAAATTATATATAATCATATACTATGTTAATTGATAAGTTAAAGATATTAACTATCCTGTCTAACTAATAACATGATAAAAATATAAAGATCGAATCATGATAAAAATTAAAGTATAGAGATTAAATCTTAATTTTAAACATAATAGAAGGACCAAACTGAAATTTAACCATTTTCTATAATGTGAAAAAGGTCCGTAGTTCTTGGACGCTGAAATCTTATCATCTAAAAATTAATTGTCAAGACCCTACAAATTGACAGGCAAATAAATAAAATAATTCTAAATATCTCTTTTACTATGCAATAATTGTCAACCTAAACTCACCATAAATAGAAAGCTAAAGGTGCATTTCAATTCATTGTTGCGAGAAGAAAAAAATGAGTACCTTGGTGAAGCTGGCAATTCTTCTCCCATGTTCTTTCTTCCTCGTAGCTTTGATAAAGTTCCTTTATGATTATTTGTGGATACCTCTCCGTCTACAGCATATGATGAATTCACAAGGAATCAAAGGACCTCCTTACACATTCATCCATGGAAACAACAAAGAAGCTACCAAAACGACAAATGAAGCCTTAAGCAAACCTATGGCCTTGAGACATGATATATTTCCCAGAGTGCAGCCACATGTTTACTCATGTGTCAACAGATATGGTAAGATCTATGCATGTTTTGCACTATGGTTTCGATCTTCTGGTTCTAAAAAAAGATTGACCTTTTTTTTTAAATTTGATTAGGGAGGAATTATCTTGCTTGGGACGGTAAGCGACCTGAACTGGTGATTACAGAACCTGAACTTGTCAACGAGGTTCTCAAAAATAGTGTGACAACTTTTCCGAAAAGAAAGCCTACTTTTTTTCTCACTGGGATATTTGGGAACGGGCTTGTGACAGCTTTGGGTGAAAAATGGGTGAAGCAACGGAAGTTGGCGAATTATGCTTTTCATGGGGAAAGCTTAAAGGTAAAACTCTCCAAACATGTGAATTAGTTGTCTAAATCTTCTTATATGTTGGAGTATTGATTGTGCAGAACATGACACCAGCTGTTATTGCTAGTGTTGAAACAATGCTAGAAAAGTGGAAAGGCTATGTAGGCAAAGAGATAGAAGTGTATCATGAATTTAGATTATTGACTTCGGAAGTGATATCCAGAACAGCTTTCGGTAGCAGTTACTTGGAAGGGGAGAAGATTTTTGACATGTTGAACAAGTTGTCAATAATTAGGAGCCGAAATCTTTTCGAAACTCGAATTCCTCTGATCAAGTATGTTCCCTCTAAAAGCTTAATTGATCCCTCGGTTTTGTCATATTACTGACCTTGGTTTACTTTTACATTAAGTTATGGAAATCTGGTGATGTGCTAGAGTCTGAAGAACTTTCAAAAGGAATACAAGATTGTGTGATGAAGATTGTTAAGAAAAGAGAAGACAAAGTTGTGAACGGAGAAGCCGATAGCTTTGGCAATGACTTTCTAGGATTACTTGTAAATGCCTATCATGATTTGGATGAAAATAACAGGCTTTCAACGGAAGACTTGGTGGATGAGTGCAAAACATTCTACTTTGCTGGACAAGATACCGTTAATTCCTTACTTGCATGGATGGTCTTCCTTTTAGCAATTCATGGAGATTGGCAAGAGAAAGCAAGAAGAGAAGTGATTGAGATATTTGGTAACCAAATTCCGAATTCTGAAGAGATGTCTAAACTCAAAATCGTAAGTAAACTGTCAAACCCTTTCAATATAATATTTTGTTGCAGCTATTATTTATTTTTTTAATGCAATGTGACACGTTCCTTTTCTGGAAATAGATGACCATGATTATTTATGAAACTCTAAGATTGTATGGTCCATCAATTGGCATGATGAGAAGAACTGAAAGTGATGTTCAGTTAGGGAAGCTAATCTTGCCTGCTAATCTTGATCTTCTAGTTATACATTCTGCTCTTCACCATGACCCTCAATTATGGGGAGATGATGTGCATCTTTTTAAACCAGAGAGATTCGCAGAAGGGATTGCCAAAGCTACCAATTACAATGCAGGTGTATTTTGTCCCTTTGGATTGGGACCTCGAAATTGTGTTGGTATGAACTTTGCAACCACGGAAACGAAGATTGTGCTGTCCATGATTTTACAACGCTACACCATTTCCCTCTCCCCTACCTATGTCCACTCACCAATACCTTATATCACCGTTCAACCACAACACGGAATTCAAGTAATGCTCGAGTCAGTGTATAACGATGCGTAATGTAACATAGCTGCTAAGAATTCCGAGTTTAGTTTAGTGAAAAAAATTATTTTATAAAATTTATATGTCAACAAGTAATTATATTATGTGGTTAACATAAGCTCCTTTCAATTGGGAACCTGCAAAGCTACCAAGTCACCAAAATTTTGCTTAACAAAGTCTAACGATTTAGTTTTTACTTTACTAATAACAACACCCAACTTATAACCACCACTTATAACCACCATTAAAGTATATGTAGATACCAGAAGTATTATTTAATAATAATTTGTTAATATTATTTAATAATATTTGAAGTTGCTACAATGTGCCGAGGGAACTACCCACTTCCTTCACCACTACAATAAAATAGCTTGTCATATTTAAAAAATTAACAATTTATTGAATTGAATCTTTGGACTGTGTTAATTTTGTGGAATGATTTTAGCCTATCAATGAGAATCAATTCACTAAGCATATTTTGATAATTGTATCAGATTGAGTACATCAAACCCATTGGATCAAAAATGTTTGATCGAATCAAAATTGGAAGACTTATCTACCAATAATCCATTTTACTTTAGTTGTTAATATTATATTTGTATTCAACTATTTTAGACATACAAGATTTTACTGGTTTATCTTCATGGGGTCGAAATATGTCTATCCTCAAATTTCAACAAACTTTCACCACTAGCCATTTTCACAGTATCTGAATTTTATCTCCACACTTTTCTTTTAACATTAATCTTATTATACCTAAAACAATTCATAGTCATTCCTCAACCTTTAGATAGAAGGATAATACACTTCAGTGCACTCGAACCCACGCCCTCCTGCACTAACAACAATACCGATGCCAATTGAGCTAAAACTCTGACCACTAAAATACCACCATAAGCATAAATCTATAATCAAATTTATAATTAAAATACAAGTTTTTTACAAGTGCTTTATAAAAAAAAAAAAAAACCATACTACAAAATTAAAACAAAGAAAAAGAACACATAAAAATAAGAATATAATAATATTTAAACAACCAGTAATAAAATATATATTTTTCAAACACTTAAAAATAATATATATCAATATAACTAACAATAATATAAATAATAAACTAACACTAAAAATATTTTTTTTTAACTTTAAAAAAATCTAACAATGTCTTAAAAAAACCCTAAAAAACATAAAACTATAAAAAAATTATAAAATGCACAAATCATAAAAATATCTAACACTTAAGGTAGATTTTGATACATCTATATATATGTTGTAATTGAGAAAATAGAAAACGAGAGAAGAAAATGTTGGGAGAATGAGCAGTTTGTGCATTTATATATACAAAAATTTAAAGGATTAAATTGCGTAAGAATTAAAACTATTATTCAACAATAATAATATACCCAATTGCTGACTTACCACCATTATTTGGCCTGCATGATTATTGTTTCAAGACCATGCATGCTTGTTGCCACCTTGCTTTTATTTTTCTGCCATGCATGCTTGCTGCCATTATTTTTCTGCATGCCATGGTTGTTGCCACCCTTGCTGCCTCTTATTTTTCTACCATGCAAACCATAAGAATCCAAATGAAGTGCGTTTTAAAAATCTCTTATATTGAATCTTTACAAGCATGAAGCACCTGTCGAAATCAATCTTTAATCCCAATTTCATTTACTCTTTCAAGACTGTCCCTTTAGAGATTTTATGAAGAGAAGGAAAAACAATGGAATTGTAAAGATGGCACCCATAGAAACCTTAGAATGCTGGACGGTGCAACAGGCATCGAGCGGGTCTCCCTTGTCAATGATGAAATCACCTATATACTGTTTAAAGATTTTAGGGTTCTTTGTTTCGTCCCCAGAAGAAAAAGAATGAAAAGTAAACAGATTGGTTTTAAGGTATTGGGAAAGAGGAATTAGTTAATTAATTAATTAGCATTTAAATATATGTTTGTTTTCTTTAATTTAACTTTTTTTATTTGTAAATTTTAATATATTTTTTATTTTTAATACTTTTAAAATATTTAAATTATTTTTTATACTTTTTTAAAATATATATATTATGACGTCATTATAAAATCACCGTTTTCACATGTCACTATCTAAAATTGTCACGTGTCTCGAATTTAAAGCTGTTATAAAAAAGTATTAAAAACATTAACAAAATAAAAATTTAAGTACGACAAAAAAATATAAATATTAATTTAGGAGAAAGTGAGAAATACAAAGGCCAAATAAGCCTAAATAATATGATTCCATACATCTTGAGGTTAAAATTCAAGGTTTAATTAATTTTTTATAAAAATTATGTTAGGTCTAGTTAAAATTAGAAAAAAAAATTAAAAGGTTTAATGAGATTGACAAAAATTTTAGAGGGATCTATTAAAAACATGGAAAGGTTTAATGAGAAATTCCAAATTTGGGGCCAAATTTATTTTTTTAAATTAATGGTCTAAAAAGAATTTCAAAATTTTTTTAAGGTCAGGTCTCGCTTCGCGTTGGGTTGATTATTTATTTTTTAAAAGTATAAAGAAAAAAATTTAAAGGTTAAAATATGATCTAAGACATACACTTCATATATTTGGATTTTAGTCTCCATACTCTTATTTTTAGTAATTTAATCATCTTCTTTTCAGATTTAAAAATTCAAGATCTATTATTACCACTGTTAACATTCTTCTATTAAATTCATTGGTGTGACGTTTTGGAACTTAGTTTCCATACTCTTATTTTTAATAATTTAATTATCTACTTTTTAGATTTAAAAATCCAGGACCCATTATTATCACGGTTAAAATTCTTCTATTGAATTCATTGGTGTGACGTTTTGGAATTTAATATATATATATATATATATATATATATATATATATATTCACTTGGTCATCATGTAATAATAAAAATAACATTGAAAATACTAATTAGAATTTTTTTTTCTTAAAAACACTCATTCAAACTCGTCATGATAAAATAATTTTTTGGTGGGAATAGCCTTCTTAAGAAACATTGACATCAATATTTTGATTGAAATAGATCATAATATTAATGATTTAGACTCAATATTAACATTATAAAAATAGATGGGTCAAATTATGTTAAAATTTAAAATATATATTATTTCTTAAGTTTCAACATAGTATAGGGGTCAAACTGAAAATTAACTATAATAATAAAAAAAAAAACCCAAGGCAAACTTAAAAAGAAATGTAAACCATGTTCAGTCTCTAAGACGGTTAGAGTATTCCAATTATATATAACCATTTAACATTTTAATAAAAAAAATTAGCTATATTAACTATTCGAACTAATTCATAACATTATAAAAATATAAAGAGCAAATCAAGTTAGAAATTAAAGTATATAGATTAAATTTTAAATTTAGAAATAATAGAACGACAATGAAATTTAATCATTTTATAATAAAAAAGGGTGATGATGTTCCTCTGTGTTAACAAGAAAGTCCCTGTTTATATATATATACATACAATCAACCCTCTCTATAATAACCGCCCGTTATAACAACTAAGTTTTTTAGTAGAACCAATTTTTTATGTTTTATTTTAACATTCTATAACAATTTTTCACGTGTAACAACAATAACCATAGTTTTAAAGTACATTGTTTATTAAATTTTTAAGTAAAATTAGAGCTATTTCATATAAACAAGCCTATTAATTATAATTTATTAAATAAAAATTATATTAATTATAATTTATTAAATAAAATTATCTTAACTAAAATATTATTTTAATAAAATATTTAAATTTCACATGAAAATTCTATCAATCATATTTTATTAAATGAAAATAATTTTTAATAAGTGGAATTAAATATATCTATTGAATAAACTATCAAGTTTTCTCGTTCCTTTCTTACAATAATTTCTATTTATTTATTCGATAGAAATTCATTATATGAATTCTTACCGCCTCTCTATAATAGACAAAATCTTGACAAATAAATGAGGTTATTATAGAAAGAGTTAATATTGGAACCAAAAATCTTGTCGATTAATTTTAAAATGATAAACACCAGAAAATAATTGCCAAAGAACCTACAAATTGGCAGGCAAATAAATAAATAAAATAATTCTAAATATCTCTTTTACTATGCAATAATTGTCAACCTAAATTCACCATAAATACAAATGCTAAAGGAGGATTTCCATTCATTGTTGAGAGACGAAAAATGAGTGCCTTGCTGAAGCTTGCAATTCTTGTCCCATGTTTCTTCATCGTAGCTTTAATAAGGTTCCTTAATGATTACTTGTGGAGGCCTCTCCGTCTACAGCATATGATGAGTTCACAGGGAATCAAAGGACCTCCCTACAGCTTCATCCATGGAAACAACAAAGAAGCTACTAAAATGACAAAGGAAGCATTAAGCAAACCTATGGCCTTGAGGCATGATATATTTCCCAGAGTGCAGCCACATATTTACTCATGTGTCACAAATATGGTAAGATTCCATGCATGTTGTTTTCACTATGGTTTCGATCTTCTAGTTCTAAGAAAAGATTGACCCTTTTTTGTTTATTGTTTGATTAGGGAGGAATTATCTTTCTTGGGACGGTAATCGACCTGAACTAGTGATTACAGAACCTGAACTTGCCAACGAGGTTCTCAAACATAGTGTGACAACTTTTCCAAAAAGGAAGCCTACTGTTTTTGTCAGTAGGATATTTGGGAATGGTCTTGTGACAGCTTTGGGAGAAAAATGGGTGAAGCAACGGAAGTTGGCGAATTATGCTTTTCATGGGGAAAGCTTACAGGTAAAAACGCTCTAAACATGTGAATTAGTTGTCTAAATCATTCTTATATGTTGGAGGATTGATTGTGCAGAACATGACACCAGCTGTAATTGCTAGTGTTGAAACAATGCTAGAAAAGTGGAAAGGCTATGTAGGCAAAGAGATAGAAGTGTATCATGAATTTAGATTATTGACTTCGGAAGTAATATCCAGAACAGCTTTCGGTAGCAGTTACTTGGAAGGGGAGAAGATTTTTGACCTGTTGAACAAGTTGTCAATAATTAGGAGCCGAAATCTTTTCGAAACTCGAATTCCTCTGATCAAGTATGTTCCCTCTAACAGCCTAATTGATCCCTCAGTTTTGTCATATGACTGACCTTGGCTTACTTTTACAGCAAGTTATGGAAATCTGGTGATGTGCTAGAGTCTGAAGAACTTTCAAAGGGAATACAAGATTGTGTGATGAAGATTGTTAAGAAAAGAGAAGACGAAGTTGTGAATGGCGAAGCCAATAGCTTCGGCAATGATTTTCTAGGATTACTTGTAAATGCCTATCATGATTCGGATGAAAACAACAGACTTTTAATGGAAGACTTGGTGGATGAGTGCAAAACATTCTACTTTGCTGGACAAGATACTGTTAATTCCTTACTTGCATGGATAGTCTTCCTTTTAGCAATTCATGGAGATTGGCAAGAGAAAGCAAGAAGAGAAGTGATTGAGATATTCAGTAACCAAATTCCGGATTCTGAAGGCATATCTAAACTCAAAACTGTAAGTAAACTGTGAAACTCTTTCAATATAATATCGTGTTGCAGTTATTTATCTTCTTTAATGTAACCTGACATATTCATATTATTCAAATAGATGACTATGATTATTTACGAAACTTTAAGATTGTATGGTCCACCAAATGGCCTACCAAGAAGGGTTGCAAGAGAAGTGCAGTTGGGAAAGCTAGTCTTGCCAGCTAGCATAGATATTTTGGTTCAAAATATTGCACTTCACCATGACCCTCACATGTGGGGAGATGATGTACATCTTTTTAAACCAGAGAGATTTGCAGAAGGGATTGCCAAAGCTACCAATTACAATGCAGGTGCATTTTGTCCCTTTGGATTAGGACCTCGAAATTGTGTTGGTATGAACTTTGCAACCATGGAAACGAAGATTGTGCTCTCCATGATTCTACAACGCTACACCATTTCCCTCTCCCCTACCTATGTACACTCACCAATACCTTATATCACCGTTCAACCACAACACGGAATTCAAGTAATACTTGAATCACTGGGTAATGATGCTTAATATGCAAAGCTGCAATCCAATAAATTTATCTTTCACCTTCAACTTGTTTTGAGTTTTGATGTTTGCGCAAATGATCCCGATGAGTTTAGAGAATGTTGGGTTGGGATGGCTTGGGTTAGAATGTTTTCTACTCATTGGGTTTGTTTTTTTACTGTATTTTGTTATAGTTTGAGTTGAAATTTCTCTAAAATAAGATTATCTACTAAAATAATATGAAATCTACATGAATGTGAGTGTCATTCTTGTCCTAAATAACTATATCCAAAATATTTTAGAAATAATTTGAAACTCAAATTAACACTTTGATAGAAAAGTTAACCAAATTAACTATTTGAATCAATTAACAACAACAAAATTAGATTATGTAACTCTAACAATGTGGACGAAAACAATTATATAATATATTTATTTAAAATAGATGCCATAAAAATTAATTTTTACTTTGGTTGAAATGGTAAAATTGGAAGTGTATATTTTATGTTGTCTTAGGTTTAAATCCTACTATAAGTATGTATTTTTTTCTGGATTTTTTATAAAAAGATAAAAATACCTTCAAATTGATATTTATTGCTTTGTTAAAATAAGAGCATTTTGATAATTTAATAACTGAGTTAGTGAATATAGATACTAACAATATGGGTGAAAACTTTTGTGTAATAATATTAGATCATTGATTGTCTAAGTTTGAACTGAAGATAGTAGCACTGTAAGAACGTTTACATTACAAGAAAGACAACTTATTTCAGTAGATAATCTAAACGAGTTTGTAATCCCGTAAAAGAATCAAGGTTAGAATTTGATTCAAATACTTAGAAGAAATTATGGCGCGTCTACAATTTCAATTGGTGAGATGACTAGTCTTGGCTATTGGAGCAACTAACTCCACAAGTAGAGACATATATGTACTAATTAGAAGAATGATACATTGGGCTGGACCCAAGTTGAGATACATCTGAATTCGTTTGTGAATTAATTCACTTGTTACGTTCATGGTGTGACTTACCTAAATCCTGAGACTAGCCATGCGTATGTAACTCATGTGCTTTAATATAAATGGAGGCTTATACTCTAAAGATGATCAAGCCGATAGTCAGTATGTTGGGTACATGACTTGTATATGGCATGACTTTACTAACAACAATGGAATTCATAGCTTAATTTAAAAGTTAACGATATCCTCTCATTAGTATTGTGTGGATTGATAAATATGGAACGTGGTAATGGGTTGCTTGTTCTCTAACGAGTAATTTATCATAGTTATTAGTTGACAATGATTATATTAATCATTAAGAAGACACAATGGTGACAATGAGATAAAATAGGACTGTATTGAGTGAACAAATTTAACTTAAAGGAATCAAAGATATCATATGAGAGTAACACACATGGTGATAGGTCATTAGACAAAGTAGTTTGATGAACTACTTTCGTAAATAGTATACAATAAGGAGTGTTCAATAATGGTACTTATTGTGGATTAACTCAATGATTAAGTAAATTGTGACTTATTAAAACGATGCTTCTGAACATATTTGCAATTACTCGAACCTAATTGTATATGTCCGATTGGTCCATCCACTAGCTCAACAAAAATTCGATCAGACTGCATTTGAATCAGAAGAAAATTCCACAACTTTGGAAATAATTTAATTGAGTCGATTTATTCGATAAGGAATTAAATTTGATGGTTGTGTGAATTGTTCAATTAGAGAAGTTGATTAAATAATTTTCTTGAAAAAATAATTTGGAAAATCTTATTGATTTTTGAGAAAATTACTTTTGATCAAGTAAAATTAAATTAATCAAATTAATTAAAATAAATATAATGTTTTTAAAAATTAATTTTTAAGTCAAACAATTGGTCAAATGGATAATTGAACTTAAAAATTGGACCCAAGAACCAAAACCAGAGACTGAAACCCAAAAATTGGTTGAATTGGACCCTGTGTATGAAACTGGATCAACAATCCAACCGGTGGCTAGACCGAATTGGTCGAACCGTCACTGGCCCGAATCAAACCGGTAGCAGCCGAACTGACCAAGCCCATTCGGGCAAAACGGTGATGGTTCGGGGTGCTGGAGGGAAGTGGCATCGATAAAGGCACCATTGAGCACAGGGGCAATCCAGCAACCGGCGACTGGCAGATGGTAAGCGGTGGTGGTTCTTTGGTGGTAGAGCAGTGGAAAAATTAGACTCCTAGTGAGACTCTACTGAGCAACTTGATTTCAAATTAATTTTTCCAAAGATAATATTGTTTTAATGAATTTAATATTAAATTAAATTTAATATTTATCTAGATATTAATATTATATTTAATTTAGTATTTATCTAGATAATATTTTATTAACCTAATATTAATGTGATTAATTCTAGTCCTAGTTGAACTCTTTCTAAACTCTCCATATATAAAGAGAGTTTGGGTCATTATTCTCATACACTTGAATTCAAAAAAAGTAGAGCGAAAATTATTTGAAAAAAATTATTTTAGAAAATTTCTAGAGATATTCTTGTTATTTACAACTTGACTCTAAAAATTTAGAGAAATTACAAAATTGTCCCACTAGTAATTTTGTGAAAATTTTTCTAATTCGAATCAAGCCCACACTCGATAGACGTGAGCTTGAGGATAGCAGAGAAAACTACTCGGTTGAAGTGTTCATTTTAGATGAATCATAAATTTACGATTTTGATTAAGTGTTTATTATTTTAGATAACACAATCAAGTTCTTGTTTTTGGAAAAAAATTAAAACTCTAATTTTCCCTTAAACCTATTCTTTGTTGCATTTTTCGGACCTGATTTTCCAACATTTTTGTGTTGATTTAAGCCCATCAACATTTGATCTTCAGTCACCTCGAAGATTTGAAGTGTTGAACAGATCTTCCCTCTATCTTGATGCTTTGAAGTGTTAGGAGAATCTTGCCACCATCTTGAAGCTTTGAAGTGTTGAGCGAACCTTCCCACCATCTTGATGCTACTAAGGGTTGACTAGACTTCCCACCTTATTGATGCTACAAAGAGTTGAGCAAATTTCTTCATCATCTAGATGCATTAAATTTGGGGTGAATCTTCCTTGGTTGCCAAAAGTGATGAGTGAGTTATCTTTTACCATCTAGATGCCTTAAAATCTAGATGGATCATCTTTAGTGTGCATAGGTCATCTTTCACCTTCTTAGTGCATCTAATTCTGGGGTGGACTTTCCTTATAACATGTTGTACCTCTTGTCATGCTGAAGTTGCAAAGTTCAAGATTGTTCTCATAGGTGTCACAAGTTCTATCTATGGCCATGTTGATGTTACACAGTTTGGAATGTGCCCTCCTCTTGTTGGATAAAATCCAGTTTAAAAATGGTTTTCTGTCACAACGAAAAATTAAACTTTTTAAAAATTGAGTCGGTTTGTGATATTTATAGCAATAGACTTTTCCCGAAAAGTACTTGTGCTTTGTGCGAGACGGATCCTAGACATTCTTAGCTTTCAACCGAACAACCTTCTCTGTTATTCTAGTACCACAAATCGCTTCAGGTGTGGGGCTGAAACAATCACGAATCAAACATAAAACCAGAAACAATTTTCTTTACTTTCAGTAGGAAAGTAAATATCTCTTTTAATATAATCTGGTTGAATTTTTATTCCTAAAAAGTATAATTTATACTTAGAAATAAATTCTCACTATTTTCGGACAGAATAACAATATTGAAAACTTATGTTATTTTAGTCCTACCAGTGCCATTTATTTATAGGGATATATAAAAGAATCCTGGTTGAATTTGTAGAATACAAATAATATTTATTTGAGAGAAAAACTAGTCCCTTAGTTCTACTAGGAGAGAGGGGTGGCACGCCTTAATATTTAATTTGGGTGTGCCACCCCATCATACATATTATGAGGGATTTTGGGTCTCTCCTGTATTAAGTCAAATTATATGTGTTCTTAAACTTTTAACCCAATACTTTATAATTTAATTCAACTCAATACATGTTTTTCTATTTTCAAAATAAATATTTTTTATTAAATTAATTTAAATAATTTTCTCAACTCAATTCTAGTTCTGTTAAAGTCATGTCAACTTTACCATAAAATAATCTATAAGAAATATATTTAATTTTCATATTCAATAGATTCACAATGATCAATTAATTTAAATCCATTTTCAAACTTCAATTATTTGAAAATAATAATTCAAAAACTTGAATTAATTCTCAAGTAATTTCCATGCTAAGTGAGAAATCACATTCATTTTCGAGTGTAACACATTCCTCTAACTTTATCATTTCTATCCATTTCTGTTCATTTGATTCTAAATGCAATTCATTTCTAGTTTCAACGAGCTAGCAGAGGGACCAATTGAGCATATATAATTAAGGCTTCAAATGATTTATAAAGTTCCAGCTTTTTGCCTATTAATTATGAACTTATTTAGTCACAAAGTAATTTCACTATAGTATTGTGACTGAGCTCTCCCTAATTACATGCCACTACTAAAGCTACTTGATCAATACTCATCCAATGATCTTGTCATACGTGTGTTACCCTCATAAGATATCCTTAATCTCTTTAGGATAAACTCGTTCTACGAATGTAATCCTATTTTATCTCATTGTAATCATTACATTTTCCTTCATGAAAATTTAATTACTATCAAATAGTAATTAAGTAATTCATCATAAAGATAAACGATCCGTGACCACGTTTACTTTTCATCTATCATGTAATGTCAATGAGGGGATATCATTTACCTATTTATTGGGCTTTAAATTTCACTGTTGTGAGTTATGCTACATACTATATAAGTCGTATATCCAACACATTAGCTTTCGATTCCTTATATATTTAAATTCAAGCTTTTACTTACATCAAAATATATGAGTCACGCATACATAGTTCATCATCCACTCGGGATTAAGGTATGCCACACTATAAATGTCACAAGTGAATAAATACATAAACAAATTCAAGATCTATTCTACTTAGGTTTTGTCTGATGTACTGTCAATCCACTTAGTTACATTTATGTCTCTATCTTCTAGGAGTCATTCTCTCCAATGCTCAAGAAAAAGCATCTCCTCAATTGGACTTGATAGATGACATATTAATCTTTCAATTGGTTTGCTCATTTCTAATCAAACAAATGACATGTTTAGATTCATCTACTAATACAAGTTGTTCTTCCGTATTACGATCCAACCACGTAATACAACTTAGTATTAGTTAAACGTTAGGTCACTAATGAGTCCAATGGTGGAGCCAGGGGACTAAAAGGGCCTTAGCCCCCCTAAAATGGAAAAAAATTCATTTAGGCCCTTTATAATTTATCAAATTTTAAATTAGTAATGGTACAATTGTACTTTGGCCCCCCAAAAATAATAAAAATTTGATTGAATCCTTTAAAAATTATAAAGATATAAACTATTAAAATGGTGAAATTGTATTTTTACTATTGTAAAAGTATACAATTTAATTCTGGCCCCCCAAAAAAAATTTCTCACCACTGAATGAGTCAATATTTGCTTTCATTTTACTTTGCATTCAAAAACCATTGAGGATAATATACAAAAGGTATAAATATATTTTATGGATAATTTTATTAAACTATTTTTTTTGAAAAAATACAAATATACAAACGAATATAATACAATTAGGGCTCCAGATCCAACACTTATTACCATGTAGAAGTTGCAAAAGTTACTCCCCATATTGATGTTACAAAATTTGGATTGAGTCCTCTTTCCATGTTAATATTGCAAAGTTTGGAATGGATCCTCCCTCACCATGTTGAAGTCTCTGGCCATGTTAAGGTTGCAAAGTTCAGAATGAGTCTTCCTCTAGCCATGTTGAAGTTGCAAAAGCTCTTCTTACCATTCAGAACAAATCCACCTTGGTCATCACGAATGTGGTTCACCTTACCACGCCAATCTTGAAAAAATCAAACCAATCTCTATCCTGCCATGTTGATGTTGAAAAAATCAAAACAAATTGGCCTTACCACGTCAGTGTTAACAAAATGGAAATTAATCTCTACGTCACCACAACATCATATATGCCTTAGCCATTGCCAAAACCTTGACGAATGATATAGCACATCTTTGTGTCACTCCCAATATATTCCGATGTCTCCAAAAATCTTGAAATCAACTCTTTCTCTCGTCCTAACGGTGCACCTTCCTTGATGATTTTAAAATAGTAGTTAACAGTTATAGTTAGTTGTTAGCAGTTAGTTAGTTGATAGCTGATACTGCTATTAGTTAGCAGGTACTGGACTTGTAAAATTTGTATAAATACAAAAAGCTGGTTGTTTAGCAAATCATCTAATATACAAAGAAATGCAGTCATCATATTAAATCATGATTTCTATTATGGTATCTGAGCCATAACAATAAAGTTTTTTTTTACTTATGGCAACTGAAGCTGTTTCTGGTAATGAAACTGAGAATCGTCAGTCGTTTAACAACGCAGTTCATGCATATGGTTCTTTCTTTGGTCCTGGCACTACTTCTTTAAGAAAGATTCAATAATTCCCTAAACATGATACAGTGAAACTTGGTGAGCGTAACTTTCTTTTGTGGAAGCAACAAGTTCTGTTGATTCTTGAAGGATATGGCCTCCATGAGTTTGTTCTTGGTATGGTTAGCATTCCTCCACAATCTTTGCTGATGCAGAAGGTAATCTTGCTCCCAATTTTGACTTCTTGTTTCATAAAAAACTAGACAAGTTATTAGCCTCTTGGCTGTTGTCCACTATTTTTAATGAGATCCTGGTTCATCTCACTAATGCTCGGTCTAACTTCGATGTTTAGAATATTGTTGTTCATCGTTTCGCTTCAAAGTTAAACTTGACAGTTTCTACCTTGCGTCACTCGTTATACTCTCAGAAAAAGGGTCAATTGACTATGAAAGAATACTTGGCAAAGATTAAAAGTTTGTGTGATACACTTACAGCTACAGGTAATGATGTTTCTGAACAAGAGCGGATAAGTATTATTCTTGCTAGTATTCCTATGGAGTTTGAGTCGATTAGGATTGTGGCCTCTGCAATGAAGGTTCCTCTTGATCTTCTTGCAGAAATGCTCACTGATTGTGAAGCTCGACAACAAGAGGTTCTTTCGAATGTGTCTTTTCAGGCTAATTTTGTTCAACAGCGTGGAAATACTGATGACACCATCAGTAAAAGTGATAGGGGTGCTCGAACTTCTTACAGAGGCAATGGAAGGTTTTCTTGAGGTAGAGGTCGAGGAAGGAAGTTCAGTCATACTAAAACCCAATGTCAATATGTGCACGAGTTGGTCATACTGTCCAGAAGTGTTATTATCGTTTTGATGAAAATTTTGAAGGTGTGTCTCACCAGCCTATGCAGGCTCATTGTCATTAGTTTCAGGAACCTTCAAAATCTTCTTGTGTAGGACCTCAATGCTGTTCTCATATGAATACTTCTACTGGTGCTGCGGCTACTTCCAATCAAAGATCATGTTTTTCGAATTCTTCAACCGTGTGGTATCCCGATCTAGGAGCATCCAACCATGTTACTAATGATTTGGATAATTTGCAGGGTACAGCACCATATACAGGTAACCACAAGCTTTACATGGGGAATGAAGTGTCAGTGCCTGTAGCTCATATTGGCTCAGGTCTTCTTCCAACTACTAGTAGAGTGTTTCAGATGGAAAATATCCTATATATTTCTCGCATTTGTAAAAATCTATTGTCTGTAGCTCAATTTGCAAAAGATAATCAGGTTTATTTTGAATTTCATCCTGTGCATTATTTTGTGAAAGATGTCAAGACAGGGAGCATTTTATTGGTGGGTTACATGCATAATGGCCTGTACAAGTTTGATCTGTTTGCCTTCCAAATGTCCAGCACTGTTGGTTCCTCTCCTGCCACTGCTCATGTTACTAGTTTGGCACCTCCTGTTTTCAGTAATCGTGTTTTTGATTTGTGGCATCAAATACTTAGCCACCCTTGTAATAAAACTGTTGCTACAGTACTTCAAAAATGTAATATCATTGACAAGAATTCTCAGCTAAACTCAGTATGTTCTGCGTGTCAGCTTGGAAAAATTCATAAGCTCTCTTTTTCCCCTCTTCCACTGTGTACTCAGCTCCTTTCGAGCTCATTGTAGCTGATCTTTGGGGACCAGCTTCTGTAACCTCTGAAGAACACTCTTACTATATTTCATTTGTTAATGCTTACTCTAGATTTACTTGGGTTTATTTTCTTAAACATAAGTCTGAGGCTCTTGCAAAATTTTTACATCTTAAATAGTTTGTTGAAGTTCAATTTGGCTATAAGGTGAAAGTGCTTCAAACTGATTGGGGGAGAGAGTTTTGGTCTTTTACTCAAGCCTTGTCTCAATTGGGAGTCCATCATCGCCTTTCTTGCCCGCATACCTTAGAGCAGAATGGCTTGGTCGAGAGAAAACATAGACATATAGTGGATGTTGGCCTGACATTGTTGGCTCAAGCAAATGTTCCTATACATCTATGGTCTCATGCCTTTATCACTACAGTTCACCTCATTAACAGGCTCCCAACACTTGTTCTTAATGGAAAGTCTCCATATGAGATGTTGTACAAATCTGTGCCTGCTTACATGTACTTAAAAGGTTTTGGTTGTCAGTGTTATCCTTATCTTAGTCTATTCAACTCTCATAAGTTGCAGTTTCAATCTAAGCCATGTGTTTTCCTTGGCTATAGTCCCATCATAAGGGTTACAAGTGCCTTGATGATAGTGGGAAGCTGTTTATATCTCGACATATGGTTTTTGATGAGTCATGTTTTCCTTTTAAGAAGACTGTCAACTTAGCTAGTACTTCGGATCTCCATGGAGTTCGATCTCAGTTCTTGCGTCAACAGTCTCATGTTCCTGTAGTAATGCCTGCAGATCGACCTTCGAATCTGGTTAATTCTGCTCAGCTTGGATCTGGTAATTCTCCTGGTTTACAGTTTGGGTCTACTGGTCTGTCTGTTTCACTTGCTATAAATAGCGGTAGTCGATCTGCACCTTTTTTTTCATCACTTTCCCCTCAAATTGAAGCAGGTTCTGGTTCTCATTATAGTACTCCAGTTGTTAAGGAAATGTCTGCTCCTTCTGTCAATGTGCATCCGATGCAAACTAGGGCCAAAAGTGGTATTTTCAAACCCTAAATTTTTACAGCTGAGCTGCATGTTCTTGAACCAGGAACAATCGATAAAGCCTTCTCTTCTAAGGAATGGACTCGAGCTACTCAACAAGAGTATGATGCGTTGATGAAGAACAACACCTGGGATTTGGTTCCACTACCTGCCAATATAAGAGCTATAGGGTGCAAGTGGATATTCAAACTTAAGCGTCACTCGGATGGGTCTTTTGCTCGATATAAGGGTCGTTTGGTGGTAAAAGGTTATCTCCAGGAAACTGGAATTGACTTTCACGAAACTTTCAGCCCAGTTGTAAAACCAGCCAAAATTCGTGTTGTTCTAGCTTTGGCAGTGAAATTTGGCTGGCAGTTAAGGCAAATTGACGTCAATAATGCCTTCCTTAATGGCGACTTAACTAAAGAGATCTACATGGTTCAACCTTCTGGTTTTGAGCAGCAACATGATAGTCAGAACTTGGTATGTAGATTAAAGAAGGTGTTGTATGGCCTTAAACAGGCACCACGAGCCTGGTTTTTCAAACTTAGAGACTTCCTACTTTCTTCTCAGTTTGTGTTAGCTAAGTCAGATGGCTCGTTATTTGTTAAGAGAACTAGAGGTGAATTGTTGTATGTATTGGTCTATGTTGATGACATAATTGTCACTGGTAGTCATCAAAGTAGCATTGATGAGTTTGTCATTGCCTTGGATACAAAGTTTTCTTTGAAGGATTTAGGGTCACTTAGTTATTTCCAGGGTATTGAAGTCGAGTCTACTACAAATGGGTTGTTCTTGAGTCAACGAAAATATGTTCTTGACCTTTTGAGGAGGGCTCGAATGGATTGTGCAAAGGGTTCTCCTACACCCATGACTACTTCAACACGTTTATCTCAACATGAAGGCAGTGCTATTGATAATGATTCTGATTACAGGAGCATTGTAGGTGCACTTCAGTATGTTTTTATCACTCGGTCTGATATTACATTTGCTGTAAATAAAGTTTGTCAATTCATGAATCAGCCTCTTGGTCAGCATTTCAAAGCTATAAAACGAATTCTTCGATATCTTCAAAACACTGTAGAGTATGGTCTTCATTTTACTACTGCTGTCAACTTAGACCTAGTCGGGTTTTTTTATGCGAACTGGGGGACGGATGTCGACGATAGGTGGTCTACTTTTGGGTTCTGTGTATTTTTTTGTGGTAATCCTGTGGCCTGGGGGTCCAAGAAACAACAGGTCGTCTCCAGGTCCACTGTAGAGGCTGAGTATTGCGGACTTGCTCATGCAGTTACTAAGGTCGTGTGGCTCGAGTCTTTGTTGTCTGAGTTGCATGTTGTTCCTTCCAAGAAAGCTACAGCGTGGTGCAATAGTTCTGGGGCTGTTGCTGTGTCAGCCAATCCAAAGTTGCATTCGAAGTTCAAGCACGTGGAGTTGGATCTGTTTTTTGTTAGGGAAAAGGTTGCTGCTGGACAGTTGATTGTGGGGTATGTTCCAGCTCAGGATCAAGTAGCAGATATCTTCACAAAACCCTTGTCTGCTCCTATGTTTACAAAGTTTCGGTCGAGTCTCAAAGTTGTTTCCGAACAAGAACCAGCAGTAAAGGTCAAGTAGTTGGAGGCATATTAAGGATTTTAAAATAGTAGTTAACAGTTATAGTTAGTTGTTAGCAGTTAGTTAGTTGATAACTGGTACTACTATTAGTTAGTAGGTACTGGACTTGTAAAATCTGTATAAATACAGAAAGCTAGTTGTTCAGCAAATCATCTAATATACTAAGAAATTCAATCATGATTTCTATTATCCTTCGACTTTAATGGTTGATGGAGCTAATTTTTCGTGGTCTTTAAAATACATGGTTGGTGGGCACCTCATTTTTTGCTTTCTAATGGCTTCGAAATCTTCAACGAATTTAGACTTTCATAGCCGATGCCTCTTTACTAACCGCAAATCTACAACATAACTATGAAAAAAAAAACAAGATGCAAATCTCTTTCATGATTAGAAAAAATACGAAAGAAATGAGGAGAGTCGAATTGCGTGGCGTAGTACCAAATTCCCCACATAGAGTTGACAAGTTGGCATCAACAGACCAACTAGCAGGAATAGGGGTATAACACAAAGGTGGCCGTTGGATTTGGTGCTAACTCTAATCTCTAATTTCGCAAAATAGAGTTGTAGAGGAGTTAGGCCAGTTTGATTTAATACAAAGAAAGTCGACTGTTTGTTGAATTGTATTTGCTTAATTTGCGGTTAGTAATAGAGATATCTTTTCATTAGCCGCATTTAATTTGAACAACCCTATTTAAAAATTTTTAATAAACAAATATTGTCGACATCATTTTTTTGATAAAAACGGGGTCGACTTTGATTTTAAAAATGAAAACGAAAATAAGAGTCGCCACCAATCCTTTTTGATGAGGTGTGATCGGATCACCTCGAAAAGTGGTTGTTTTTAACAAATGATTTCATTTTATTAAAACAACGATTTTGGTCCACAAAATTTAAAAAAACAGGTTCGAGAGTCGATTACGTACGAGGAAGGATTAGCACCTTCGTAACGCCCAAAAATTGATACCTAGTTGATTAATTAGTGTCTTAGTGTCAAAAATTAAAAACTTTAAAGATATTTAAAATACGATCCTTTATTGAAATGTTGAAAATTTTCAGAAAAAGGCATATTTCACGTTAATCGAGAAAAAAAATTATATCCAATAAGTTAGGACACAATGCCTTTGAATTCCCTTTGAATTCCCAATGCGCGAATGAACGCTGAAATTTTACTTATTTAAAAGATATTTAGTTATCTCAAATTTAAAAAAGAGATCATGCCCAGTAAGTTAGGACACGATCTTTTCTTAATTCCCGAGATCGTTTAAAACTTGAATTTAAAAAGATTCGTGTATTTAAATTTATTGTGAAAATCGAAACCCAGTAAGTTAGAGTACGACCTTCTTGAATTTAAACACGAAATTTTGCTTATTTAAAAGTCGAAACTTATGCATCGAGATAAATTAATTTAACTCGAAATAGTAGAAATGAAACACGAGTTTAATATGCGTACAAAACAATATTAAATGCGATAGCATAAAAATAATACAAATAAAAATGAATGAATAAAAAGGGATAAATTAATAACATGTAAAATAACAAGTATAAGTAAATAAAATTAAAACATTCTTTTAAGATAATAATAAAGACATAAATAAATAAATAAAAGAGATGAACAAAATTATTAAAAATATAAAGTAGATATATATATATATGTGTGTATTAAAATTACGAAGTATAAAAAATATATGTGGATATATATGTATGTGAATTATAAAATATACGAAAAATATGCATGTAAATACGAATTATGAAATATAAAAACTATATATGTAAAAGAGGGGTATATTTTAAAATATAAAGAATATGTATAAATATGTGTATATAGTTATGAAAATAAAAGAGGATATATGTAAGTATGTATATATATATATAAATTTAAAACATGCATATAAATACATACATGTATATAAATTATAATATATATATATATATAAATGTAAGCATGTACATGTATGTAAATATTAGATATGTATATATGTATATATATAGCAAAATTTGAAGTAAAAAATTAAAAATAAAATAAAAAATAATAATATAAGCAATTATATAATAATAATATAATAAGATACATATATTTAAAATTTACATACCAAGTATAAATATAAATATGATGATAATAACAATAATAATAATAATAATAATAACAACAACAATGACAGGACTAAATTAAAAGTAAAACAAAATCTCAGGGGATAAATCAGAAATAAAATAAGGAAAAGAATTACAGAGGAACTGGAATAGTAAATATCCCGTACTCCAAAACGCATCACCTTGCGTAGGACTAAAATGAAACAGGATTAAAGTTGTACGGAAAAATTAAAAGATAAAAAAACTCGATTGCAAACAAATAAAAATGCGGAAGGACTAAAAGGGAAAATAACCCAAAAGGCAAAAAGCCTGGATCCCCTGGCGGGTCGGGTCGCGCGCGGGTCGGGGAAGCCAAAACGGCGTCGTTTTAGCGCCTGGAGCACTTGCCCAAAACGGCGCCGTATCAATAGGCTATTTAAGCCAAATTTTTTTTCCAAAAAATCTCATTTCTCTCCTCTTTTAAAAAAAAAAAACCTGAAAAACACTCCACTCTCTTCAAAAATTATCCCTTTCGGCCCAAGGTTCCGGCCGACCGCCGTTGCGCCGACAACTGGCCACCGACGACGGCGCTGTCATGCACGGTCGCTGAAAAGTTAAAAAACTTTCTTTTCGCTCCTTTTTTCGAGCAAAGAACCGATTTGAGGTTTAAATAGTCCTAAAAAAACCCCAGACCCAAAAAAAATCGAAGAAAAGAAAGAGATAAATAAAGGGCCTTTCGGCTCCCCGTCGCCGCCGGTGGGTTTGCGGCGAGTTCAGTGACCCAGCCACCCTCAAGACCGGAGAGACCCTCCGTCCGCGGCGTTGAAGGTAAAATTTCTTTTAGTTATTTATCTATTTATTTTGAAATAAAAATAAAATAAAATAATGAATAAATAAACAAATCGAATAAAGCACCTTGATTTTTTTTTGAATCTGTTTCGATCTCTTTGTTTTTTTATTTAGAATCGGTGTCCCTCTTACATTTTTACAACATATCCGGCTTTATAGCCGACAGAAAGACGAAAAAAAAGATTAAAGAAAAATCCTCCTTGCTTCTGTTGTTTACTGTTGTTGCTTTCATTTTTGCACGTGACCGGCGGCAAAACCGTGTCAAACCTTGGGGTATGCGTCCATTCACGTGGAGGAGGCAGAGGTGATGTGACCGAAGGCCCTAGGTGCGGCGCTTAGGGTTTTTTGGTTTTTTGCTGAAAATTTTTCTTAGTTTTGGGCTAGGGTTATGTTTGGGCCATGTTGGGCCATTGGGCTGGTAGGTTAGGGAGTTTGGGTTTCTGTTTTGGGTAATGGGCTAGTGGGCTTATTTGTTTTATTTTCTCTGGTGGACCGGGTAAATTTGGGCTTCTACAAATAGTACTGTGTATTTGTTGAATATGGAAATTACAATATAAATACAAATGAAATTTCTGGATTGTGTGGTAAGAGAAGAAAACAAGAGTGGCTTGATGGGGATTGTAATTCTTGTCCCATGGAGTTTCTTTCTCATAGCTTTAACAAAGTTCCTTTATCATTACCTGTGGGTACCTCTTCGTATACAGCATATGATGAATTCACAGGGAATCAAAGGACCTCCTTACAGATTCATCCATGGCAACAACAAAGAAGTTACCAAAATGAGAAAGGAAGCATTAAGCAAAGCTGTGGGCTTGACAGATGATTTATTTCCCAGATTACAACCGCATATTTATTCCTGGATCAATACATATGGTGATGTGGATGCTTGTTTTTTCACCATGATTTATTATAACTTCTGCTTATCTAGCTTTAAGAAAAAGATGGACACTTTTTGTTTTTTGTTGTGTGTTTAGGGAAGAATTTTGTTTATTGGAATGGCGTTCGAGCTGAAGTGGTGATTTCAGAACCTGAATTGATCAAAGAGGTTATGAAAAATAGTGAGACAATTTTTCAGAAAAGGAAGCTTACGGATGTTGGTGCGAAGCTACTGGGAAATGGGCTTGCATTCATTGAGGGAGAAAAATGGGCAAAGCATCGAAAGCTGGCCAATCATGCTTTTCATGGGGAAAGCCTAGAGGTAAATCCTCCAAATCTATAAATTAGTTTTAATTAATTTATAAGAATTATACATACACAGCATGTGAAGTTTACTCCTTCTAACATTTATATATTTTGTCAATTTAGTCTTTGTTCTTTTAATTGAATTTAATCATTATTTTTTCAAAAAAGAGTCCACCTATGCTTCATGCTAATATAACGCTATTTATTTTATATGTCACGCCAACAAATAATTTAAAATTTTTAAAATATTCAAAATTCAAAATAATATAAAATTTTCATAAATATTCAAAAAGATTAGAATGGAGTACCTCTAAATAGTCAATAGGGCTGCAATATATGAAATTTTAATATTTTAATCAATATTTTCATTAGAAATAACAATTCAACTCTTTTTGAAATCAATATTTTCATCAGAAGCAATAATTCAACTCTTTTGAAAGCTTGAGCATAAAATTCGATTTTTTATAAAAAAAATTGAAAATCAAATTTAACTCAAAGAAGAATAAAGACTAAGTTGAGAAATAAATGTAAATGTTGATAATTAAATTTGAAATTATGCTGTAATAAATGGGTGAAGTTTTGTATTGTTGACTAAATCTTATGTTGCTACTACTTAAATATTGGAGGGTTGTTTGGGCAGAACATGACCCCAGCAATAATTGCTAGTGTTGAAACCATGCTAGAAAAGTGGAAAGGCCTAGAAGTCAAAGAGATTGAAGTGTATAATGAATTTAGATTCTTGACTTCGGAAGTGATTTCCAGAATAGCTTTTGGTAGCAATTACTTGGAAGGGGAGAAGATTTTTGCCATGTTGAACAAGTTGAAAATACTTGTGAGTCAAAATATTTACAAGACTGCGATTCCTTTCATCAAGTATGTTTCCCCTAACCTTAGTTAATCCCTATGGATTTAATTTTTTATATAGAGAGCTGACCTTTGTTTGCTTATACAGCAAGTTATGGAAACCTGCTGATATGCTAGAATCTGAAAAACTCGAAAAAGGAATTCAAGATTGTGTGATGGAGATGATTAAGAAAAGAGAAGACAAAGTTGTGAGTGGAGAAGCTGATAGCTTCGGCACTGATTTTCTGGGATTACTAGTAAATGCTTATCATGATTTGGACGATAAAAACAGGGTTTCATTGGAAGACTTGGTAGGTGAATGCAAAACAATCTACTATGCTGGACGGGAAAATGTTAATTCATTGCTTGCATGGATAGTCTTGCATTTGGCAATCCATGGAGATTGGCAAGAAAAAGCGAGAAGAGAGGTGATTGACATATTTGGTAACCAAAATCCGCATCTCGAAGGCATTGCCAAACTCAAAATAGTAAGCAAACTATCTAACTGGAAATTCAAATTGGCATCAACATGATGACCATGGTCATCAATGAAACTCTAAGATTGTATGGTCCTTCACATGGCCTGGCCAGAACAGTCGCAAGAGAAGGACAATTGGGAAAGTTTATCTTGCCTGCTGATATAGATATTCTGTCTCTAAATATTGGACCTCACCGTGACCGTCACTTGTGGGGGG
The DNA here is from genome assembly GCA_008044935.1 of Gossypium turneri. Lineage (NCBI taxonomy): Eukaryota > Viridiplantae > Streptophyta > Magnoliopsida > Malvales > Malvaceae > Gossypium > Gossypium turneri. The sequence goes on from CP032573.1 coordinate 64,367,406, forward strand.
ATGATGTGCATCTTTTTAAACCGGAGAGATTCGCCGAAGGGATTGCCAAAGCTACCAATTACACCGCAGCTGCATTTTTCCCCTTTGGATTGGGACCTCGATCTTGTGTTGCTATGACCCTTGCAACCATAGAAACCAAGATTGCTCTCTCCATGATTCTACAACGTTACACCATTACCATTTCCCCTACCTATGTCCACTCTCCAATAGCTATTATCACCATTCAACCACAACATGGAATTCAAATAATACTTGAGCCGCTGCATAGCTGCTAAGAACTAGGGGCTTAATATAGTTGGTTCGTGTATAGATGACATTTAATGTGTCTAGGTTCTAGCATTTGCAGCCCCTTCCCTATTCCTAGCTATGCCCATCTTTATATATACATAATTAAATGCAAGTAGCTACTACTTTCCAAGATGGTGAAACGTGCGACCAATAAAAAAATGTTTGTTTTTTATTATTGTTGATCAATTTTGTTGGAAACTGAGGCAAAAAAAAATTCACAAGACAATTACTACATTGGCTCAAAAAATTTAAAATGTCTCAAATCGAAAAACTCGATAAAAATCTAAATAATTCTAATTGAAATTAACTGGAATCAAATGACCCAAATCTTTATTTACTTAAATCCAAAATGATTTAAAAAATATAAAACCCCAATTAACTTGTTTAATTGGTAGTCTCTCAATTATTAATAAATTTCATTTTGGTCACCTAACTATGAAACGTGATAAAATGGTCACCCAACTATTCGACTTTTTATTTTTTAGTCACCACCCATTAAATTACTAACGGGAAGATAACTTGACCGTTTTAAAATTTGTATAATAGGAACTTTAGCCCTCAACATTCATACATTGTGGGGTTTTTTACAAAAATATTATAAAAAAATAAAAATTGACCAAAATATTATAACTTTTTTTTATTTACCAAAATATTACTTTTTTTAATTATTTACCAAAATATATCCAAAAAAACACAAAAAACAAAAAATAAAAAACCTGCAAAAAGCTGAAAAAAGCAGAAAAAAATTTGGGTTAGGCCAATGGAATTGGCGGCACCAAAGGTGCCAATGCCATTGGCGGCACCAATGGTGCCAAAGGACTGAAATGTGACCATCTGTAGTTTCAAGGACCTCACATACAAATTTACCATTTTTAATTTTGAAAGTGAATTGCTGCGGGCGCACTAAAATTGAAATGTGGCTAATTGCCTTCTAAGCCCTCCTTATTTATTATTTTCTTTTTATTCCCCTTCAACTCACTTTTTTATTTAATAACTCTATTTTAATTTAATAAAATATTCTCATTTAATAACTCTATTTTAATTTAATAAACTATTCTCATTTAATAACTCTATTTTAATTTAATAAAATATTCTCATTTAATAACTCTATTTTAATTTAATAAACTATTCTCATTTAACAACTCTATTTTAAATTAAAATAGTTTACTTAATTTTTTTAAATTAAAATAGTTTGCTTAATTTTTTTAAATTAAAATAGTTTACTTAATTTTTTTAAATTAAAATAGTTTACTTAATTTTTTTAAATTAAAATAGTTTACTTAATAAACTATTAAATTAAAATAGTTTACTTAATTTTTTTAAATTAAAATAGTTTACTTAATTTTTTAAATTAAAATAGTTTACTTAATTTTTTTAAATTAAAATAGTTTATTTAATTTTTTTAATTAAAATAGAGTTATTAAATGAGAATAGTTTATTAAATTAAAATAGATTTATTAAATGAGAATAGTTTATTAAATTAAAATAGAGTTGTTAAATGAGAATAGTTTATTAAATTAAAATAGAGTTATTAAATGAGAATATTTTATTAAAATTAAAATAGAGTTATTAAATGAGAATAGTTTATTAAATTAAAATAGAGTTATTAAATGAGAATATTTTATTAAATTAAAATAGAGTTATTAAATAAAAAAGTGAGTTGAAGGGGAATAAAAAGAAAATAATAAATAAGGAGGGCTTAGAAGGCAATTAGCCATATTTCAATTTTAGTGCGCCCCACGCACAGAAGCAGCAATTCACTTTAAAATTAAAAATGGTAAATTTGCATGTGAGGTCCTTGAAACTACAGATGGTCACATTTCAGTCTTTTGGCACCATTGGTGCCGCCAATGGCATTGGCACCTTTGGTGCCGCCAATTCCATTGGCCTAACCCAAATTTTTCAGCTTTTTTTAGCTTTTTGCAGGTTTTTTGTTTTTTTTTTGTTTTTTGTGTTTTTTTTATATATTTTGGTAAATAATTAAAAAAAGTAATATTTTGGTAAATAAAAAAAGTTATAATATTTTGGTAAATTTTTATTTTTTTATAATATTTTTATAAAAAACCCTACATTGTGTTAATTTAGTATTAATTGTAAAAAATTTAACCCACAATATTTACCCATTACGCAATTTGGTCTTTTTTGTAATTTTGCCTTTCTTCGTGATTTTGAGGGTTTATTTTAAAAGAATAAGAAAAAAATAAAACTATTATCTTGGATTTTTGGTATTTAGGGTTTAGGGTTCATTTTGGTATATGTTGGGTCAAATTTAACTAATAAATTTGTTTTTTTAGCTTTTTAGGTTAAATGGTCACAAAGAAAAGCGAAACAACAAAAAAGACCAAATTACACAATGTGTAAATATTTAGAGTTAATTTTTTTTAGAATCTAGAATAAATTGACACAATGTATAAATGTTGAAGGTTAAAATTGCTACTATGCGAAATTTAAAAGCTGTCACGATTTCTTTCCATCAATTATTTAACGACGGGTGACCAAAAAAGATAAAATCGAATAGTTGAGTAGTCATTTTGCAACTTTTCATAATTGAGTGACTAAAAAAGAAACTTACCAATAGTTTGTTATCTTGTACGATGCACGGCTTTGATTGTATATATCAATTAAAAATGTATTACATTTATTTATTAAAAAATTATTGCAAAATCTATAACCTTTGAAAGAATAAAAAATATAAATTTTTAATTTTTAGAATTTTGATAGTTTATATTATGATTTATGATATATTTATACTGATTTTAATTTAATTTGTTAAAAACATTTTATGTTGAAAAATAAAATAAAATAAATATGTTTGTAAACCCTATGCAAGTTTACTATTTATAAGGGGAATAATTTGAAATTATTCAAATTTCCTTAAATTATTGAAATTATTTAAATTTCTTTAAATTAACTGAGTTGCTGAATATAAATACTAATAATGTGGGTGAAAACTTTTGTGTAATAACATTAAAATAAACAAAAGTAATCAACATGAAGTTTTGGTCGTAGTGTTAAAGTTGAGGTTTTATGCATATCAATGGCATGGTTCAAATCTAATTATCTGCAATTTTTATTGGTTTATTTAAAATTGTATAAAAGAAAAACGAAAGTACCCTTATAAGAATATAACTTATTTCAAATATGTAAGTGTAGTTTAGTAATATCTACTATCGAGTTAGTGTCTGGTTGACTCTTGATACTAACTTAGTCACAGTTTAAATAATAGTATAGATATAGAGACGAAATTATATTAGAAATTAAAGTATAGAAATTAAATTTTAAAATTTGGCATAATAGAGGGACCAAAACTAAAATTTAACTATTTTTCTATAATGTAAAAATATAATGATAAACTATACTGGTAGTCACTCAACTACTTGTAAATTTCTTTTTTGACCACCCAACTATGAAAAATTACAAAATGGAAATCCAACTATTCAACTTATTCATTTTTGGTCATTAACCGTTAAATTACTAATAGGAAGAAAACTTGATAGCTTTTAAAATTGGTATAATAACAACTTTAGCAATCAACATTTATACATTGTGTCAATTTAGTCTGGATTTTAAAAGGTTGTACCCTCAACATTTACACATTGTGTAATTTGGTCCTTTTTGTAGTTTTTTTATTTTTTCTGTGACATTGAGGGTTAATTTTAAAATAATGAGAAAATATGAAAATTATTATCTTTTCATTTTTGGTATTTTCATTTTGGTATATTTTCAATCAAATTTAGCTGATAAATTTGTTTTCTAGCTTTGTGAAAGGTTCACAAAGAAAAGCAAAATTACAAAAAGAAAAAAAATTACATAATACGTAAATATTGAGGGTTTTAAAATTTTCAAAATCAAGACTAAATTGACATAATATATAAATGTTGATGGTTAAAACTATTATTAGACTAAATTTAAAAGTTGTCACTCCATCTTTCCGTTAATCATTTAATAGTTAGTGACTAAAAAATATTTTTTGAATAATTGAGTGACTATTTTATAACTTTTATTGTAAAAAAAAATTACCCTTCGTTAAAAAAAATAGCTGTCCCACGTGTTAACAAAGAAAGTCCCAAAATATTGGTGAAAATAATAATTGTGGATGAGCCCAGGACCATAAAAATTGAGAAATAAATAAAGAAAGAAAAATAAATCTAATTATCTCCTCTACCATGCGGTACCTGTCAACGTAGGATAAAATGCAAAAGCTAAAGCACCATTTCAATTAATTGCTGAGAGAAGAAGAAACATGAGTGCCTTGACGAAGCTTGCAGTTCTTTTTCCATGTTGTTTCATCCTCATAGCTTTTGTAAAGCTCCTTTATGATTACTTATGGAGACCTCTCCGTCTACAGCATATGATGCGTTCACAGGGAATCAAAGGACCTCCTTACACCTTCATCCATGGCAACAACAAAGAAGCTACCCAAATGACAATGCAAGCCTTAAGCAAACCTATGGCCTTGAGACATGATATATTTCCCAGAGTGCAGCCACATGTTTACTCATGTGTCAACAGATATGGTAAGATCTATGCATGTTTTGCACTATGGTTTCGATCTTCTAGTTCTAAGAAAAAATGGACCCTTTTTGTTTATTGCTTGATTAGGGAGGAATTATCTTGCTTGGGACGGTAATCGACCTGAACTGGTGATTACGGAAGCTGAACTTGTCAACGAGGTTCTGAAACATAGTGTGACAACTTTTCCAAAAAGGAAGCCTACTCTTTTTCTCACTGGGATATTTGGGAATGGGCTTGTGACAGCTCTGGGTGAAAAATGGGTGAAGCAACGGAAGTTGGCGAATTATGCTTTTCATGGGGAAAGCTTAAAGGTAAAACACTCCAAACATGTGAAATTAGTTGTCTAAATCTTTCTTATATATGTTGGAGGATTGATTGTGCAGAACATGACACCAGCTGTGACTGCTAGTGTTGAAACAATGCTAGAAAAGTGGAAAGGCTATGTAGGCAAAGAGATGGAAGTATATCATGAATTTAGATTATTGACCTCGGAAGTGATATCCAGAACAGCTTTCGGTAGCAGTTACTTGGAAGGGGAGAAGATTTTTGACATGTTGAACAAGTTGTCAATAATTAGGAGCCGAAATCTTTGGAATACTCCTTTGATCAAGTATGTTCCCTTCTAAAAGCTTAATTGAACCCTCGGTTTTTGTCAATACATAGCTGACCTCGGTTTGCTTTTACAGCAAGTTATGGAAATCTGCTGATATGCTAGAGTCTAAAGAACTTTCAAAAGGAATACAAGATTGTGTGATGAAGATTGTTAAGAAAAGAGAAGACAAAGTTGAGAACGGAGAAGCCAATAGCTTCGGCAATGATTTTCTGGGATTACTTGTAAAAGCCTATCATGATCCAGACCAAAATAACAGGCTTTCAATGGAAGACTTGGTGGATGAGTGCAAAACATTCTACTTTGCTGGACAAGATACTGTTAATTCCTTACTTGCATGGATGGTCTTCCTTTTAGCAATTCATGGAGACTGGCAAGAGAAAGCAAGAAGAGAAGTGTTTGAGATATTTGGTAACCAAATTCCAGATTCTGAAGACATTTCTAGACTCAAAATCGTAAGTAGACTGTCAAAAGCTGGTGTATATTACTATGCCTAAGTACATTAAATTCTTTAATGTAATCTAATTCATTCTTATTCTGCAAACAGATGACCACGATTATTTACGAAACTCTAAGATTGTATGGTCCATCAATTGGCATGATGAGAAGAGCTGAAAGAGAAGTTCGGTTAGGGAAGCTAGTCTTGCCTGCTAATCTAGATCTTCTAGTTGTACATTCTGCAGCTCACCATGACCCTCAACTATGGGGAGATGAGGTACATCTTTTTAAACCAGAGAGATTCGCAGAAGGGATTGCCAAAGCTATCAATTACAATGTAGGTGCATTTTGTCCCTTTGGATTGGGACCTCGGAATTGTGTTGGTATGAACTTTGCAATCACAGAAGCGAAGATTGCACTGTCCATGATTCTACAACGCTACACCATTTCCCTTTCCCCTGCCTATGTCCACTCACCAATACCTTATATCACCGTTCAACCACAACATGGAATTCAAGTAATACTCGAGTCACTGCATAACGATGCGTAATGTAACATAGCTGCTAAGAATTCGGGGTTTAAATAAGTTTATTATGTATTCACCTTCAACTTGTTTAAGTCAAAATTTAGTGAAAAATAATTATTATTATTTTTCTATAAAATTTATATGTCAACCAGTAATTATATAATACGATCAACATAAGCTCATTTCAGTCAGGAACCTGCAGAGCTACTAAGTCATAAAATTTTTGCTTAACAAGTACATTTTTTTGCAGAAAACTTACTAGTGCAGTTGTATGAACGTTTAAATCGAAACCTTCAAATCGAGGTACCAATCACCCTTTTAAATGCTTCCTAATCCTCCTAAAGAAGCACTTTGCTTATGTCTTTTCTTTGACATCACCTGAAATCATACAGCTAGAGCAATAAATTAATGGTGCTCATCTCAACATCTTCAATATCTTATGTTTATTTTAAGGAACCATAATAAATATCCTATAGAGTTGATCGTGTAGAGAGTAAAAGAGCACCTTAGAAGATGGAGGGAGCAATGGTGCCTGTGGTAGAGCCTTCCCCGATTCGGTTAATTGTCGTCTATCTCGAAGCTGAGTTGCAATATCTTCCATTATTTGCAACTCAACTTGTTCCCTTCCCTTGTGGCCTGCTGGGAAGTTGAGCTTCTCTCTTCCCAGTTGTACAATCTTTAGCCTTTCTCTGAGCCACCCAACTTCATTGTCAATCTTTAACCTTTCATAATCAAAAGCCGACTTCGATTTTCTATGCAAATATTTCGGTCGTGAAGGATGAATTGGTGGTAATCCTTCCGATCTCTCCGAACTGTTTCCTTTCCTGCCAGGCTCAATTTCTACCCCACCGACAGTTTGATTATCACATGTTTTAGGTGAGTTTGAGGAAACACCGATCAACTTCTTCTCGATTCTTTTTTCCCCCTCTTTGTTCTTCACATTTGATGCGTTGTTAATGACATGAACATCGAGTACACGGAAATCAGAACCAGAATCTGATCTATGTAAACCTTTTCCGAGTTTCTCCACTTTTTCGTTGTTGTATGGGAAAATCATCTTAGCCTCGGTTGTCTTCAGTGCCAAATGTTGGTGTGGATTGTTTTCGTTGCATTGCTCCTTATCTTCTACAATGGCATTAATCTCATCGTCACTTCTAAACATATGTGCATCACTATTTTCAATACTCGAACTCAAAAAGGTAGCAGCTTCATTGAGTTCGGTGACCGCTATCCCTTCCACAAAATCGATGTTAACTTTCGTCTTGTCCTTCTCTCTGAACAATTCATTGACCTGCTGAACTCGCAGTAGCTCCCACTCACTTGACATCCCTTGTTCCTGCGTGGCTGCAGTATCATACATATCAGCATCCAGTTGCTCTTCCCCGTATAACATTTGCTTGTAAGATTCAGTTTCCTTCTCCAAGAAATACTTTTCCTTTTCTCTCCTTAATAAGATCTCTTTGAGAATGTTCATTTCTTCAGCATCATATGTGAATTTCGCCTCGATCATCCTCCGGTATTGCTTAGCTTCCATCTCAATGGCTGCCTTCTCTTCTTGCAAACGTAGTATCATCGCCATAGCCTCATCAGCAGCAGTGGCAGCAGCGTTTCTCTCTTTCTCGAGCTCAATGTAAAGAGCAGCACAAGTAGCGTGCTCTTCATCGAGAGCTTGTCCCAAGACTCTGCCACCATCAAACTCTTGAGCCGATGCCGAGCGCTTGATAGCCATTGCTGTTTCCTTTTCATCCACCGATTTATTCTCAGCAAAAGAGTCATAATCCATTTGTGAACCCTGAAAACTTTGCTTAGGCCCTCCAATATCTTTTGCAGTTTCCTTGCCATCTAAAAAGTACAGAACTATGAACACATTAGACGTGAAATGAACATAATAAAAAAACATAAGGAAGGTTTCGTAAAAGATCATCACCTTCAGAATGAACCGGAGTCGTACTCTCTTCAGTAACATCATTGCCAAGTTTAACAAAAGTAGCAGAAGAATTGAAACCAGTTGGTGTCGTAATGGAAACCAATGGATCATTTGGAGAAGATGAAACTTTTCCACCAAGAAAACTATCAATTCTCTTGCGTCGCCTAATACCAACTTTAGGCCTCCCTTTCCATTTATGAATTTGCCCAAAGTTTCCATTTTTCACACCAACAAAAGTATTCTTCTTCCCATTCCATGAACTAGAAGAAGCTTCCCTTTCCATTTCTACTTTCCCATCCTGCCAATAATCCGAATTCAATTGGCTATAGCGTAGCTCATCATCATCGTCATCTTCTCCATCATCATAAAAGTTGTTCCAGATAGCATCAAAAGGGAGTCTTTTCATAATAGAATATTGAACAGGTGAGATTCTAAGGCATGGATCATGAACTAACGTGGCTTTGAAACGATTTTTCTTTTCCAAGTACCCAAACAATCCATTACAAGGACAAGGCAAAGACAGTCCAAATAAACCCAGAAATCTTGAAGCCAAATAAGCCAGAGTTGATCCACAAAGATATAAATAAGCTATGAATAGATCAAGGAAAGCACCCACAATACCAGTGAATGTCCATGAATTCATCACATTGCATGCCATTGAAAAAGTACCAAGTCTTCGTATTTGGAACAGATAGTTACAATCCGGGTAACTCACCCCGTGTTGGTTTTGATTATCTCAGTCACTTGAGACTAAAAAACTCATCAAAAATTTGGTCCTTGAATCAACATAAAGGTTGAGGAAGAATAGGAGAGAAAGCGGGCTTCTTTTCTGAAAGTTTCTATTTTTATTTTGGCCAATTGAATTGGATGGCATTTATGGTCGAATTATAATTGAATCGATTCAGTTCGAATTTTAAGGTAACCCCATATTCAAAAGGATCAGCTCTTAGCATATATATATATATATATATATATATATATATATATATAGAACAATGATAATACAGTTGAGAAAAAAAACTATATTTTAGATTAACTAGACAGGAGTAAAACAAAAAGAAAATATAATAAGAGAAGGTACCATTTCTAAGATGGAAATGTCTTACAACTCAACTAATATTAGGCATTACCCACTCTATTTCTTGCCTTATGCCACCCAAGGGAAAAGGGTCACCGATACCAAATGGGGGCCTTGGCCTTTTCATTGTAACGGCCTGTGACCCGACACCCGTTTGTGACAAAGGGCTTCTGCTAGAAGTCAAGAAGCTTTCAATGGAGCAGTCACCAATTCGGGTTGGCATATTGGAAGCAGTTTTGTTCTCTAGAGCTGCAGTGAATTCAGACAAGGAAGGCAATTTTATGTTATCGAGAGGGATCATCCCTTGACAATCGTTAGAAACCTTGATAGCCAATTCGGAAAGTTCTTCTCTGGCTGCTTCTAGACCAGTAGAAGCAGCAGCCTCATCATTCAGTGCTGTACAAGCTTTCTCCAGTATTGACTGTAGGTATTTGCCTTGTGCTTCAATCCGGAGTTGAAGACGACGTTGTACCTGCTAAGTGAAACCGTTAGTGTGCAGAAAAAAACATGTGTAACTACAAGGGTGACAAACATCATTACGAGGTGACCAGAATTCTGACCAACCTCCAACTGTTCATGTAGTTTTCGTTGAACTTCCATCTGCACTCGAAGAGCTTCAGTAACCTGGTAACCACTGTTCGGAAGATGGAATCCAGTATTCATATGAAATTCAAGAAAGCTAACAAGACCATCAAGCAAGAGCAAAAAGAACATACTCATTCACGTCTTGCGCAACCATTCTCGAAGATGCTGTTGTAGATGAGCCAGTGTCCTGTCTTTCTGCAATTGAGGAAGCTGAAACACCAAGAAATATATCTTTATCAGTCAACTAAGAATATGTCTAACAATTATCTGCCATCTATCAGTTCACATGAAATAATTCTCTGGACCTCCAACGAGAACCAATATACCACGTAAACATGGCAGAAACGAGAAAATCATATAAAACCAAGTTCAAAAACAATTTCGGAAATTTTATGAAACCCTGAAGAGCACATAACTAAAAAAGTTCTAGTACAAAATTTGGAAGCAAATTTTGATGATTTATCAAACCCATGCCTATAAGTACCCCAGAAAGGAAAAAAGTTAATGTCTTCCTATGTGCAGTTTCTTCACTTTGTAGTAAACCGGCATATGATAGAAACATTTTGTCAACAGTCTCTTCTTGACAGAGTTGAAATAGTCAAATTGTCATAGTACTTGCTCATGACTCATTGAGCCAATCAAAGGTACAAGACTAAAATAAGGTAAAAGGAAGAAGTTACCATATTCATTAATGAATAAACTAATTAATAGTTTAAAGAGAACGAGCCTCCTACCATCCTTAGAGTTATCAGTTGATTCCTTGGCAGATTGTTTCCCTAGTCGGTATTTCTGCAAAAACAGAGGCAACGGTATTTCAATTAGCTTAGCCGGTAAAGCCATCTCCTCCCAACAAAAACACATACAGATAAAAATGGGTGCACATAAAAGTTCAAACCGAGCAAAGGCATGAAAGCACTAATAAAACAAGGGAACAACTTCATGTCGTGACCATTGATGAGGGTAACAGCAAACCTGAAGATGTGATTTCAAGTGATAGAGGGTAAGGCCTTTTACTCCCATTGTTCTCATAATAGTCTTAGGGGTTGCTTCTGCAATGCATTTCAAGACGTTACATCAAGATTCATAACTTTATAACAACAAAATGCCAGTTCATACAAGACATAAGAGAAGGGGACATGAAGGTCGAGTCTTGAAATGCCATTGTTAATCAACTAGGTTGGTTCACATTGTATCACTCCAAGTTAAAACAGAGAAGCATGTATGATATTTTTACAATTGTTTTTTACAATGCCATAATCCTATGGCATAATTTTTAAGGAAGAAAATACTAATACCAAGATTATTCTTGCAGACCAAGACAAAGAACCACAGTTTGCTCAAGTTTGTCTTCCAACTGGAAAGTATGGAGACCAAAATTATTGAACTTAATGGCTCCAAAACTATGTTTTGTCCTATTGGTCGTATTGTATGGCTAGATAAGTACCCCCAGAAACATAACGTGGGCACAAGAACCTACGTGTTTATGCAAGTATAAGAAGAAAATCCATGGCAATAAAATATTAAACAAGAGGTCAAAAAATAATAGAATTGGCAGATATATGATAGAAAGAACAAGACAATGGCAATGAGATAAAGAAAGTTCCAAGATGTCATGATCCATTTTCCAACGATATTAAATGGTGTGCCAATAGAAAACATGATTGCTAAATCATTACCAAACATTACAAAGAAAAAACAATTGTGGCTTGTAATAAAAATCAAAGATGACATGAACAACATGGTAACAACACATCTTTTTCAACAATCAAAAGGAGGATCAAAATGAAACTAAATTTAAAGACAATATAGAAACTAGAATTACCAAAATACAAATTAATAACATGTATTAACTTTAAAACCCAAGTGTTCAAAAGGCCAGTTCTCAAAAGCCAAAAATAATGCTATCAATGTCTCAAAGAACATAATGACTAAATCTCAAAGAAATAGTTTTTTTAAAGAAAAAAAAAAGTAACCCATATTTCAAGAACTAAAAGCTATAGAGAAGAGATACTTAAAGTACCCAAAATCCAAAAAGCTGATTATTTTTATTTTTTATTTCTTAAAAAGGAACTTTGATTACCACTAATATAACACATTATCATGACCCAATCAAATAAAAACAAATAAAAATAAGCAAAAATCACATTTTTATAGCAAAAAGTAAAAGGAAAGGATAACCGAGAAACAAAAACTTACTGTCAGGGCCGCCGAGTTGAGTAACAGCATCGACAAAACGTTCATGGAGCTCAGCCGTCCATCGGAGTCGAGGCTTGGGGTCGGTTGTTAGGACCAAACAAGCATCACCAGGCAAGTTGGTTCCATCAAGCGACCCTTGATAATCCCCCACACATCCATCTAACGATAACGACCGAATACCCGAGTACATTTCTTCTGAAACTTTCTGTTCTTTTTTTCCCGAGAAAGTGATGGAAAATGCAGAGGAAAATCGATGAAAACAATATGAGCGGAGGCCTTTCTCTCGGTGACCCAAAACTGGTCAGAGAAGGAAGAAGATGGGAAGAGATGGAGAGAGAAAGAGAGACAGAAATATAATAGGGAAGTGAGTGAAAATTGAGGCATGCAGAGATTAGGACAGCGATGTGTTGTTGTGTCTTTGTCGTTGTCGTTGTCGTTGTCTTTGTCTTTCACTTTCTGACTCTCTCTCTCTCTCTCTTCCATTTTCTTATTTATACTAAATAAATACATTTTTAAATTCATCTAAAATTTAAAATAAAAAATTCGTTGTTCTTATTTTATTCATTCCATGTGTGCATAAATAATAAGGTTGAATTATTAACGAGTCTGTCGTGAGAAATTCCATATCTTTTAATTATTAAAAGTTAAAACAAATTTATTTATAAATTTTGTTTAAATTTTAATTTTATGTAATTTTATATATTAAATACTAGTTTAATTTAAATTTTATAAATTATATTAATAACCTTATTTTATGTGAACATATTATATACATAATGTGAATCCACTAAAAATAATTATACACTTAAAAATAGAATATAAAATTCGTAATACAAGGAATAGGGTTGATCCCACGTGGATTAGTTGAGATTGAATTGACCGTGTTTAACCTTTTTACAACTAGGGCATTTCGTGAGCAATGTCATGTCCACAACTCTTGTCGTCCTACATAAAATAAATAAAAAGATTAAAGTAATACGAAATTAAATAAATAAAAATCGAAGAACATTAAAACAGTAAATGAAAACTGAATTTGAAATTAGATAATATAAACTCAATTGATGAATATTCTAGCCTCGGGGAAGACGTCTCAGAATTGATCATGGACCATGGATGTATTCTCACTCACTGCTAAGTTAGTTATAGTGATCGAAGACGTCCCAACCACTAATTATTCCTTAATCGTAAATTAATTGTAGCAAGCGCTCAACGATTAACCTTTATCGAACGAATGACCCCGAAAAATACTTCTACGATTTAATCCATCGGTAATTTTGCAAATTAGAATAACCCGATTCTAATTAATGATTTCAAGGGTCACCCAAGTGTATTCTCAATCAAACTGTGTCAACTTTTTTTTTAATAAAGTAATTCGATGTCGAATTAATTGTACCACCTATATATAATTTTCAATCATGTACAAAGAAAAGAATTATTCTTGAAACAACGCTAAAAATAATATTACGGGATAATCTTATTTATCTCTTGAACCGAAAAAAAAATTCTCAAATGAAAAACAAGTTAAATACGACTCGAATACTGAGATTTTGTCTACCTTTGCCAAGAAAATAATTTAGATGAAATCAAACAAAAGAATTAAAATTGAATGAAGCTAAAAAAAAAATAAAATAAAATAAATTTGATTTCTTTTCCCAAACCAAAAGCAAAAGGTAGATTTTACTTAAATAAAATATAGATTTTATTTTATTTTAATTAAATAAAATATAAGATATAAAATTTAATTTTAATTAAACTCCTAATAAATATATTGACAAATAATATTTAAATAAAAATAATAAAATCTTAAAATTTTAAAAATGTCAAATTATTATTCCCTATGTGGTTTCATATTTTAATTTGTTCTCGACATTTTGGATTTGCACCGTCTGCACTTACATAGATATTAGACAATAAATACAAAAATTATTAGCATTGTGCCCAAAATTTTATCTAAATAAAATACATAAATATGTTAATTTGACACCATATCAATACTCAAATCATTTTATTTATTCAATCGATATAATTTTTAATGTGTATGATTAAATCAAAATTAAAATTTTATTTATAAATTTAAACCACAATCAAAATTTTATAGTATAATTATATCAAATTAAAATTTATGTATCAAATTATACATTAAATCCATATTTATATATAAATTTGACCTTAAATTTAGTCATTATCACATATGGAAGAATTTAAAAATAGAAAAGTGTATTTGAAGACCATTTTAACATTAAAGACCCATTTTCAACTTTATTTCTAGAAATGGGTCAATCTTTTTATTATTTACCAGAAATGGTCAATTTTAACAAAACGCGTCTACATAGGAGTTTTTTGGGGGGAATTTCAGCAAAATGCATCCCTGGTGGAGCGATTTGCCATGTTAGCATTAGCCCATATTTTTTTTCCCAACGGCTATTTAATTTTTTGACCGTTGGGGGCTCCATCGGTCAAAAAATAAACTTATAAAATCCCCTCTTATTTTTTCACACATTATTTCTTCAATTTTCTCTCAAATTTTTCTCAAATTTCTCAAAGCTCTCTTTAATTTTGGCAAAAAAGCTCTCTTTTATTTTTTTTTTCTGAATTAGTATTTTTTTTTATAATTTCAAAAATATTTGATCTTGTTAGCAATGGCCAGGAAACTAATTTGTCTCGATCATAAACATATCTCCATCGAACAAATGAGAATGGTAAGGGTTAATTTTAATTTTTCAATATTATTTAATATTTTTTCATTTATGTAATTTTAACTAATTTTTATTTTATAATTTTTTATAACTGTCTATAGATCAGGTGTTACAATGCTATATTTGTAATATGTCTGGTCCTCCACCATCGTTAATAGAGAATTACATGCGGGAAGCGAGTTTTTGGCACCTGGCCACTATAGGCCGGGGGTGCAAGTTAGACCCGAAACTCATCAGCGCGTTGATAGAGAGGTGGAAATCCGCGACGTACACATTCCATCTTTCATGCAAAAAAGTGTACTATCACTTTGGAGGACATGCAGTTACAATTGGGATTGCCAGTGGATGGGTCCGCACTCATCGAGTCCATTCAATCTGCTGATTGGGGAGCCGTATGCTACGATCTTTTAGGTGTGATTCTGAATAATATTTATGAAGGTCGAATCGAGATGAGTTGGTTACGAGACACATTCTCAGAGCCGAGGAATGATTCGACTGAAGTAAAAAGAATACGATATGCTTGGGCATACATTCTTAAGATGATTAGAGGTTATCTCATGCCGGACTAGTCACGAAACCTCGTACATCTGAGGTGGCTGCTGAAACTCATTGATTTTAGATAAACTGGCGAATTTAGTTGGGGCTCTGCCGTATTGGCAACATTGTACCGGGAGATGTGCGGGGCGACGCCACCAACTAAAGCCAAAATCGGTGGTTGCCTATCACTACTACAATCATAGGCTCGATTTTGCTTTCTATTTTTACGTCCTCAAGTGGACCACCCATATACATTCCTACTCATAACGAGGTAAAATTTATATTAGATTTTACAATTATTACATAGATTTAAAATACAATTGTATGCTAAAAATTTATTTAATTAGTTGGAACCATTTGACGAGTTATGTTGGAATACCTACCGCTCTTTAAGATATATGGCTTCTATTAGACCAACGGTTGGAAGCGCAAGTAAGTATTAAATAATATATATATACATAAAATAGTCGTTTTATATTTAGTATTTAGTATTATGTATATAACTAATATTTTTATCATGTTCATATAGTTTCAATGGACACCACACGAGGATCCAGAAATTTGGGCAGTAATTTCAGATGATTCTTTCAAAATCCAAACATTTGGCATATAAAGGTCCCACTGGTCAACTATGCTACCATGGAGATGCACCAAACGGATAAAGTGTTGTGGCAATTTAAATTTCAGCAACCGATTCCCGTGGCACTTAAGGTGTTCGATGATGAGCACAAAATTAACTTTCGACAATTGAATATGAATTGGCTGGTATTATGGTTGGAATATATCGAAATGTGGGAAAATCGGTATGATCATATACCTACTTGAGAACTAATCATCGTTCCAGAGTTAGCGTGTACACCGATTACATATCATGGTTTAGAATCCATGGTAAGCTATATTTACTGTTAGAAGAGCAGATGTGTCAGCAAATTCGTGTTGAAAGGGAATGACAGAGCCCTTTAAATCCAATGCGAAAGAATGACGACACGGGCCCATCAACAGTGCCTACACAATCCCTGAGCGCAATGCCTCAATTGACGACACCCATATCACAGCCTCTTTAGATTATGCCAAGTGCGTATCCTAGCCTTTATATGAATCCTAACCCTTATATGTTTCCTTTTTTCAGCCCTATGCCAGGTTGGAATGCATGGCCCGGTGCATCTCCTTTCTTGATGACTCTGACTCAACCGACGATATATAGGCCACCGTCATAAGAAGGATCGCACAAGACGCCGTTGGGGAGTTCTTCTTATTACTAATCCCTATCACCTTATGGGATTCAAACACCTCCGCCATAGGTGATGCAAACACCTCCGTGTTCTTTATTCTATCAATATGGGTTATCCTCCTAGCACCCACAACCACAACCCCCGCCAGAAGCTGAACCAAGGAGGAATCCAGCGCGTAATCATCGACAACCCCTATGTGGCACTGATTTCGACTAGTACCAACATTGATTCTTTTAATATATTTGTACAATCTGTTTTATATTGTTGCATTTAATAAAATAAAAGTTGTTTTTAATATTTTAATAGTAATTTATTTTATATTTTTAATATATTTGTACAAATTATTTTTATATTATTTTATTTAATAAAATAAATGTTGTTTTTAATATTTTAATAGTAATTTATTTTTATATTTTTAATAAAATATAAATTATTTTGAATAACGTAATATTTTTAATATTTTTATACTTTTAATAAAATAGAAATAATGCAATATAGTTTTATTACAGTAACTATCAACTATTTCGATTTAGACATGATCGAATTGTATGACCAGGGTTCCTACACTATCCGCACAACTTTTGTTGGTTCGTTCTTTCCCAAATATAAATATTGTTATGTATTCTACTCGAGCAAGGTTGGCCTTTTGGTTTGCGACGTAATTCTCTATCCGTTAACAACTTAAACAGAACAAGCGATACAGATGGCCACTTACGTTCATCTGGAACCGGTGGAAATACGTGTCTCCACACATTGTACATGTATTCTATTTTGTACACTTCGTCGACATATCTCATAAGATCCAAAGGAGATTCTGACAAGCTGTAATTGTATGAGTGTATGGATAATGAATTGCGTCAAATGTCCCACAGTTACAAGTCATTTTCTCAGGTGTACACGATATTGTCCGTCTGTGATACCTTGGTTCGGTCTGTCAAACTCCGTTACAAAAAAACTATAGGTTGTCGCGATCGCGATACACTATGTGCATGGTGTTAGCTCGCACCTTTGTCTTGTTAATTTCTTACAATACCTTACAGCACTATGGACTCCTTGCATTTAGCCTTTATAAGTTGTTGCTCGCTTTAGAAATAGTGTCGTTAAATAAAAATATGTCTCTCGCACAACCGAGGTTATCAGAAAATGACGCGTTTCTTTTGGAACAGAATTTATACATTCAACCATGTTTGAGGTCATATGACTATATTGTAGACCACCATCATATGCTTGTGTCCATTGTTCGAAAGGTATGTTACAGAGGTAGTTTGCGCCTTATTCGTTAACTAAACGTAAAATCGCCAACATATCATAAAAATGGTCCTTATTGATCTCATACCCTGCCAATATAAGTTGATAGCAAAAATTACATACCACTCTTCCATTCAGAATAAATTGAATATTACAAACGAAATTATATTAATAGAGATTAAATGCCCATGTTGGTCATTTTTTATCGTTCAGTGGTAGACCGATATTACTCGTAGTAGTTGAACGCAACGTGCTTTAGACAATACCGATGGTGTGTGCGATCCTATAGGCTTCTCTGTCGCTTAATTGCGGCTAGTATTCCAGTGCCTAGATTTGATATAATGTAGATATCAGGTTGGGGGCAGACATGCCTCTTTTACCTATAAAGAAAGAAATCTTAGTCATCACCTGACTCTCCCAATGTTATTGCAAACGCAATTGGAAAGATTCTTCCACCGCCATCCTGTGCCAAAGCTAGTAATAGTCGATGGGTATATCTATCATACATAAAGGTACCGTCAATTTGTACCAATGGCTTGCACTACACAAATGCATCCTGACATTGCTTAAAGCTCTAGAATAGACGCTTCAACACTTAGCATCCACAGAGCAATTGGTCGTTGTAGTACGCAGGTATCGTTTCAAGGTATGTTATATAACCTAAAACGTACTTCTCTAGCACCTAACACCACTGCCACACCTCATTATATGAAGCATCCCACCCACTATGTATCTTTTCCAACGCCTTCTGTTTAGCTATCCAAGCCTTGCAGTAAGAGAGCGTATACCTCAATTGGCTACGAATATTGACAATTTAGACCAACACAGAAGTTCTGGGATTCACCTTTACGTCTGTAGTATTAAGCTAGCGAACATATCGAAATTCATCTTGGGATGATCTTGTGAAACACCTATCAACGAAGTACATTAAATAATGTAACATTACGTAATAATAGTATTATTCAAAAACCCTAAACACCTAGTGATACTGTACCGACAACACATGTATGTAAACCTTTGTATTTTTTATCTCTCATAAGCCTGTCTTCTTCCTAACTGAGCCATGATTTTCCATAAACATGTACCGTCTTACACTACACACTTGGCCTCGAACTTCTTAGATTTGGATTTAACCACGTTGTAGTTAACCCCATTCATGATGCTATGTTGTTTCAATGTACCAAGAAAACAATCCTTACTGGAAAACTCCTTACCAACTTCTAATTCACCAGAATCCAATGATAAACTTGTACGGTCACACCTTCTGTGTGGTAGATCTGGAAACTCCAACGCATCATCTGTCGATAGATTGATATTATGCATGTGGGCTGGAGGCGAGTATGCCTTAAATCGTGAATCTTCTTCTTCTTCATCTAAACCCCTTTCAACATTTTTAGGTTCGGTTAAAACAGGCTTCGATTTAGAAAATAATGTAACTTCTGCACCATCGAGGCCAGGCTCTTGAGGTAAATCCACATCGGACTCATCATCCAACCCACCATCATCTGCAACATATGAGGTCCCTTCGCCGGTGGACGTCGTAGGGAGTACATTATCCCTTCTTGTGGACATTTCATAACGTCCTTAATCAAATGTGGATCGCCAACCACTAAAAGTTGATGTTATTCCCTAGTACGTATTTCCAGCATTGAACATCGACCCACCGAGGTGCATGTCCCATCCACTAACCAAGTATCATGTAGGGGTTATGTATTCTATACTGCTACCAAACACGAGTGCTTCAATGTTCTGCCTCCCATTAACGGAGTGTCGAGCAGGGGTCATGTATTCCTCTCGAATAGTAGTAGATATTGAAGTCACAAATGCTTCATTTAGTGATGAAAATTGTACATATAACTCAAGATGAGTCAGCACCATCGCCTCCAAGCTACGACCACCTTTGATATCAAATGAGTCATATGTCACGGGATCAACTGAAGCACAAAATTGATACTTAATAGACGAAACTCTCATTGGCATCGTTCCGAAGATTTTATGCCTAATTCTTTTACGAAGTTCCGTCAGATCTATGTTCTTGTTAAAAACCAATAGTGCTATGTTCTTCGATAAAAAAATAACACTGTTCTTGGTGTCACGGGCCTCACCATCATAGTAAATAACAGCACTACTGTAGAAAAAGAGCGTCCACGTTTGAGCTTTTTCAGTAATTTTGCTGATAGTGCATCTTGCTTGAAGCATTTTTTACATTATCTTTTCAAAACCGTCTTCTCAAAATTATTTTTTCAGAAACTACTATAGAAAAAACAAAAATTTTTGTATTGTCAATATAATTTTCCCTAAACCCTAAACACAAAATTTTTTTTAAAAAGTAAACCATAATTTAATTAATTTTCTTAAAAACCCTAAACCCTAATTTAATTAATTTATTTAAAACCCAAAAACCTAATTTAATTAATTTTTTAAAAAATCCTAAACCTACTAAAACCCTAAATTATTTTAACAAAACCCTAAAACCCTAAACAAAAAACCATAGGGACTAAACATGCAAAAAGCCCTAACCCTAGAAAAACACAGGCTAAAACGTGTCCCTAGGGGAGCGATTTTACCATGTCAGTAAATCGCGTCCACGTGGACTCGTTTTATGCTAACATGGCAAAATCGCTTCCCAAGGACGCATTTTGTTTAAATTTTCTCCAAAAAGACTCCCACGTGGACGAGTTTTGCTAAAATTGACCCTTTTCGGTAAATAATAAAAAATTAGCCTATTTCCATAAATAAAATTAGAAAAGGGTCTTTATTGGTAAAATGGTTGTATTTGAAAGAAGAAGTGGGACCACGTACTTCAGTTGGTCCAATTTTTCAATCTTCTCTTAAAAGTTTACCTTATTTGGCTAAATTGAAATATTTAGGTTGTAAGATTCTATAAAAATGTGAACCATGTTGTCTAAAAGTAGACGATGAGATGATATGTTTATTTGGCAAGTTCTCTTGGAATAAAGTAGGTAAGTTTTACTCAAGCTTTCAGTATAATAGTATGGTATATTGCATTATGAAGAGGAAGATTCAAGTTTGAACATTGAGGATGATATGCAAGGATGAAGACCAAAGATAAAATATAAATTATTAGGGGGTCAAAGTACAATTTTACCTTTATATTAACATATAATTTTATAAAAATTTAAAGTGTCAAATGAAAAATCTACCATTTTAGAAACCAAGATCACTACCCCGTTATTAAAAGAAATAACTACAATTCTCAAAAAAGTTAATTTCTATAACACTAAAAAAGGAGTAAATAAGTTCTAAAAATAGAAAAAAAGAGTAAATAAGTTACAAAATGATCATTGAATTATTCTAAAGTTTTCATTTAAGTCATTGGACAGGTAAAATCATTGTTGTATGACCTTCTCTATTCGCAATGTTTGTACCAATTGAAAACTTCTCTTCCCTTTCTCTTCTACAGTTTAGTTTTTTTTTTTCATGAAATAGTTTTAAACATTACAAATTTATGAATCAAAATCTAAATAATTTTTTTTTCAAATTTTTGACATTAACTGTTAATTACTTGAATATAAGGTATGTTATTCCACTTATCGATGAGTACTAATCCACCGTACCGATTGTTGAATAGTCACTTGGAATTCGCTAGTCGAACTTTAAAAAATTTTAACAACTTAATAACTTATATAAAAACTTTCAAATAATCCAATAATGATTAATTTACCCATATATCTATATCTATATCTATATTATATTATTTATATTATTTGAAAGAAGGCAGGCAAAGGAGGGAGTAGAGTAGATGAGGTGGGAAGCTGACAATGAACTTTCGGACAGAAGCCTACCAGTTTTCTCATAATAATTTAATAACTGGACTGCTCACTTGCTCGGCTCTATGGGATTTTTCTAATCTGATAATTAAATATAATATAAAATTTTAAAATAATATAAATATGATGGATGACCATAAAAATATCTTAATATTTTTTAATATGAATTAAAATATATCAATTTTAAAATCTTATGTGATGACTTGATAGTAAAAGGTGTTCATCACTTCAGATGTGGCTCGGGTTTGAATCGCGTTAATCGTATTTGTTATTTAGATTTTATATAAATATTTTGAACAAAAAATAATAATATGAATTATCATGTGTTGTGTACTATCTGTCTCTCAACTCTTTAGTTTTCGTTTATATTTCAAATGCAAATAAGATTTATGAAAATAATTTGTGTTTAGATATTACAAAAATTGGAATGTATTGTTTTTTGTAATTTATAAAAAGGGTAAATTACACCCATGGTCACTTTTGTTTACATTAGGTTACGTTTTAGTCACTTATGTTTGAAATGTTACGTTTTAGTCATTTACGTTATCATGTTGTAACATTTTAGTCACTGAGCCATTAATCGTCGTTAATGGTGTAACGGTAAGCTGACGTGGCACATTAAATCATCATTTCAAATAAAATTTTAGGTTAAATTATACAATTGATCCCCATTTTTTTCGTTTTAAGTAATTTAATTTTTTTTCTTTTATGTTCTTTAAACTTTCCTCTTTTTTTCCATTCTCTTTTGTTTCTCCTCTCTATTTTCATACATTTCTCATTTTTTTTAACATATTAGGAAGTCAAATTGGCAATGAAAAAAGAAGTAGGAAGTCGACTGTCATCATTTGCCTATAACCAAAACCCTATAACCAAAACCCATAAATCCATACCATGCTTCTTTCTTCACTACCAATTCAACTTCCTGGTATGTTAAAAGAAATAAAGAAGGTAGAAAATAGGGGGAGAAGCAGAAGAGACTAGAAAAAAAAAAGAAAGAAAGTTAAAAGAACATAAAAGAATAAAATTGCTCAAAACGAAAAATTATGGGGACCAATTGTATAATTTAACCTAAAGTTTTTGTTTGAAATGATGATTTATCGTGCCACGTCAGCTTACCATTACACCATTAACGACAATTAACGGCTCAGTGACTAAAATGTTACAACACGATAACGTAAGTGACTAAAACGTAACATTTCAAACATAAGTGACTGAAATGTAACCTAAGGTAAACAAAAGTGACCATGGGTGTAATTTACCCTTATAAAAATTAAACTAATACCATAATTATGAAAAGAACAAAAAAAAAGAAAGTGATTGCATGTCATGCACAGCAAATAACTTGGTGAAGCAGAAATGACATCACAACAAAATTTGACTCACTTTATTGTCACAGCTTTCCGCATTTATTGCTTGGAAATGTTAACAAAGTTGCCAACTTGCTTGCCCCCACCCTTTTCTCTTTTCACGCTTTATTCTACTAACAATCCCCATCAAACCAATTTTTCGATATTTGATAGTTATATCGGATCTGATTAAATTTTGATATTATGTTTTGCTCCTTTATTTTGTTTTACACTTTTATTAAAAGTTATGATAAAGGGAGCAATTAGGGATTGATTTGAGGGTGCAAAGGCAATTGCCTATCTTTGAAATTTTTAGATTTTTAAATTTTATATATAAACTATAATGTATTTTAAATTTAGTGTCTACATTGTATAGCATTCGCCCTTAACTCAAAAGGTTATATTTTATATTAACATTGTATTTTTCAATTTTTAATTATATAATTTTAATAATAATAATAATTAAATATTAATGTATGATGGGTCTTGAAGATAAAACTTAAAGGCCTAACATGGATTTTAAAGTCAAATTCTAGAAGTAATTGATTTGATCCATACCCATACATATTAGGTTAGTGACTTTCTTGTATTTTAATTTGTATGTCTTGCTGAGGAATTATCTTCCTCTGGTAAAGTGCAGACATTGCCGAGAGAAAAAGAAAAGAGTTTGATGCCGGGACTAAGAGCATAGAGTAAAAAAATACAAATTATCTTCCTCTCGACTCCTTATGCAAAAGATCTCTCAATAAATATTTTTGCATAAATTATGTTCTTTATTTATTTAGCTTATTCTTTTTCTTAATATGTTGTTGTTTAATATATTATTACAATCTTCAGGTTTTTCAATTAAATTATGGTCAGTAAAAAGATCAAATTTTTTTTAAGAAAAGGGTGCTAGAAAGAAATAATGATCAATCGGTTTCTCAACCTTTTATTATTAGTTCGATCTTATGAAAAAACGAATGTGCAATTTAGGATGCTTAGTATTGGGGAGTAGAACTAAGGCTATACTTTTTTTTAATTTAATTTTTGGAATTATAATAAATTTTATGAAATTT
The DNA here is from genome assembly GCA_008044935.1 of Gossypium turneri. Lineage (NCBI taxonomy): Eukaryota > Viridiplantae > Streptophyta > Magnoliopsida > Malvales > Malvaceae > Gossypium > Gossypium turneri. The sequence continues at coordinate 64,391,477 of CP032573.1, forward strand.
TTTGTATAGTATTAGTTATTCTTTTTTGGATATTAGAAAGAAATATTTAATTTTATATAGTGTAATTTTTTTCTTTTAATTTTTTTTACAGTTAAATCATTCATGCTTTTTAAAAAATATTAAATTGATTAGTTTGATAAGAAAAAAAAAGTATCCGAGAAGAATTAACACTTTTTTACATTAAAAAAAAAAGGCCGTTCGAATTTAGAAGTTTTGATCTCCTTGGAATAAAATCCTGGATCCGTCCCTGGTAGTAGTGATTAATTCCCTTGCTGCAAGTGCTTTTCAAATAAATAAACGGTTGATTATGAAATGTTCTCCATTCTTATGAGCAGCGATCAAATATTCGATCACAAAGTTAAGGGATGAGGTGAGCAACTATCACACCTCATGATTATTTTTAAATGGGATGTAATTCAATTTTTTATTGTATAAAATCAAATTTTAAAATTTTAAAAAGAGAGTAAAGATTGGTGATATTTATGCCAAAATCCTAATTTCTAGTTGAAACCGAATTACTAAATTTGATAAATATGTATTTTGTTGTATTATGATGGTATTTAAAAGGGTAAACTACTAAAATAGTCACTTTTGTTTCCTTTAGGTTATATTTTAGTTATTTATGTTTGAAATGTTATGTTTTAATCATTTACGTTAACGTGTTGTAAAAATTTTATTCACTGATCCGTTAATTATAGTTAACGGTGTAACAATAAGCTGACGTGGCATGTTCAATCATCATTTTAAACAAAAATTTTAGGTTAAATTATACAACTGGTCCCTTTTTTTTTTATTTTGAGCAATTTATTTTTTTTCTTTTATGTTCCTTTAATTTCCCCCCTTTTTTTTATCTTTTTTTTCATTCTCTTATATTTCTCCCTCTATTTTCCTCCTTTCTCCATCTCTTTTCACGTAAAAGAAAAAAATTAAATTGCTCAAAATGACAAAAATATAGGGACCAATTGTGCAATTTAACTTAAAATTTTCATTTGAAATGATGATTTTACGTGACACATCAGCTTACCGTTACCCCGCTAATGACAATTAACGCTCAGTGACTAAAATGTTACAACACGATAACGTAAGTGACTAAAACATAATATTTCAAACATAAATGATTAAAATGTAACCTGAGGAAAACAAAAATAGCTATTTTGATAATTTACCCTATTTAAAATGTTGTATATTTATATAAATTTAATACATTACTAATTTGCATTATATAAATCATTTTATGTCATGTTTTATTTTTTTAGTATCCTACAACCCTATCATATTATTAAGCATAACCCATCATGGATTATAGGGTTTAATCATTTCTTGAAAACTTGCTTTGTTTTTTATGTCGAACTTTAAGGTATTTTGAATGGTCTTATCCTTCTAAAAGAACAGAGATTGAAGAGAGTTTGATTCACACAGATAATCTCGAGGTGGCCCAAGCACTAAGAACGGACACTCCAACTATTTCAACTTCCGCTCTGGTGAGGTGAATCCAAAAGCTACTACAACATAAAAAAACATAGGGTGGTTAAACACATCTCAAGGGAGGCTAATTGTATTGCCGGCAAGATTACTAAATCGATCTCAACGTGTTGATAACAGCTCCTGCGGACTTATTAAATCTCATTGACATGCAGAGACAAAATAAATTGTGCTTTTGATATTGTAGGACAAATTTAAGTCTTTTAATTTTTGTTTTACCAAATAAATATTTATAATTTTTACAAAAAATTAATTGTTTTTAAAATGATTAGTATATCATAATAATGCATATTTGAGGCAGGATTAAAGTATGCTTGCAAAAGGAAAGCCACCTTGTTCAATAGACATTATTAAAGTATTTTTTTTTTTAAAGGGTAAGGTTAGGAACATCTTAACACACACACACTCATATATATATATATATATATTATATATATATATATATATATATATAATATTTTGGTATTATATTATTAAAATATAGCCATAAAAAAATAACATGAAAAATAGCCTATAATTTGAACACACTTGTCTAGATTTATGCCTGGTTGAGACTTGGTTCTCCTATAACTACCAACCTCCTAATAATTTTTTACTTCACTTATAAACATCAATTATTGATCTATCAACGCTTCTAAAATATAAATATATATTCATTTTTTTTTTCATATGAAAAATTAAAATTCTATATTAATGTATTTTAAATCATTTATAATAAAAAAATTGAAAAGCCAAACTAACGCCTTCATAGTTTGACCTTCCATAGATTAATTTAGAAGATTAGTCAAATTTTCGATAATAAAAATATAATTTTATTATTTTAATAATTTAAATTTTTATAATTTTTAAAGAATTAAATCAAAATTTAATTATTTTTAGAGAGATAAAGTATAATTCTATTTTTATTAATTTAAAATTTAAATAATCTAAATGAAAATTTTCCAATTTAGATAGGTACATCCCTACTCCCACCCTTAATATATATATATATAAATGAAATATCACAACTTGCGTTCTTTTCAATGTTTATTGCTTTGTCGGTAGTATTGTACTAAAATGTGTACCAACACATGTTACCACAAACTTACAACAGTAGTTACAAATATCTATCACTTGTCGGGGATTAAAATGAATTCTTGAATTTGCAAATGAATACATATGGTTAGAGGTGGTCATGGGCTGGGTTCAATTAAAAATTAGGCTCATTTATTAGGCTCGGACTCGGCCTAAAAGATGAGCTAAAAATTTTACTCAAGTCCAATTTGGATAAAAATGATAAAACTCAGGCTCGGCCCGGTCTAGCCTGACCCGCCCATATTAATTTTTATATTATTTTTATATTATTTTTAAATATATATAATACGTAAAAAATACTAAAAATATCAAAATAAATATTTCCCAATAAATTGAAAATAAATTTTAAAAAATATGTAGACTTAAATAACACTAAGATATATGCAACTTAACAATCAAATGCCTCTAAGATAATAACAAAATTAACAAATGCCTTTAAAATAATAACAAAATTAACAATAAAATAAGTTTTATACAATATCCAAACAATAGCAACAAAATAATAGCAACATAATAGTAAAATGGTAGCAAAATATGAAGAAAACAGCAAGAAAATAACATTAAAAAACAAAAACAAAAAGAGCAGATTTTTTTGTCCTCTAGTGAATTCGGGTAGGGCTGGGCCAAAAATGCCTTACCTGAGGCCCGACCCTTTTTAATAACAAAAAATTAACAAAGGCTTAATAACAAAATTAACAAATACTTTTAAAATAATAACAAAATTAACAATAAAATAAGTTTTATACAATATCTAAACAATAACAACAAAATAGTAGCAACATAATAGTAAAATTGTAGCAAAATATGAAGAAAACAATAAGAAAATAACATTAAAAAAAAAAAGAGCAGATTTTTTTGTCCTTTAGTGAATTCGGGCCGGGCCAGGGCAAAAAATACCTTACCCGAGGCTCGGCTCATTTTTTAAACGGGCTTTATTATTTTGTCCAAGCCCATTTTTCAGGCCTATATTTTTACCCATACTCTCACATTTCGGGCAAACTTTTGGGCCGGGCCGAGTGGCCTGACCCATGATCAGGTTTACATATGGCATACAATGAAACCTTAACATTGTTTGCAGTGATGGAGTTCAGTTGTTAATTTTGAAGGGATAAGTTAAAATTAACGTGCTATGTAAATTTATAAATCAACTTGAAAAAAAAAGTAAAATAATTGTAACATCCCTTTTCATTTTGATTTTCATATCATTCTCGTTTCAATTTCATTTCATATTCAAATCATAAATCGCATAATATAAGATTTTTACTTTTAATTAAATATACTCATGCTTATACTTGTTCAATCATACATCGTAATATTCAAATTCAATTTAAAATCAAGAATTTACTAATTTTATAATTGAAATCATACTATTTTAAATACTAATTAAATAATTCAAAATTCACAAAAATAAAATTAATATAGCTAGATATAGTAAATCAACTACTAATGACAAACTTGTATATACATGATTTATCAAGTTGACAACTTAAGTTTTCTGATCCGAAATTCACATGACTTTCAACTCGAAAAAAATTATTTTTTATTCCGTTTTCACCGGAATGCTCATTGCTTCATAAGCTATCATTTGACTTAATTTTAAACAAGATAACCAATGTTTTCTTTCTCACATTCACTTTAACCGAAACTTACTATAACATTATCTAGCTATTTTTGTTTTATTTTTACACTTCTAACAAGTTAGAAACCGTCTCCTAATAATTTTCCATCCAAAAACATACACATTTCACTTAATTTTATAAGCTTCCATCAATATATGTAAAACAAGCTTCAAAAATTCAAAATCTATGAAAAGTTTGAAGAAAAATATACTTTATACTTAAAATTTGGAGGAAAAATGATGAAGAAATTTTTTTTCTTTTCTCGCTAGGCACCAATAGGAAGAAGAAAGATGATAAAAGTCTCTTCATCTTTTTTTTTTTATTTTTTATGTATTATTATATTACTTATAAAATATTATTATTTTAAGTAAAATATTAAATAAACATTAATTTATTATTATTTAACAAAAATATCATTCAAAAGTCATCATGAGTAATTTAGCTTCTTCGAGAAGATTTTCTCTTTGTTTTTATCAAGAATAAATCTTTTAATATTATATTTAATACTATAAAAATATTGAAGGGGTCTATTTATATTTTTAAGAGAACTATAATATATATAGAAAGAGGAAAATTACAAAAATCTTAAACTTTGGGGGCCTATTTATATTTTTAGGAAGATCATAGTATATTTATAAAGGACTAAATTGAAAAGAATTTAAACTATGACCCCCGGACCTCTACGTGGCTCCGCCCCTGACTGTCTGTCACATGCTCAAGCATTGTAAGACAGGTCGAGCTACTTAAAGAGCGAGTCGATAATGTTTCTCGGTTTCCATGTAAAACTTCTGCTCTATCATCGGTGTTATGCTACACGCCCATGTTACACTGTCTCATCATTTTTCTTGAACTACCCATGTTATACTACTTTCCTTGCCCAATATGGAAGCCAATCTTCCCAGTATGTCATGCCATGCATCTACAACTATCCTTTTGGCACACATGCCTCACCCTGGAACCATCTCTTCTTCTTCTTCTTCCTCCTTTGATCTGTAACTTAGTTCAGGCCAACTGCTGCTGCTTCTCCTTTTCATGGGAAATGGAGAAGTTGGATAATGGCTTAGCTAGCTTACTATTTTTGTGGGTTTTCATGTTGGTGCTGATGGTTTTCTGGGTTTAAATAGATACGTGAAGCTTAATTCAAAATGATATTTCAGTCATAAAGGATTGGTATAATGATTTTTTTCCCCTTAATTTTGCAAAAACAGTCATTTTAACTATTTATTTAATTTTTTTGGCTCTTTTAACTTTTAAACTTGTATTTTCTTTATCAAATCACTTCAAAATAGATGAAAAAAATTAACATTTGTTCAATTCACTGATACGACAGTCCACGTATATGCCAAGTTAGAAATTAATTAATTTTTAAAAAATATTATTCATATTTTTATACTTTTATAATAAATTTTTAAAAATTATATTTTTGAATTTTTAAAATTTTAAAATTTTAAAAATTAATTCATCACATGTATGTCACATTAGCAAATTTAACAAATGTTAATTTTTCTATTCATTTTTGAGTGATTTAACAAACAACACAAGTTTAAATGTTAAAAGAGGTGAAAATTAAATAGAGGACTAAAATAACTTTTTTGTAAAGTTGGAGGTTAAAAAAAGTTGTCATGCCTAAAAAAATTGGTTGTTCAACTATCAGTTAAAATAAATTAAAAAATAATCATTATTACAGAGTCGGTGAAATAAATTAACTAAGTTGACTTTTTAGTATTACGTGGTTGTGATAATAAAAATATTTGATTTTAGGGTGTAAACAGTTCTCAATTTTTTTTAAAAAGTAATTAAATTCCTATTTTTTACACTCAATTGAGTATTTGAACTGTCAAAATACTTCAAAAAGGCTCTTTAATTGTTAACTTTATTAGTTGATCGTTAAAGTTAACTACTCCTAATTTTTTACAACCACGATAAAAATTATAAAAATTATGAAAAATTAAAATTTTTATGAAATTTGTAAAAATATAAAATATATAGAAATATAGAAAAAAATTGTAAAATTTTATAAAGTTGTAAGAAAATTATATAATATGTAAAGAAATATAAAATTGGTAAAAAATTATAAAAATTATCGTACCAAAAGAAGCATTTTATAATTTTTATTGATTTTTATTTTTTATTATTTTTCACCACATGTCATACTGTGTTGCAACACATGATAATTGAAAAAAAACTGAGTGTCGTTAACTTTAATGGTCAACGGTTAAAGTTAATGGTTAAAAAGTGTTTTTGATGCATTTTACATTTTTTATGATTTTTATAAAAAAATTTCTAATTTTCAACATTTTTTATATAGTAATAATTTTTATAATTAATTATTAATTATTGTTATTTTTGCCACATGTCATATCGTGATTGTGACATGTGGTTGCTTTAACTGAAAAAAATTAAGGGCTGTTAACTTTAACAGCCAAAGGGCATTTTTGAGGCATTTTGGTAGTTTAAGTACTCAATTGAGTACCAAAAAAAAAAAAGGTCTTAATTGCCTTTTTATGAAAATGTTTGAGTGTATTTTTAATGCATTTTAAAAATTTAAGGACCAATGAATGAAAAAAAAACATGGCTTAATTATTCTTTTTTAAATTTGCTGGCATTTTTTATGTATTTTGAAAAATTAAGTATTGAGTGCAAAAAAATTAGTTTTTTTTTTTTTTAAATTTAAGAATTTTTCAAACCCTAAAGCCAAAAATTTCTTCTCGAAAGCTAGAAAGCAGTTGTTCATTCTCCTAAGTATTTTTAGATGATCAAATGTCTATTTTAAAGTAGTTTAACAGACGAAACAATAAGAAGCCAATAGAAACGTGAAAGATAAAGATGTGTGGTTACAAATCATGTTTCATCTAACACAACCTTCTACAGCTCAAACAACCATCATAAACATCACATAATGCAGATTACAACAACTAAGGCCATCACCCATTTTTACCAAATCTCCTACACCCTTCCACACAACACAACACACCTGTGATGTTGCGCCTTCTCTGTTTCTTCAACTTGAGTGGTATATCATCCCCGGAGATCCAAAAGGCAATTCCAATGGATGGTAAAATTGCATTCAGATTCTTTACATTCTAGGGCCTGCCCATTGCAAACCTCACCACATCCCTTACATGGAGGGCAATTCCAGATGTTTTTCACAACAGTGAATGGATGTTTATGCCTAGAACGTTTCAATTTTTTCCCAAGCTTCATATACACAATTGAGATGAAGAGAGTTATCACAATCAGCACAATAGTAAAACCAATCATTTGGCTCTCTTTCTTTTTCGCAAAGATCGCAGTAAAGTTGAGAAGGCTCAGAATCATCAGAATAAGTCAAAGTAAGAGGATGCCTGTCATACTTGTACCAAGCAGTGAGTGGTAGTGTTGCACAACCTACATCTAAACTGAAATCACAGCGCCGCATGCATCTATATGCAACATCCGACGAGTATAGTCTTTCGAAACAAGCACTGCACCTCGTTCCCTCATTGTTGTGGACAAGAAAGAGTGAATGCTCATGACTTGGGTGCTTCAAGGTGTCCGACAATAACATACATTGAGTGTCAATTTCGAACCTGCAATCTCCTTTGTTGCATCTGTAGCTAAATCCTTGATACCGACGATAGCAAGCATCGCACCATGAATAACCAGACTCACCGTGTGAGTTTGAGAGAGTAAGCAAATGCTTGTGAAATGGGTGTGGCATTTTTTTAGGCAATTCAACGCAATCTTCGTGGAGAAAGAACTTGCATTGCTCACAACTATAAAAAGGAGTTGATAAAGGTCTCGTGCACCCATCGCACTGTCTATCATCATCTTTGGTATTCCCACTAAAAGTGAGTCTTAAATTATGATCATGATAGGAATGCTTGATCTCACTTGCTACCATTAGCTCTCCAATACGAATTTGTTCAACAACATTAGTAATCAAATTCCAAGGTTCATCCACTACTTCCTCAGACCTCTCATCATAGCTTTCCGGTATAATTGATCCATCCCAAATTGCTTTATCAGTTGCACAACGTACATGAGCAATATAACGGCAACGAGAAGCAGGACAACGGTAATGGCCATAGCTTATATCAACTTCCTCGTAACAAATTTTGCACATCCAATCCTCAACTTGATTCTGTCGAAAAGAATAGGAAAGAGAAATCGTGTGATGATGTCGTGTTATCATGATGTGGCGTGGCAATGAAATGCAATTCTTGTGGACAAAAAGTACACAGGTATCACAGTGATAAGGGGAGTGATCTCCGTCAGTGCCACAAAAATCACAAACAAACAATATTTTTCTAGATACAAGCATCCACGGGTGTTCATGACTTGCAACTGTGATTGTTAGTGGTGAAAAAGGAAAATCATCAAGTGAAAGATCAAAGTTGCATAGAGAGCAGGAATAAACAAACCCCTTCCATCGGATTCTGCACAAATAGCACCGACATTTCTGGGGATGAGTAGGCAGTTGTGGCAAGAGAGTAAGAGGATGCTTACGGTCACAGCGGTGATTAATCTCAAGGGGTAGTTCAGCACATTCCTTATGAAGCTTAAATGGATAAGTGCAATCTGAACAGTGGTAAAATGGACCAGATATTGGTTTTTGACACCCGTGGCAATCAGGCTCAACTTCCTTGTTATTGTTTTGAATGAAGTGTAAAGGATGGGGGTGCAAAGAATTAGGAAAATTTGCAGCAATGGATGATTGAAGCAAAGCACAATTGATGTGCAGATCGAACTCACAATCAAAACAATTATAAACAAATCCCTCAAAATTCTTACCACACAAATTGCACCCGCTTATGCCCAAAGAATAAGGTGATTTTGGCAGACGAGTGAGAGGGTGTTTGGGGTGGAAGGGATGCTGAATCTTGGGGGCTAACTCTAACTCAGCACATCCCTTGTGAAGATAAAACTCACATTGATTGCAGCCATAGCTCCAGCCCTCTACAGGTTTCTCACACCCAAGGCAAAGAGCTGCTTTGCTTGCAACACTGTGAGCTTGGATGAAGACCAAAGGATGGTGATGGCTGAAATGTTGAATTTCCATCTCTCTTTCTTTCCAACTCTCAGATACTGTGAAATTATTTAGAAGAAGAAGAAGAACAAAAATGAAATTATTCCAGGCCTCATGGTTAGTAGATTCTTTTCTTGGGTGTTGGTTTTGGTCTTCATAAAGAAAGGAATATATTGATTCTTTGCCCAATTTTCAAAATTCTAAGCATAGATATAGATATAATTAAGCAAATAAAGAAAGAAAGAAGAAAGAAACATCAGAAGAAAGTATGAGGAAGAGGAAGTAGGAGAGGACACTTTTCTTCGGAAAATTTTGTTGCTTGCTCTCCATGTTTCATTCCAATGTTACCACTCCCGATGTTAACACGCATACGTACATTCAGGGAGCAAAACCTCCTTAGTTTTGTCGAGTCAAACTGACTAAAGCAATTCAACGGTTCGATTTTAGTTTTGTTGAGTATGTTGTAGGTCCGGTAAATTTATTTTCATTTTGGAAATCCACAATCAAATTAATCGACTTTCAATTTCAAATAGCGAATTTTGTCATATTCACGAGTGAAAGAAAAAATTAATATTAAAATTATATTTACAAAAAAAATTTATTTAGTATTTTTTGCCAATATTATTTAGTAATTCAATCATAGGTAGAGCAATAAATTATTCATAAAATATTCCACACGATTATATAAAATATTATAAGGTGGCTCTTGGACTATGAAACATATAGTGAGCTCTTTCATCACACATATAGATCTCCATTTCACCATATAGACTGATGGAGGCAAACATGTCCCAAAAGTGAAGCATAGCTAACACTCTCCCTATTTCCCCTCGCATGTCCCGTTAAATGGAGCTTAGCGCTCATTCCCTTATCTCTCCAACATGTCCCAGGCCTCAATGCCCAAACCACTATACATATAAGTGAGTACTCAAATGCTATGGTATGCCAATTATATCCAATGTTTCCAAGATCACAAGCCCAAAATACTAAAAACAACACATATATTACTTATTGATTATCTGTGCATTATCACTACATATTAGCATCTTTTGCAAAACACTAGCATAGTCATATAGCATATATATTATACATTCATTTCATGTATATAATTGCACTTTACACAATAATCACCATACTCACTGATCACATTTCATGCACAACACATATCCACAAGATGATTATAGATTCAAGAAAATTTACGCTCAAAACTTAGAGTAGGGGTTTAGGCTACGTCTAAATTCCAAAATAACACATGACTCGTGTTTACGAGTGGCAATTCCATACACTCACCACTTTAGGCTTTTTTCGGAAAATTGAAAACTCAACTAACACTTCCCTACCTCGTAGCAAGCTCTAACGAATCTGAAGCTTTGCACAAATAAATCATACAATAACCATAGTCAAATATCAACCAAGAATCCACTCAAACCAACTAAAACACAAGCTTAAGCTAAGTTCCCATGTAACTTAAACTATTAACATAATAAACTTTAAATTCTAGTATCTCAAGTTATACTCAATATTTTTGCCTAAAATTAGTTCCATTCATCTAATTAATCATCTATGCCTAATTCGCAACCTTCAAACTAGACAAATCTATGCCTAATTTACGTTCTGGATGCTGAGCTGGAACTTTAATTTCTACTAACCTACACACGAAAACAACCGTACGCTGAGTATATCATACTCAATGGTATTACTATAATTCAAATTATAATATAACAACCAAGTAAATTAAATCATTTAACTTTAAAAATTTACCAAACTAATTCATTTTTAACTTTCATTTCTCAATATCTACAATTCAATTTGGCTTTCATTAGTTAATATCTTATACTATCACATTGAGCCATTATTTATCTCATGAACATTTAGTTCATGCTTTCTATTCACATTTTCATATTCAATTCACATTTACAAATTATATTCCACAATCACGTTTCTTTTTAATGGCTCAATTGATTCATTTCGTTCTATTTAACTTTTCAATTAATTACCCCTATTAACAGACTCGGACTTTGGCGGATACACGAATCCAACCAAACACACTAGATTGGCACCCAGTGCCTCATCGGATAGTTCGAAGCAAAGTTGACACCCAGTGTCTCATCGGCCTAGCCGAAGTAAAGTGACATCCAGTATCTCATCGAATCTATCCGAAGTAAAATAGTGACACCCAGTGTCTCATCGACTCGAGGTCGAAGTATCCCTGAACTCTTCCAATCCTATGGCATGCCAACTATATCCGACTCAGCCCGACTAGTTAATAGGTTTCCAATTCTCAATTCAAACTCACTTTCATTTCAAAATTTACTTTCAATATCAAATTCACTTTTTCATTCACTAATAAAAATCCAATTCAATACTAACACATATTTCTCATTCAATTCAATTTTTTAAATTCAATTCAATAAAGTTACTTACCTCAATATTTACTTACCATAAATTAAATAAATTTAAAATTAATATTTAATAATGAATAACTTGAATTATAGTAATACAAACTCGAATTTCGCGATTACTCCTCAATAACTTTTTCCTTTCCTTTCGGTGCCGATGTCTCTGGTTCTTTACTAGCTACAAAAATTAAAATAATTTACAATCATTAATATATCACTAATTTACATTAAATACTAAATTTCTATTTAACTTTCACTTAAATTCCAATTTTAATCCTAACTAAATTCATCTATTTTCCCATTACAATTTATATCTTATTCCTATCCAAATTCCATATAAACTTAAATTTAACTATCAAAATTTCATCATAGTTTCATAATTTCGAATTTATTTCAATTTAGTCCCTACAACACAAAACTTATAGCCTAATTTACAATTTAATCCTTTAATCAATTCTAATCAATAATTCTATTAAATAAACTCCTAATTCAATCATTTATTCAACATGAACCCTACTAAAAATCTACTAATTTTCAAAATTTCAACTTAAATTCAATAATATTCAACTCTAGGACTAAGAAAAGGGACTAAATTGACTTACCAAATTAAACCCCAAGCTTTAAAAGCCCTAATTTCTCCTTCTTTCTTTCTCTTTTTCTTTTTCTTTCTTTCCCTTTCTGTTTTCGTTTCTATCTATGTTTCTTTTTCAATTTCTTTTGTTTGTTTTATCTTTTATTTTACTTTAGTATATTATATTATTATATTAACTTAATAATAATTATTATTTCTTAAATATTATGTAAATAAATATGTATTTTGCAATTGTATGTATATCACTTATTACACTTGTACTTTACTATTTCCATACATTTGCCAACTTATTAATTTGTTCATTGATCTAATAATATAATATCAATTAAATAATAACGACAATAATAATTGTTATAATAATAAATATCTATTTAATAACAAATATAAATATTACAAATGTACACATATATATTTTACATTTGTATTTTATCATCACCATCCACTTGTCATAATTTCAATTTATTTATCATATAAAAATCTTTTACTAATTAATAATAAATAAAAAATATCTTTTTACTAATTATATATATAATACAAATGTTCTCATTTAAATTAATACACTTGTATTTTATTTTTACCTTACACTTGTCTTTTCTTAATTTATTTCATAATATAATTTCATTTATTATATATACTAACAATCAATCATAAAAATCTTTTTGCCGCCTCATTCATTAGAATAGGCTTAATTCCTATTTAGTCCCCCTTATATTCTTTTAATCTATAATTAGACTTTCACACCTTATTCAATTCAGTCCTTTTTCTTAATATCTATTAACTAAGCTAAATTCACCCAATTTGAACCTAATTAAACACTCAACTAGACTCATGAGTACTCCTAATAATTATTTATGAATTCGATTTACCAAGACGGAGGCCCTATAACTCACTTTTCCAGTGTCTGTGAATTTTGGGTCATTACAGCAGATTACAACAACTAAGGCCATCACCCATTTTTACCAAATCTGCTACACCCTTCCACACAACACAACACATCTCTCATATTGTGCCTTCTCTGTTTCTTAAACTTGAGTGGAATATCATTCAAATGCTTCTAAGGCGTCTCCAAAGGCAATTCAAGTGGACAGTAAAATTGCATTCAGATTCTTTACATTCTAGGGCTTGCCCATTGCAAACCTCACCACATCCCTTACATGGAGGGCAATTCCAGATGTTTTTCACAACAGTGAATGGATGTTTATGCCTATATACTTTCAATTTGTTCCCAAGCTTCATATATGAGAGATCTCCGATAGCACAATTGAGATGAAGAGAGTTATCACAATCAGCACAATAGTAAAACCAACGATTTGGCTCTCTTTCTTTCTCGCAGAGATCGCAGTAAAGTTGAAGAGGATGCCTGTCATACTTGTACCAAGCAGTGAGTGGTAGTGTTGCACAACGTACATCTAAACTGAAATCACAGCGCCTCAGGCATCTATATGCAACATCCCACGAGTATAGTCCTTTGAAACAAGCACTGCAACTGGTTCCCTCGTTGTGGACAAGAAAGAGTGAATGCTCATGACTTGGGTGCTTCAAGGTGTCCGACAATAACATACATTGAATGTCAATTTCGAAGCTGCAATCTCCTTCGTAGCATCTGTAGCTAAATCCTTGATACAGACGACGGCAAGCACGACACCATGAATAACCATACTCATTGCGTGAGTTTAAGAGAGTAAGCAAATGCTTGTGAAATGGGTGTGGCATTTCTTTCGGCAATTCAGCGCAATCTTTGTGGAGAAAGAACTTGCATTGCTCACAACTATAAAAAGGTGTTGATAAAGGTCTTGTGCACCCATCGCACTGACTATCATCATCTTTGGTATTCCCACTAAAAGTGAGTCTTAAATTATGATCATGATAGGAATGCTTGATCTCACTTGCTACCATTAGCTCTCCAATACGAATTTGTTCAACAACATGAGTAACCAAATTCCAAGGTTCATCCACCACTTCCTCAGACCTCTCATCATAGCCTTCCGGCATAATTGTTCCATCCCAAATTGCTTTATCAGTTACACAACGTACATGAGCAATATAACGGCAACGAGAAGCAGGGCAACGGTAATTGCCATACCTTATATCAACTTCCTCGTAACAAATTTTGCACATCCAATCCTCAACTTGATTCTGTCGAAGAGAATAGGAAAGAGAAATCGTGTGACGATGTCGTGTTATCATGATGTGGCGTGGCAATGAAATGCAATTCTTGTGGACAAGGAGGTGACATGTAGCACAGAAATAGGGGGAGTGATCTCCGTCAGTGCCACAAAAATCACAAACAAATGACATTTTTCTAGATATAAGCATCCACGGGTGTTCATGACTTGCCACCGTGATTGTTGGTGGTGGAAAAAGAAAATCAACAAGCGAAAGATCAAAGTTGCAAAGAGAGCAGGAATAAACAAACCCCTTCCATTGGATTATGCACAAAGAGCAACTACATTTCTGGGGATGAGTAGGCGGTTGTGGCAAGAGAGTAAGAGGATGCTTACGGTCGTAGGGGTGATTAACCTCAAGGGGTAGTTCAGCACATTCCTTATGAAGGTTAAAACGTCTAGGACTTGTGCAATCTAAGCAACGGTAAATTGGACCAGATATTGGTTTCTGACATCCGGAGCAATGAGTCTCGACTTCGTTGTTATGATTTTGAATGAAGAACAAAGGATGGGGGTGCAAAGAATTAGGAAAATTTGCAGCAATGGATGATTGAAGCAAAGCACAATTGATGTGCAGATATAACTTACAATCAAAACAATTATAAGAAAATCCCCAAAATGGCTTATCACACAAATCGCACCAGGTTGTGGCCCAAGAATAAGGTGATTTTGGCAGAAGAGTGAGAGGTGTTTGGGGTGGAATGGATGCTGAATCTTGGGTGCTAACTCTAACTCAGCACATCCCTTGTGAAGATAAAACTCACATTGATTGCAGCCATAGCTGCAGTCCTCTACGGGTTTCTGACACCCAAGGCACAGAGCTGCTTTGCTTGCAACACTGTGAGCTTGGATGAAGACCAAAGGTTGGTGATGGCTGAAATGTTGAATTTCCATCTCTCTTTCTTTCCAACTCTCGGATACTGGGAAATTATTTAGAAGAAGAAGAGCAAAAATGAAATTGCTTCATCAAATTATTCCAGGCCTCATGGTTAGTAGATTCTTTTCTTGGGTGTTGGTTTTGGTCTTCATAAAGAAAGGAATTTATTGATGCTTTGCCCAATTTTCAAAATTCTAAGCATAGATATAGATATAATTAAGCAAATAAAGAAAGAAAGAAGAAAGAAACATTAGAAGAAAGTATGAGGAAGAAGAAAGTAGGAGAGGACACTTTTCTTCGGAAAATTTTGTTGCTTGCTCTCCACGTTTCATTCCAATGATATCAGCCCCGATGTTAACAAGTACACATACATTCAGGGAGCAAAACTAAGGGTGTGCAATAGTCGGGTCAAACTGACTAAAGCAATTCAACGGTTCGATTTTAGTTTTGTCGAGTATGTTGTAGGTCCGGTAAATTTGTTTTCATTTTGGAAATCCAAAATTAAATTAATCGACTTTCAATTTCAAATAGCGAATTTTGTCATATCCATGAGTGAAAGAAAAAATTAATATTAAAATTATATTTACAAAAAAAATTATTTAGTATTTTTTGCCAATATTATTTAGTAATTCAATAATTATTCGTAATCAATTTGATTTTGTTGGTTTTATAGAGAATTTGGTTCTATTTTGATTCGTAAAAGAGTTCGTTAAATCTTTGGATTGGATTGAATTGATCGATTGCTCACTTCGAAACAAAATCGAAATTATAATATTTTAATAAAAATGATTAGCATAAAATATAAATTATTGAGAGCCAAACTTCAAAGTTTTAGGTTAAAGAACTAAATTAAATTGAATTGTTAATTTTTAAGAGTCTAAAATCGCATCGGTTTGAGTGTGTTGAAGTGCATTATCCTCCTATTTAAACCCTAAACTTTAATTACCAATTTGAACCTTGAAATCAAGTTCAAATATCAAAATGTATATTTATCCTAGAATAAAAATATTTTAATGACTATTTTGGATTAATATTATAACAATCGAATTGGCGATTAAACCAATCAAATCATCAATTTTTAATTGAATCGATCTTAGTACAGCTGTGACCAAATCCAATTAATTACAAATGCATCATTCATAAGTTGTAGGTGAAATACATAACTAGAAACTAGTTAAGAAGCATATCTACTTAATTGATTGGATGATATGAATTAGTTTAAAAATTATTAAAAATTAAAATTTTTACTATTATTATAAAGATTGTTTTTCATAAAATTTATAATAATATGGAATTTAATCCAAAGGTTCATTTGTTTTTTAATGTATATATTTTTATAAAATTTATTTTTACATATTCTTTTACCCACATCAATAATGTATCATAATATAATATTTATTAAAAGTTAAATTTTATTATTAATATATGAACTATACATAAATTAAGGATTTAATTCTAGGGATTAAAAGTTAAATTTAAGTCGTTAAATGTATTTAAGGATGATTGAAGAAAAGCACAATTGATATGCAGACCGAAATAACAAGCACCAAAATAATAAGAAAATCCCCCGAAACTCCTTACAACACAAATGGCACCTGTTTTTGTCCCAAGGGTAAAGTGAATCTGGAAAAAGAGTGAGAGGGTGTTTGGGGTTTAAGGGATGCTGAATCTCAAGGGGCAGTTCAGCACATTCCTTATGAAGCTTAAATGGATAAGTGCAATCTGAACAGTGGTAAAATGGACCAGATATTGGTTTTTGACACACGGAGCAATCAGGCTCGACTTCCTTGTTAGGATTTTGAATGAAGAACAACAGATGGAGGTGCAAAGAACTAGGAAAATTTGCAGCAAAGGATGATTGAAGCAAAGCACAATTGATGTGCAGATCGAACTTACAGTCATAACAATTATAAACAAATCCCTCAAATTCCTTACCACACAAATCGCACACCGAAGGATAAGGTGATTTTGGCAAAAGAGTGAGAGGGTGTTTGGGGTGGAAGGGATGCTGAATCTGGGGGGCTAACTCTAACTCAGCACATCCCTTATGAAGATAAAACTCACATTGACTGCAGCCGTAGCTCCAGCCCTCTACAGGTTTCTCACACCCAAGGCAAAGAGCTAAAACACTGTGATCTTGGATTCTTCTTTCCTTGCAACTCTCAGACACTGTGACATTATTTAGAAGAAGAAGAACAAAAATGAAATTGCTTCATCAAACTATTCCAGGCCTCATGGTTAGTAGATTCTTTTCTTGGGTGTTGGTTTTGGTCATCTTAAAGAAAGGAATATGTTGATGCTTTGCCCACGTTTTAAGTAGCAAAAGAATTCTAAGAATATATGGAGAGAGAGAGATATACTTAAGAAAATAAAGAAAGAAACATGAGAAGAAAGTAAAAGGAGGAAGGAAATAGGAGAGGATACTTTTCTTGGGGAATTTTCGTTGCTTGCTCTCCACGTTTCATTTCTCATCATCAGAAAATAACAGTAACAGATCAGGCCGTTAATTTTCCCTTAAGTGCACCGTTTCATTTAACCGTTTAACTTTCAAAGCGTACCGTTTGTTCACTTCGTTTTATTTCTCTAGTTTTAATTTTATCCTGTAACATCCCAAAGATTCCTAAACTTCAAATTATTTTAATTAATCTCTAAACTAAAATCTTTAATTTAACTATTAAATGACATGTTAGATCTTACGTGACATATTTTAAGAAAAGTGAATATTGTAAAAATGATGTTTTAAAATCATTCACTCTTTTCTTTTTCTATTTTACTTTATTTTTGTTTCTTATTTTTAAAACTTATACACATTCTATTTCTCTAAAATTTTCATTTTTTAGGTGTCATTTGACAGTTAAATTAACGGTTTTAATAACGAAAGAACCTTATGGATATAACATTAATAATTTTAAGGATGTAATTAGAATATTTTGAAGTTTAGGGAACAAGTTAAAATAACAATCATAATTTAAGGATGCTTGGTACAATTTACTCTTTTCAAAATATAAATTCTTTACCCATTATCCAGACCCAATTATAATTTCTACCCACAACTAATCATTTATACATGTGACCCAAAATTAAAATCAATTAATAAATTAAAAAAAAATAAAAATACTGAACACCATAGCATATCATTTTCAAATCTTAAATTTATAATATTTTAAATTTTCATTCTTTTGAAATAGCCTTTCTTTTATTAATTATTTGGAGAAATCTCATTACTTTAAAGGCAATAAACAACATAAATTAATAGATTTAACAATTTCACATCAAAATAATAAATAATAATAATGTGGATTAACTTGCCAAAAAAAGTCGATTCAATATTGTCGATTTAGAGGAAATTTGGTTCAGCTGCAATTTTCACCTTCATGGTTGAGCATCTATATAACAGTTTTTTTTCCCTAGAAATAGTAAAGAAGAGTAAACAATGGGAACAGCAGCAGCAATTAAAATGCAGAGTCATGCACAAAAGGGTAATCATTACAACAGGAAACATCTCTCATCTCTCATCTCTTGGAAGAAAGAATGCAACCAATTACTAGATAATTCCTGAGCTAAAGTAGCAAATGTGACAAAACACTGTTCGTCTCTAAAAACTATGGCCAGCCCAAAATCCGGGCAAAATCAGGATGTGAACTCAAAAGGCTGAGGGGGCTGAGGTTCATCATCAACAGCCATAGCTGATGAGGAACTCTGTTGACCTGCTGCTGCTCCACCCGCTGGAGATGCTGCTAATGCAGGCGCATCTGTTAGGGACAGTGCCTCTGGTTCATCAGGGCGCAGGTCTCTAAGGAGAACAAACCCTGATGGTGCCAACTTCACGGGCGCATATCGGCTGTCTTCTAGAAACTTAATGAACTTCTCCTGAGCAGGAACCACTCTTGCTGGGTTGGTCAAAATCTCAAATGATGGCTCCGGCTCAGCTTTCTTCTCGGGAGGACCATCAACCTATCCAATTGAAATATTCAATCAAAACATGAATCAAAAACACTAGACAACAATGCATTTGAAGTAAAATTTGGTGGTTTTATTTTTGGTTTCAATGAAATTTTAGCCTAATGCCTGACACAACCCAATGACAAGTATAAAAATTTCTAATATTCTGAAATTATATTTAAATCACCAAAGCAACTGAAATAATGACCAGTTCTCAAAACTCCCACCAGACAAAAGTTATTAGTACAATAAAAGATAAAGACTTCTATATATAGATGATATACATATATATATAGCCACAAAACAAGGATAACTTATGACTCTTACCTGCATAGCTTCCCCATCCTTCTCACTGCTTGATTTCCCTTTCCCAGTAATTGAAGCAGAAGATGAGGACTCTGCCCCAGATGATTTCTCAGCATTTGCCTTTTGTTCCGCCTCTTTCTTAGCCCTAGCTTTAGCCTTTGCTGATATTGACAGGACAGCAGTTGGAAGTTTGACTGCTGATGTCGTGGTGGGAACAGTAGTAGGTTTTGGATACTCGAAAAGTGAAGGTTTTGCATGTGATAAGAACTCGAACCTTGGAACTTTCAGGTCGTAGTTCAGTCCAATAAAGGCTGTAGGTGAAAATGACAAGCTGACAAAATAAATGAGGGGATACCAATACCAAAACTGGCTAAAAACAGCAAGACCAACGACTGCAGTGATTTTGTCATGCTTTGTCTTGGAAAGCAATCTTATGGTTACATTTCTTCCACCAGCATCAAGGATCCCAGAGGCCAAGATTGCTCCCATCTTGCTCATTGTGTCTTCATGCTTATCCAGTATAATTTTTTCAAGTTGACGCCTAGATTAGGGAGACATAAAGCAATGTATATTTAGAATTACCACATCAGAGGAAAAGAATGTTAATTACAACATAAGATGATGATATATACCTGAATGTCCCGACACGAGAATCACTTGCTTCATTGATCTGAATCATGACCATAGCCATCGCAATAAGAGCACCTTGGCGAACAAAATCAACAACATCTGATGTCAAGGGTTCTAACAATGATATGGCCTCACTCAATCCAGTGCCAGCACATGAAATACCCACTGCAAGTGCCGCACCATATCGAACATGAGGGTTGTAAGACTCAGACAGTAAGGAGACAATTCGAGGAGTCTGCAGTGTTGACCAGACAAAACAGTGAGATATTCACAAATTCATAGCTAAACGACTGACCCAAACCTACAATACAGCTAGAACAAGACGGGAAAAGGTGCAAAAAACATCAATCACAGACAGCTGAGTAAAAACAGCACTTACCTGCTCTGGCTCTGAGTAAAGGACAAACCCCAGTGCTAAAACAGCAGTTCTCCTAACATCATCACTCACATCTGATACAGCAAAGTGCAGCAGCTGACGAATAGCCTTATTGTTTGCAGTTCCCCTATAGGCCAATGCTAATGCATACATACCACCATAACGGATAATAGGATCTTGATCCCGAGTCATCTGCTCAATTAATGTGTCTGCTTCTTCTTCCCTTCCATATACTGTAAGAGCAATCCCTAATGCTAAACCCCTGAAACCAAAGGGAAACAACAGAGAGTAAAGATCACTAACAGGATAAACCCAGTTTAATATCAAGATCGCAAAACCCAAACTTTACCTGATAATTTTTTCATGCTGTGTCTCATGTGCATAAGCAAGCATCTCGCTTGCCTTCTCGCTAGCAGTTCCAACCATGAGCAAACCTATACTGATGCCAGCAGCTTCACCGGCAACAGCACTGTCAGTATAAAGCACACTTTTGATGTCTTCATAGATTTCTTCATCAGCAGTTCCTAGAGCTGCCAAACCAAGTCCTAGGCATGCACCATGTTGAATAACCTGCATAAGAAGCATCTGATGTTATATTTCACACTTACTTCAGGGCAATGCTACTTTCTCCAACAATGGACAAATTCAACTCTCCCAAACGGACCAGAGGGAAGAAAAAACAAATTGACAACCATGTATTCTTTCAAGTAGGGTGAAGTCCGCACTTTAGCATCTCTTTACTTACAGGCCTCTTGGTAGAGTGGAAAAAGAAGCTATCACAGGCCAAGAAAATCATATACCTCAACATTAGTGTTGCGTAGGCTATCACGAAGGAATTGCTTAATGCCCTCACCATGGTTGGCATGAATGAGACCCAAAGCATATAATGCCCCACCTTCAGAATATGGACTCCCACCACCTCCAGCCCCACCCTGGGGCAAATATGGAGCCATTAGAGACCTGCCTTGCTGCAGATGTCCTCTGTGAATAACACCAAGCCCAGCTGTTGCACTGAATTTAGCCCAATTGGTAGCTCTACTCAGCCAGTCCTGATGATATCCGTAAAATAAGCAAATACAATATGATAATCAGCCTAAGGTGTGAATAAAGATCGAGGAAGACAAGTTTTTACCAGATTGTCCCTCAGGAATGTATCCACAGTTGTTCCAGCATGCATTATTGCATTAGCATAGATTGTAGCGCTGTGACAAACACTATTCCTCATTTCAACAGACTGCTTTATTGTCTTCAAAATTAATATATCCGATCTAAGACAAATCACAATCAGTTAACAGTTCTCAGAAAGACATACAATAAGAATTTAGTTCCATCAGAGAATAATACAAAAGAAGCTGATGCCTCACTTGTTATGACTGTACAAGAATTGTAGAGTCAACTGTATCGAGGTCTCCCCAGACAAAATTCCTTTGACTTTCATCAGCCTCTCAGCATACATAACTTCCTTAGGATCTGCCTCATGAACATTTGTAGTAATAGCAGAAGACCCATCTGTCATCTGAACATCCTCTGAAGCAGTAGAATTTTCATTTTCAGCTGGAGCAGGGTTGGTGGATCCTGGCTGTACTGGTTCTGAAGGTAGAGATTTGGGAGCAGAAAGGCGATCTCTTACATTTAACAGAAAAGCCTGGTGCTCATTCTCCACAAGATCGAATGCAACCTGGAAAGCCAAAAGAGCATCCTCCTTATTTTCAGAACGGAGAAGTTTCTCCAATATATTTGCAACACCTTCAGGTTCATCCAAGAACATTAGGCACTGAGAAGTGCTCAAATAATCAGGAGAAGGCAGTTTTTGGTACACTTTAACAAGAAGCCGAAGCACCTGCAAGAATCAAAGATTAACTGGCATTACAGATCTGGTGGAAGTTGCGCTAAAATTCCGGGAAAAGAGTAACTAATAAAGGAATACAAAATATTCTAATAAAAAATGTCAAAAAAAGAAAAAAATAGTGGTGATGGCATTTATACAAACTACAGAACTTTTATGGACTACTAAAATAACCTCCTTACCTCACGACGATATTCTCGGCGATATACAAAAGAATGAGAAACATGAGTGCAATATGTTAAGATTGCATGAACATTTTCACTCCTTGTTATTGCTTCCTCAAGTTTATCCAGTCTCCGGCACTCAATTGCAATTCCCATCGCTTGTTGGTATTTTCTATCCATAATACACCTAGACAAAACAACAGTAAGATACCTAGACTAACTCCAAAAATATTCGATCAGATAAGAAAGCATGTTGTACATACTTATCCAGCATTCTCTCCACAATCTCCTCCAACCTAGGGTCAACCTTTGCAGCTTCATCACTTGATTCAGCTGCCTTTGACCGAAAGCTGGCATACTCATCTATTGCCTTGGCTGAAATTAAGAGGATGACCAGTCAACTAGTTGGTATATCAAATTCAAAACAATAGAAATATAATATAATCAACAAGCAAATAAACCCCACGTGCAGCGAAATAAAATCACAATCAACATACTAATAGATTTCAATTAATCAAACTGTTATTAAGGTCACAATATGTATCAAACAAAACAAACTTCTTACCAAGGAGAGTATGCACATGATCAGAATCCTCAGAAACATCAAAAAGAGGGCCAGCTCCAAGAGCATAAGACAACGAATCATTGAGTTCACCCAAGTAATAAAACACCTGATGGAAAGAACAATATAAACCAAATAACTAAAAGGCCACAAGTAAAATAAGATTATAAAGAAGGCATCTACTTCTACCACTTCTCATGTACAAACTGTAAATGCAAACAGTGTTCCAGAAACCAAACTGCAGCATTGTTTTGACATGATAGTGTCCAATGAAATTTATATTTTTACATAAGTTTGTATACAAAGACATTGTCAGTAAATGTACCAAATAAGTTATTTTTTTATAAGAAAAAGATAATCAAAATCTTATTACCAACCAGTATTGACCATAACAAGCTGGTAAATCTAGCAGAGACCGGTAATACTGAAATGGGCTGGTACAAAAATCATAATGGTATGATACTGGTACCATTTCAAACCAATACAGGTACTGTACTGATGAAATTGGTTTCATGTCTATTTTTGGGCACTCAAAACTGAAGATGATAATTTGATACTATTCCTTGGTTAGTAGTACAGGTAGTTAATGAAAACATTAAGAATTAGATAAATTAAAGAGAACATCAATCAGGCTAACTTCTTGTTGCACCTATTGGCCTCAACAAAAAATGTACCTAGACACTATGGCGCAACACCTAGGCACACACCTTAACATAACTGCACAAGAATCGCTAATAAGCACAAAGTTAAGGTACTTCACAAGCAACACCTACAAGCATACACATAGACTAAGAGGGACAAGAGAGGAGGACCTTTGAGACAAGAAGCGCAGCAAGTTGTCTCTGATGCTGGCCAAATTCTTCATCTTCATATAGGCTTTCTCTGAAAAAGACAAGCATAATATCAGTATTAGCATCTGAAACTCATATGGAATCACACTCCCGTTACAGGCCACATAATTTAGATACCATCTAAGCATTGTGCTATATAAACTTAAAATCTGCGTAAGCATACAAATGAAGACAAACCTAAGCATCTCCCACCCTTCTCCCCCTTCCTCCGCAACTCAAAACAGATACATTAGACTACAAGAACTTAGTTTAGAGGAAAAATTTAAAAGCCACCACAGTCATTGTTTTTATTCAATCAGAAGTTAAAGACTTCGTAAGCAAAAACCCACCACATACATATTGCGCAATAATACATATAGATAATTCTTTAAGTTCTTCCTAATCTGAAAGTTATATATCTTTTGCAGAACATAGAGATTGACTAAAGCAATCAATAACATATACCCAAAAAATTGCTATAATTTAGTTGAATCTTAAATTTCACCCTTTACCAGATAAACCTAATCGGAAAACAAAAACTTTGAAACATTCCCCAATCTCCACAAACAAATGAAACAACCGAAGCATACCAAAATTCCAAATTTGCGCACTTAACTTACTGAATTCAAACTAACCTCTCACTCTTCCCTACAGTAGCTAAACCAAAACATCGAATTTCATTTTCTTCAATGCTCCCACCCACCAATCAGACCAAAACCTGAACCCAGCTAACTAGAAGAAGAAGAAAAAAAATCAAGCTTACATTATAGGAACGCTGGTGGAGATCTCGGGCCAAAATTGATCAACGAACCCAATTAAATTAGTGAGAGCATGTAATTTCAACTGAGGATGGCTCTCGTTAAGCATCGCTAATAAGCCACCAGCCGAGCTGACCATCGTCGCCGCTGATGCCGCCATTACTATACTTTCCCCAAAATCAAAATCCAAACTTCGATGGGATTCTTCAGTAATAAAAAAGAAGATTTTTTACTTAAGGTAACTTTCACCGGAAAAAGTGAACCGTCGACGGTACCAATACTAACCCCAACGAGGAAGCGACGACGGAGATTTAAAAAATGAAAATGTTTGCTTAAAAAAGGGAAAAGGAAATTAAAAACTGTAGGAGCTGTTTTTATAGTGAACTTTGAATCTGGTCGAAGAGTCCAACAATAGTACAATTATGTTGAAGGAAAAGAAATCGACTTTTTTTCTTCTAAGTAAAAAAATAAGTCTGTGTATTTTTATTTTTTATTTTTGTAAATTACAAATTTAGTATATATATTTTTATTTTTAGAATTTTATTTTAAATTTTAAAATTTAAATTTACTTTTTAATACTATTAAATTTATTTTGTTAAATTTAAACTTATTAATTTTACTAGTTATGATTTTTTTAAAAAATATTACATCAATAAATTTAATAAAAAGAATTAACAATATTAATAATTTGTTCTAAATTTTAAAATTTTAAAAATAAAAGAAAATATAAATATTTGTGATATTTTTTTTAAAAATTAATTACGCGATTAGGTCTTTTGATTTCTTCAAATTTCTCCTTATAATTTTACTTTTTTTCATTAATTAACTTCAAATATATTAATTTTTGTCTAAATAGCTTGACGGATATTTTAAGTACTGTCATATTAAATTAATAAAATTAATTAAATACTTGAAAACGTTTTTTAATTAAAAAAACACTTATAAAACAAAAGTTAATACAACTGAAATTATTTGGTACTGCCTGAGTTTGGGTGTGTTTAGAGAGCTATTTGGAGAGAGTGATTTGTAATTATCTAGGTTCGATTTTGGAGTTGCAATTATCTATTGGGAGAGGGTATAGATTGTGCTTTAGTCAATAGTTATACCGGATAAATTGTTGAATAAAATCATTATCTGAGTGAGGTTCCAGCATAGATAAATCTGAAATGCACTAACAAATATTGTGTGTTGATTCTCTATTTGCTAATCTCCTTGACTCACTTATATTTTGGATTTGTTATGCAAACTCTCTAATTCTATCTTAACTTTTGTTCTAATAGAAGATAAAATAAAATTGTTTTGACCATTAAGTTGAAAAGAAGTGCAAACCGAAGTCTTTTTCAATTAGTATTCAAAGTAGGCTTCAAAAGTTATTGAAGACAATCCAATGTTTGGTTTGTTGAAATCGAGCCCATGAGAAAAGGAAGCTAGTCTCACAAACCTTATTGCTTGTATGTTCGTCAAACTATGTCTACAGAAAGCTTGTATGGAGGCTTTTATCTTGCCCATTGATGTTACAGCTTGGGAAGCTCTTGAAGATGAATGGACTCGACCTATTGTGACTATTGTTGATAGCACCTCATCCCATTGAATAACAATTGATGCAAACATACAAGCAAAGAATGGAGTAAGGGAAGTAACTATGCTATTGATCTTTGGTTATACATTGATTGACTTATGATGATTGATTTCATGTAATGTTTTTGAGCGGAGCAACACTTAATGGCTTGGAAGTAGATCTTGGGGACATGCTATATTGAAAATTATGTGCCATATGATGGGCTAAATTTACAGTCGGTAACTTGATGATGATTCTTAGGCTTTATTGCTTGATTGATTTAAACTGTTTGTGATTTATGACATTAATACTATATTTTTTTAGATAATTTTGGACCATATAAAGGGGTTTTTATCATCCTGAAGAGTGAGGTTGTGTTTAATCAAAATATTGTCACATTGGGTTAAACTATTTTTTTTTTCTTTTACTCAAATGTTTTTTCTTCTTCTCTAAAAGAGTATGTTACTTTCTTTTTCTTTGAAGAAAACAATTTGACATAAAATGTGAGGGTGAAGAAAGCCTAGTGTTGAATCAAGTCTGATGACAATTAAAATAATGAGTTTCCAATGGTGGATGCTAGTAGGGATAAGCAAAGTTCTCATTTGAGCAAGCTCAAGGCTATAGCTACAATTATTCAAGAGAAATATGTTGATGATATATATGATTGAAGGGATGATTGAGGGTAGGTTTTTGACAAGAATACTTTTTATGAAGATGATGATAAAGTTCGAGGACAATCTGAAGAAAATGAGACTATCCTAAATCTTGTTATAACAAGAAGTGGAACAAAGTAAGATGAAAAAAAGTTGTCTTCGATGGAAAAATCTTACTCGAGCAATGAAGGTGAATCAAATACTGATGGTGCAAGCTTTCATATAGATGAAGCAAGTAAGGCTCTTATCAATCTTCTTAAGGCCATAAATGATAAAGGGAGACTCGTTCGAAAAGAGAGTAAAACTATGTTATGAACTAGCATGTGGAAAAGATGATATCAACAATTATGCTACTGATTTGGTTGTTGGTTGTTGCTTTTGTTGGTTGTAGTGATGAATTCACTTCCTACATATTTTATTTTCAAACTTGAAGTTGGTTTGTGGTTGTGCTTGGTTTTGTTCTTAACCCCTATTACTTTATTGGATGTTTATGCATTTTGTTGAGATTATTTAGAGAATATCGGGCAAGAAGATGATTTGATGACTTAAGGTAATACGAGGAGTTTAAGCAAGACAATTGGTGATGCATACTCTTAGGAGGAGTTTTTATTTAATTCACTTTATTTGCGATTGTTGGAAACTTTGACTGCTTGTCCTATTTCATGTTTGAATAAAGTTAGAACAAGCTAGTTTAGAACAATCAAAGTCTTTGTGTTTGCGTGTTTAACTTTTGATTAAATCTCGTTAAAGCAATAGATGTGGAGATAGTTCGTGGCCCAACATTCTATAATCATCATCATCATCATCTACTTATGTAACTTGGAGAAGAGGTAGAGAAGTTTGAAATGCTTGAA
This sequence comes from Gossypium turneri, assembly GCA_008044935.1. Lineage (NCBI taxonomy): Eukaryota > Viridiplantae > Streptophyta > Magnoliopsida > Malvales > Malvaceae > Gossypium > Gossypium turneri. The sequence goes on from CP032573.1 coordinate 64,419,172, forward strand.
AAGGTTATGCTTATCCTCATCTTTTGCGACTTTTGAAGTTGATGGAAAGCTATTTTATAAAGAGCTTTATTTGAATAATTTTCGAGATAATATTAGCATTTAAACATGTAATAATGACTTATGATTAACTTCCTCTTTAGCCATTTTAGGGTTATGTTTAAACACTCTTTGTTAGGGATTTTTATGGAGAGATATTGCATGTAAATGAGATATTTGGGGAGAAGGTGATTTGTCACAATTTGGGCTTAATTTTGGGGCTGCAATTATCTATTGGGAGATGGTAGATTGAGCTTTAACCAATGGTTATACCATATGAATTGTTGAATAAAATCATTCCTTAAGCGAGGTTTCGTCCATGTAGAATTGGTGAATTCAAACTACGTTAACAAATATAGTGTGTTGATTCTCTTCTTATTTATCTTTTTCACTCACTTATATTTGGACTTGTTATGCAAACTCTTCAGTTTTGTCCCAACTTCTGTTCCAACAGAAGATAGAACAAAATTGTTTTGAACATTAAGTTGGAACGAAGTGCAAACCGAAAGCTTTTTCATATTTTATTAATAATATTTTAATTATTAGTGTTATAGTTATTATCACTTAATTAGACTTTGGATTCATATTAAATTACACTTATTATTTTAGAATAATTTATCACTTAGATAGTGTAATAATTGTATATTGATTAAAACTAATATAAGAATTATAAATTAATGCTTTAACTAGACATTTTCATTCAAGTAACATCTAAAGAATTAAAAAAAAATCAACTTTTAGTATTATTTTATACGTTTTTCTTCTTTCAAAAAAAAAAAAAATTTGTTATTATTTGATATTTTAACATTTTTCAACTGTTGAATTTATCAATATAAGTATAGTTGTCATACATGTAAAATTTCGAATCGATCTGATATCTCTATCATATCTATCTAAAATATAGTTTATATTAATATATATTTAATAGTTGAAATTTTTTTTACATAAAACAAATAGTTAACTCCAAACTAGATATGTATGATTTCCATGAATGAAACATGAAATATGAGGACTAAATTATTAAAATATCAATCATACGAAACTTATAAAAAAATATCGCAAAATAAGTAAATTATAAAATACAACACACATCAGAATCTTTTTAACTTTGTGTTTGTTTAATGACTCTATAAGGTAATTTCCCCAAAATATTCCAACACAAACAAATGAGTGTGAATTAGGAAGAAGGATGGAAAGAAAGTGGGAGCTTTGAGTAGAAAGCAAGCAAGACAAAAAGGGCAAATAAAAACCTTAACTTTGAATTTTTTGAGATGTGAAGGCAAGCATATATGCCAAATTTGCATGACCCAACACCAACATCTAACGAAACACTCAAAATATTAACCCAATTTCATTATCGGTTCTAATTATATCTGTGTTTTTTTATACAATGTCTAAAACTACTCTTAGTCTCTCCTCAACTCATAAATAAGAGGATAATGCTCTTCAATACACTGGAACCTATGTTCTCCAACATTGGCAATAATACTAATGCCAATCGAGTTAAGACTCAATCGACTTTTTAATCCCTTTTTTTAGTGTTCTTCATATTTACATTTTGACATATTCATGTATTACTATCATGTAATCTTATTGTATGTTGCTATAGTTCCTATACATTACGAAAATTTAGTCTCTATACTTTAAATTTGGTCATTTTTAGTCTACGTACTTTTTGAATTGGTTAATTTTTATCCTTCTACTTTTCAAATTTTAATCATGCGTACAATTGTAGATTTAGTCTATATTCTTCAATTTTAGTCTTGATGCAAATGACATTCGTCAATCCATTAATTGGATTTTTAGCGAGTAATATGTAGAAATAACAAGTTGACATGGCATTACACATACGATAATATGTTTGTTGCATCAGATTTTGAAAATAGCATAACTTAACTCAATAAATTTAACAGTTATTTGTCAGGTGAAGACCGAAATTATAAAATTCAGAAAATACATGGACTAGAAAAGAATCAAACTAAAATACAATAATTAAATCCACAACATTCGTAAAGTATAAGTACTAATAGCAGAATTTAACCTAAATTAATAAATTTGCTTGAAGCTTGGTTCAATTAATCAACTTCTTTTCTAAAAAGATGGTGAAGAATAAAATCTTTAATGGGCAAACAAGCCACTTGTCGCCTTCCTTGCCTTGGCTTGTAAACTCTACACTTCTCTCCGCTAGGGGCTGCTTTTATATATGTCTCTTTGTCAGTCTTCTACTCTTTCGGTAATTTTTTGTAGTGACTCGGAATTTGAACCAAGTTAAAACTGCTTTGTTTTCAGGCTTTTTATTTTGTCATTTGGCATTGCTGAAAACTGAGTTATGGGAAGCAAGATTTGCATGCTCCTTCTCTATTCAACAATGGCGGCCACTCTGTTAACACATTGCGGTAACCTCAGTTTTGTTACATTATAGATTATATTAGATTTGATTCTTTGCTCTTTTTTTTTTTTTTTTTTTTTTGTCTCATACCCCTTTAATATCCGATAGATATATTGAGTTCTAACTAAATCGAAAATCAATAGGAGCAAAATTCTATAGTGTTTATTAGTGTTATACATTGTTGCATTTAACTTCATGTTAACTTTTATGTATTTTTAGTAATTAAGCATCGGCCTCAAAATATTTTTAGTATATTTAGAACTTAATCATTTTACTTTTATTTTAAGATCGTAATTAAAATTTCTTTTGTTAAATTTAAATTCATAATAACCAAGGGCATAGTTGCCCCTAGCCAAATGGATAAATTATTCTTTAGCCCTTCCTAAAATTTAAGAGCTTTTATTTAGTCCTTTTAACCTTTGATTAAATGAGAAATTTGAAAACTTAGCCCTTTTCAAAAGTTAATAATTTAATTTAAGCTTTTTTAAATATAAATATTTAGCTTTGTCCCCTCAAATTTTATAATTTTATCTCGGTTCCTCAAAACAAATTTTTTGTCTTTACCCTTGATCTTAACGTCACTGTTTTGTTAAATAGCTACCAAGTATTCTTTTTATTTCAAAAATGGTATTGGCAAGTGAACCTCAACTTTGAAATGTGAAAAGTAGAGAGACTAAATTCTTAAAAATAAAAGTAGAAGGACTAAATCTCGAATGTACAAGGAGAGTTATAAACTTTGGAGCATATTTTAACCTTAAACAATAAAATTTATATTTCTAAATGGAAAAATGTGAGGTTGATTAATTGTGAATCCCATTGTTTTTTTTTTGGAGCAGATGCAAGAACATCAATGGGAATGATGAAAGATCCGAAACATGGAAGAAGTTCAGACATAAAGCACACAAACAAATTGCAGCTAATGAGTAAACTTATGGGTTTAGTGATGGAACAACCAACTGATAATTCCAATACTCAACCTTATGGTGTGAGTTCACCATTTTCTTTGCCACCTTTTGATTCTCTCCCTCCTCTAAATTCTCCTCCGTACTTTCCGCCTCCACCGAGCACATCCGGGACAGTTCTGAGCCCGAACCCACCAGGCGTACTTCCAAGCCCACCACAAACAATACCGACACCAATGAGCCCATCGGGGCCCATTTTGAGCCCACCATCTCCAATAGTGTCGAATCCAAGTCCAACAGTGTTTTTTCCACCCATTGTCTACCCTCCACCAACGGTTCCACCACCTCCGAACATGGCTCCAACCACAGCCTTGTGGTGCGTAGCTAAGCCCTCGGTGCCTGACCCAATCATTCAAGAAGCTATGAATTATGCCTGCGCGGCTGGAGCAGATTGTGATTCGATTCAGCCTAGTGGGTCGTGCTTTCAGCCTGATAGCTTGTTTGCACATGCTTCCTATGCCTTCAATAGTTATTGGCAAAAATCTAAGCTTGATGGTGGTTCATGTGAATTTGGTGGCACTGCCATACTTGTCGCAATTGATCCAAGTCAGTTTCTTACTTCAAATTCGAGTTTCAAACTTGCAATTAGAGTTGTTTACGGGTTGAAATAATTTATTAATAATGTCAAAATAATAATTTTTCAAAATTCATCAAAATTTTCTTTCATTTAACGTACATGATTCCCCTCTACAATAAAAATATAATTCTAATTATATATTTTAATATTTGTATTATTACTAATATTTATATAGTTTTACAAATTAAATGAAACCCATATTGCATATTCTTTTTCACACATATATGTATTATTTATTTTTAATATCATTATTCTTTTCATAATAATTTCTTTTATCTCATGAAATTTCAATTGCTTGAAATCTTCCATGTAATCATATTAACTAATTCTCCTTGGTTTTTTTTTGGGTGTGCCAAGCAGGCTATAATGGCTGCCATTTTGAGTATCAATATTGATTGGTGGAAGATACATGCCCTTCTAATGGCAGCTATGCTAGAAGATTGATCTCTCTTTCCCTCTTCATTTTTTCTTTTCTTTTCCCTCAAATAAACAATATATATTTTCCTTCATGTTCCCATCACCCAAACATAAATTTTGTAAAGCTTAACTATAAAAAAGGTCCTTCAAATTAATCTATTTTTAAACTAAATTATTATAGTGAAATTAGTCTTTTGTTGTTTTATTGTAGTCAAATGATTTTTTTTTCAAACAAAATAAACATTAAGACTTGTTCAAGTATAATAAAAGTATATAAATTTAAGTATATAAAATCATAAAGTTTATTTTTTTTAAAAAATAAAATAAAATTTCAATTTTTTGGGGGTATAATTATATAGTTCTTGCCTTTGGAAATTTTTCTTTTGTAAATGAGATCCTATTTGTTGTAAACTCTTAGAAATATACATAAATAATCAATAAAAAGGGGGATCACAATGATTTATTTGCTTGCTTGTGTATTAGTTTGTGTGCTATATTTTTGTTATCCTTTCACTTGAATTTAAGACTATTTTTTTTTTTTATAATTACATATATGAGGAGGTTGAGTTGGAGAGAAAAAAATTATTGTGAGTCGATTTTTGAAAAATAAAAAAGTTTAAAAAATTTGTATAAACTAATATGTAATATTATCATATAAACATTTTTATGTAAATTCGTCGCTTGCTTTGAAAGAAAATTTGAATTTGCAATTTTTGCTCATAGTTAGACGATAATATAATCTTTTTCATAAAAAATAAAAAATCACTTGTGCTTTTTGTTGTCATGAAAATATAGTGTTGGGAATCGATCCGTAGAAGTAACGGACAAGTAAAATAGAGAAGATTAAACACAAATTTTACGTAGAAAATTTCTTCGAAGAGAATAAAAATCACGGGCAAAAGAGGTATCACTTAATAAGAAAATAAATGAAAAGTATAATATGGAGAAAGTAACCTAAATGAGCACAATTCAAAACTTGAATACAAAGTTCTCTCAACAACTCTCCTCCAAAACTTTTCATCAAATCTCACGTAAGAGATATTCTGTCAACCTTCTAAGTAGGGTTACAAAGACCTTTTAAATAGACAAATATTAAAGTCCTAATATGACTAAAATATTCCTAAACTAAACAGAGTTTAATTGAGAAAAGATAGCAGAGTTTAACTAGGTGAAGAAACATGGTGTTTGTGGGAAACTCGCCACGACGTCGTCTCTACTTCGTTGTTTCAATGTTGTCACATTGTCCTGACGCTCCTCATTGTGACGTCAGGTCTGTTTTGGGCCTTATTTGGTTTGTTGTTCGTCATTCGTCTTTGTAAGTGTCTGCAAAGAGTCCGATAGATACAAAGCACACCTATACTACACAAATAAACACTAACACAAAATTCATAATAACTACATCAGCAACAATAATTTCTCAACAAAAAAAAAAAACTAAATTTCCATTAATTTCTTAGCTATTTCTTGATTTTCAATCAAGATTTCGATCAAAACCGAAAGCTTATTTCGTTTCAATCACTAAGAACAACTTGAATGGCTGATGATGTTGGGAGCAGAAGAAGAAAAGACGAATGAAAAATTAAGAAAAATAAAATTGAAAAACTGAATTCATCAATTATTTTTTAATTAATAAATATTAAAAGGAAATTGAAAAATAATTTAAATTAAATATTTTTTTCTTTTTTAATACACATGGCTCAATATTAGTGGTTCATTAATATAATTGGCACCATCCAATCAGATAAGATAAAAATTTTAATGGTAGGTACATAAAAAAAATTCTTCTAACTTACCATTTTTAAAGTCAAAGTATCAATTACAGCATGCTTGGTTGACATGAATGGCAAAGCCATTCCTACCTTATTCAACACAACAAAATCATTCAATTGTTTGGTTCGCTTAAAACCTATTCCATTGAATAGCCATTACAACCTCATTCCTTAAAAACACTGAATAGCAATTCAGTGTATCTCTAATGAATGGCTATTCAATGGTTCCAGGAGTATACAAAATTATTTTTCTTCATTTTCTACCCATCTCACATCCTATTAAAATTCCCATCTGAAATTTTTTTTCAACAAATCTCAAAAAAATATTTTATTCACTCTTGATTTGAATAAAAAATATAATTGTTTTATTCATTTAAATATTTTTAAAATTTTAATTCATGTCCATCACATGACATACTAAGAGGTTACCACATGTTACCATCGGATTAACTATAAGTGTCACGTCAGTAAAAATTAACAATCTTAATGAGGAAGTACCAATTTGGGTGATGGAAGACAAATTGAAAGGTGGGTTTGGATGGGCGGTGAGATGCGGCGCAGTGCATTTAATTTACTTTTTGTCTCACGTTATAGTATCGCTATAATATCTAATTTTACCATCACCGTTATTTTTACACTAATCACATATAAACACAACACACATCTAAACCTGCTCTAAGTATCAACTTGATCTACAAGAAATTCAGATACCACTAAAGTATTTTTTGAGAAGTTAAGGGACAAAGATTTAAACAATAACTCGAGGCATTGTCATGGAGACCAAGGGTGGGTTTGGATGGGCGATTGGGTGCTGTACGGTGCGTTTAGCTTACTTTTTGTCTCACGCTACAATCGCTACAGTATCTAATCTCATCGCCACAGCTATTTTTACACTAATTATAGGTAAACGCACCGCCTATTTAAACTCATCCCAAGTCATCTCTAGACCTCTAAATGCCCGAGAAAAGCCTAGCCGCTCAGCCCAATATAATAATGACACCGGTTTATCTCCTTAAACAAACGGCGTCGCTTTGAACGATTAAAGAGAAAAAAAAAAAAAACACTACCTTTGAGCTCGTCTTCTTCGTTTCATCCTCTGATCGCGAAACACTCTTTTTCACTCTCTCAACAATCTATCCTCTTATAATGAAGATTTTCCATCTTTTCCTAATTTCCTTACTTCTCTTCTCATTTTCTAAGGTTTTCTCTATTTTTCCTTTCGCTCGCAATTTTTTCCGCTCACAATTTAGATCTAATAGTAATAAATTCTTTTTAATTGATTTGAATTTTTTCTTTTGCTGATTTGTTGCCGTAGGCTGAATCTAATGGATCCGTTTTCTTCATTGATAGTTCAACTCATCAATTCCTTCGCGCACAATCCACCAACGATCTCGCTCAGGTTTTTAAAAACGTTTCCCTCTAATTCAATTCATTAATTTGTAATTTTACGGTGAATTTTAAGTATCAAGGGGATTATGGATGGTTTAGTTTAATTTGACCAGAAATTTTTTAAATTTGTATAGAATCTTCTGTCTTAATACTATATATAACATCTTTTTTGTTTTTGTTATTATTATTTTCTGAATTAGTTAATACTAAAGATTGTACTGATAACTTTTTAACAGTCGGAGTCAATACTATTACCGGAAGTTGGTGCAGCCGTATCAGTCTTGCTTGGTGTTGCCCCAACTGTAACGCTTTCAGTTCTGGTTCATCTAAGGTCACTCTTTTAGTTATCAGTTCCGGATAGTTCTTTTTTAATATTCCATATATATGTGTGTGTATATATTGTAGAAGACTTGGTTCAAAGATATTCATGCTTTTTGCAGCTGAATGAGGTTCTCATTCCTAATCCATTTGATAGACCTCGCGCTGTTTTTGTTTTTGAAGTCGGAGGAATTGATGGTACCTTCACTTTTTCCCGTATATTTTTCTCTTTTTTCTTATTAATTCTTCCCCTACTCCCTCCTCTGCTTTTTGATTAAACGAATGCTCTTTTGTCTTCAGATCCTCTTGTTGTCGAACCCAAGAATGCTCTCTTCAGCAAAGCCTTGAAGAATAGTGTTGATCTTGGTTCAAGTAAAGCGGACATATTGTTTCCAGGTGTCTCACCTTTTGTTAAGATGTAAAACTAGCAGATTGTAATCACAACTTTTGTTGCGTTTTATATTTCTTCTCTAGTGTATCTGTTCATTAGCAGTTCATTATATTGATTTTCTTGCAGATGAGGAGGACTTATCCATGATTTCTTTGGACCACCCTCTAGGAGACTACTGTGAAGAAGAGATCAATGAATTTGTTAGTTTTTTATTCTAGGCTCTATTTGATATTTGTGTTGTTTTTCTTCCAGGTTGTTTTTTTATACACATGTGACAGTGGTTTTATATCTATGTGTAGGCATCTTGGTTGGGTGGATCATATGCTACTGATGTTACAAAACCCTTGGATGGAGTATTGACTATTCCCTTGGCAAATGGTGATAACATGAATCTTCATATGTCAAAGGTTTAAGAATTGTTTTTGACTGACACTGTTATACCACTATTGGTAGTATTTTGTCTTGAATTGTTATTTACATCATTGAGAGCTTTAGGTTTTGATTGTTTGCAGAAAGTGCACAGGGAATTTGCATCAAAACTGTTTGCTCTGTACCGCAATATAAGGAAAGCAATGGAGAGGCATGAAGATTTGTCACAGACTTTGCGTAGACCTGCTGAGTTAATAATGGGTTCATTTGATGGAATTAAGGTACTAAACCTACACACTTAATTTGGATTTGACAAATACTAACTATTAGTATTTTGTTTCTATTGATTAATGTCTTGCCTGAAAATATATTGGTGGCTGTTTCGAGTAGATTTTTTCAGCCCACTTTCCATGTGTAAAATTCGTTAATCCATTGATGAGGAAGAGAAGGCAGTTCTTTTAGGTTAAAACTGATATGTAACTACCCTCTGACACGTTAACTCACGTTAATGGCATTCTTACCTGCCATGATTGCTTGACTTTGCTTAACTTTGCTTAACTTACATTATTAGATTAGCTATAACCTTTCTATATGTCTATATAGTTATGTATTTTCATGCATTGTTAATGTCTGTACTGCCTTTGTTTTTCTTTGCTTCTTAATCAGTTACTTCCTTGCAAATCCTTCTAATTTTTCCAAAAAATAAAATTCTTTGTTTGTGCAGCATGACACTGATGGTTTTGATAAACAAGGAATGAGGCTTCTGCTTGCGACACTTAACAGGATATTTGATTCATTGCAGACAACTTATGAAGGTTGGTATTATGTTTAAGACTCTGTTGTTGTTGGAAAAAGGCCTTCATTTTACTAAATTAAGAGTAATATGCAGCTATTCCAGTTTGTGTCCCTTATTTACATGCTTTCTGTATACAAATGCCAAGGACACTGTGACACACTGAAACTTCTTATAAAGAAAGCATATATACATATGTTGCAACAATGAAACTGAACATGCCAATGTGGAAGTCTGTATGCATTTTTGCTGATGACAGTATTCTCAAAACTTGTGGTGAATGCCTATCTCCTGAGTTGTTGAAAGCATTCGTCTTTCTATCACCATTCTTCTCAATCCTGGCTTCCAGTTTATTTAATGAATCTAAACGATGATTGGGCAGGTCATATTGTGGGGATTATTCTCTTTAATGGGGTACCTCAACCAGAATCCAAAACATTGATGAACTGATGTACACCTCTCGTCCATCTCCGCGCTGGTTGGAAGAAACAAAAAGCTCTCTTAATACCACTCTTGCAGCACAAATGCTGGTTAGAAGGACCCTTGCTTGGATAACTGGAGTTGTTCTTCTCATTGCAACTCTCTTGGGGGTAAGATCCATTTCATATATTCATTAAGTTGGATGCCAAACACTATGTGGTACAACCTCTAGCGTGCTTTTTTAGCATTAACTGTAATATTGAAGTTCGGTGAAATTTTTAGAATCCCATGGCATAAGACCAAACTACCCTTAACCTTTTGAGGAACATTGAAATTTCCTCTATCCCAGTTTTTCCAGCAATAGAAAATGTTAGACAAAGTTTTGTCTGGGTTTACACATTTACTTTTTATTTTTCCCCTCGGAGTTGTCTCTATCAAATATCCTTTTCATCCTTCCAATATCCGGAAAGCATTGCATGCATTACTGAACTTTGTATTCTTTTGTCTGAAGCACCAACCAAAGAGTAGGATTTTCCTTTTCCCTTAAAATATGTATCGATTTGATGGATTCTGGTTTTCATTGTTTCTTTGACTCTGATTTTAAAAAAGATCTTAGGACTTGGTGGGTTGGAAGACTGATTGCCAACAAGATGGTAGTATCCAAGAGAAAGCAACAGAGCGCTTTCGGAGAAGATTCAAAAAAATAAAAATAAAAACTTTCTAGATCATCAGTGGTGACGATTATGGTCTATGTTCTCATTGTTCAAGAAATTCACATTATCTATTCTGTTGACTGATTTAGGAGTTCTCATGAAACTGTTCTTTACATTATTGTCTGTGGCTGTAAGACTGTTTACTCAATCGATTATCTTTTCTTGTTCATAAACATGACATTAATAGGTGTTTTCTTTACCACTGCAGGTTTACTTCCTTCTCAATATGCCACTGACGAGGGACACACTTTTGTACTCAAATGTTAAGCTAGACTAAAGCTGATATAAGGCAAAGTACAATGAACTTTTGAATTCTCAGAAGCGGCCTGGTATGATTTATCTTTTAATAGAGGGAAATTTTAGGGATATCTTATCATCTCTAAACCTGTTTCATTCATTGGTTATTCAATGATGTTTGGTTAAACTAGCTACCCAAAAAGCTGCATCAGTACAAACTGGGCCATATGGGATACCATTTGGCTAAGGGAGTGCCATTGAGAGAGAGTAAGATTGAACCACTAAGGTTATGCCTTATCCATATGGGATACCTTTACGTACTAAGTTGTTAATGTTATGTTATGTTTTTTTTTTTTTTTTTAATTCGTTAATAATAATGTAATTTGAAATTCCATGTAATAAAAATTGCTCATCAATAAGGAACATTGTTGTACAATCTATACAATTATATATTAACAGAGTTTCATTTAAGAAGTTGAGTGATATTCAGGGTTAGAAGTAGTCATTTCAAAGAAATAAAAATAAGATTTGTTAAGGATTTTTGTTTTGGTATGTTTAATAATATTTCCTATTTTCACATTTTTATACATGCTTGGATGGGGTAAAATCAATTCATTTGGATGTTCAAGGGGTTGTTTTTCAAGTTTGGAATATTAACCAATTTGTAATGTATTTTTGGATAGGATTTGGACATTTTTGAGTTGAGTTGTCTACTTACGGATCGATTTTGTCTTTTAGCTTTCCAATGTATTTTGAAATGTGTCGTATCAAGTTCGAGAGTTTTAAGTTATCATAATTTTATTTGAGCATGTGCAAGCAAAATTCTTTTGTAGAGTGTTTGGATATGAGAATTATGAGTTTTGAAGCTCTACATCAATTTTGGAATAAGTTTGAACTTTAATTTATGATATTTTAAGAGTTCAATTATTTATTTTAATTAGAGATAATGTCATATTTGGTACTTATATTTTTATAAAATATTCAATGTGGTACTTGTGTTTTGAAAATGTTCATGTGATATTAATTTATGCATTATTTGGTGTCTGTATTTTCGTAAAATGTCCAAAGTAGTACTTATACTTTGAAAATATTCAATGTGGTGTTTGAACTATCAATTTGTGTATTATTACAGTTAACTACCTTAAGAAATGCTAAATCAACCAATAAAAATTTGACATATGGATTTTTTCCCAAATCATCAATTCCACTTGAATAATATAAAAATTAAATAAAACCAAAAAAAAAAATGGAATTAAATTAAATGAAAAACAAATAACTAAACCTAAACAGCATGAGTTTAACCTAAAAAAACATCAATACCATTGCTTGGGAGTTTTCTTCAAGGAGATTTGAAGAGCAAAGTAGTTATAGATTTGAGCTTGTAATTTTTAATTTAAAATTTCTCTAATTTTTTAAAACCTTAAAATTTTTCAAAATTTGTACACTTAATAGATTAGCTTGAATGGAAGGTTGAATAACTTGATTTTGATTATCATGATATTCTCCAAATTTTGCTTTTGAAATGTTTGGATTTATCTCAAACTGAGAAGGTGAAGTTTTTGAAAGAAAATTTGGTGAAAATCAAGATAAATATTTTGTAATTAGAATTCCATACAGAGGAAACTTGATTTCAAATGGGTAACTCTTCGAAGAATATGATTTTAATATTTACTTTAATGGAGAATATGATATTTTTGCTTATGTAAGTTTAGTATTTATTTTTTTATTCCTATATGTGGTTTAGTTTAGTTATTTTTACAAAAACTTAACTTAGTTTAATCCTTTTGTTTTATACAGTTTTCAAGCAATGATATATTATTTATGTGCAATTGATGCTTTTTGGAAAAAAGAAAATTTTCCACATATTAAATTTTATTTGATTGGTTTAGCATTCACTAACAATGTTAACTCCAAGTACCACAATAATACAGAAATTAATAGTTTAAGTATTACATTAAATTTTTTCAAAGTATAGATACCACATTGGACATTTTCAAAATATAGGTACCACATTGGACATTTTATGAAAGTATAGGTACCAAATAATACATAAATTGATAGTTCAAGCACCCCATTGGACATTTTCAAAGTAGAAGTACCACATTGGATATTTTATAAAAGTGCAAGTACGAAATGTGACATTTTCCCTTTTAATTATATTATGGCTACTTAAACTTATTATGACTAAGCAAATTGTTTGGAGGCCAAGTAACTGAAGTTTATATATAAGATATTATGTTTTGTATGTTGAATATAATTTGAGAATTAATAAAATTTAGGGATCGTTTGGTTCACAGAATGTAAGATTACTTATAGTAATAAGATTGCATGAATATAAAATTACTTTGCACATTATTGAATATATTACAACACTTTATTTGATTCATTTGGTTACCTTTTTTTAGATAATTTGGTTAGAATTTAAAATTGTGTTGTTTGATAGATAGAATGTAATCTTACCTAAAATCATATTTTTACTAAGAGTGAGTTTGGATGGACGGCAGGGTGAAGTGCAATGCGTTTGGCTTACTTTTTTCTCAAGCTACAATATCACTATAATATCCAATCTCATCGCCACCGTTGTTTTTACACTAACCGCAAGTAAACACATCACCCATCGAAATTCACCCTAAATCATCATTATAGAATTTACTTGTATTTTTTTATTCTTTGCTACACAATATTTTACTTCACTAGTAAAATAATGCATTTTTCAGTTAATTTATTTGATATCTTTTTCTAAAATAAATAATCTAAAATTGAGGAAGAGGAATAAGTAGCTAATGTTTTTCTTTGATCCATGATAAAAAAAAATGCATTTTATATTGAAACATTAAAAAAAAACATATTGTTTGATTAATTATATTTTTAAAATTGACATTCTTTTACTTTTCTAACATAATTTAGTATTTAGTGGATTTTAATAATGGTGTGATGCGAGAGAGATGGTCTCACTACTCAATTTAGATTAGATTTGATTATGGGTTGGGTTACCTGTCCACGTTCGAAAGTTAGTCTGGAAAGTGAGAGGGTTTGAAAAAAAATATAGGTTCGAAAAATAGGTTTTGGACAAAAAATGAAAACATTTTCTAAACAGATCGAGCCTTAGGTAATATTTTTTGACCTAGGTCACGTTAGGTTCGGGTAAAATTTTAATCCCAATTTTTGGGTTGAGTCAAGCTTGAGCCTAGAAAACGGGCCAAAATTTCTATTGAAGCCTGACCGGACCCATGATCAACTCTAGTTTAGATGTTATTTTTGGTGAATTTAATCAAAATTTCGAACGCTTTAACCTATATCTTCATTATTTGGCACTTGAATATTGAATATAATTGATGTGGCAGGTGATATTCAGTCATCAATATGGTGTTGGAAGGGAGAAAAGAAAGAAAAATATAAAAAGAACATGTGAAATAAACAAAGGTTTATAAATTTTAAAAATACATTTCTACATATTTTAGTTTTTTTATAATATATAATAAGTTCAGGACTAAGTGAAAAGTACAAAATATATTCCACATAATAAATATTGCCTTTGATATTAGGAAGATACGTATTACAAATTTCTTACACATGATGAGAGATTAAAATTCTCTTTTACAGAAAAAAACAACAAATAATCAATTGTACTTATTTATAATGATATATTTAGTAATTAAAATTTCTTTCTTTGGATTGTGGATTAGTGGCCTCCACCAAACCCCCTTCCTCCTTCTACTTTTCCTCCAAAACCAAATTTAAAACCGCCACCACCAGCAAAATGCATTTGACCACCACCTCCACCATGCCCTTTAGCCCCACCATCAACATTACTGCTACCACTTCCACTGCCACCACCACCAAAATGCATGTGACCACCACCACCACCACCAAACTGCATGTGACCACCACCACCACCTCCACCATGCCTTTAGCCCCACCATCAACACTATTGCTACCACTTCCACCACCACCACCAGCAAAACGCATGTGACCACCACCACTGCCGCCAAAATGCATGTAACCACCACCACCACCTCCACCATGTCCTTCAGCCCCACCATCAACACTACTGCTACCACTTCCACCACCATCTCCACTAGCATTTCCTTGTCCTTCTATTTTACCTTTAGCTTGAGCATTAACTTCAGCTTTGGCTTCAGCCTCACTAGAAGCACTAACCTTGCCATTAACATTATTGCTACCACTTTCACCATTATTTCCATTTGCCTTTCCATGTCCTCCTATTCCAACTTTAGCTTCACCTTTCGCTTTAGCTTTAGCTTTAGCTACGGCTTCAGCTTTAGCTTCGGTTTCAGCTTTAGCTTTAGCTTCAGCTTCAGCTTTAGCTTCAGTTTCAGCCTCAGCTTTAGCTTTAGCTTCAACCTTAGCTTCGACTTTAGCCTCAGCTTTAGCTTTAGCTTCTGCTTTAGCTTCGGCTTCAGCCTTAGCTTTAGCTTCGACTTCTACTTTAGCTTTAGCTTCGGCTTCAGCCTTAGCTTTAGCTTCAGCTTTAGCTTCGGCTTCAGCCTTAGCTTTAGCTTCAGCATTAGCTTTAGCATTAGCTTCGGCTTTAGCTTTAGCTTCAGCATTAGCTTTAACATTAGCTTCGACTTTAGCTTTCTCTTCAGCATTAGCTTCGGTTTAGCTTTAACTTTATCTTTACTATTAGCACTAGCTTTGCCATCACTAATTTTTGTGCTACTATGAGCACCATTTACATATGCATTAACACTGGCATCCTCTCCACCTTTTCCTTTTACCCCAGCAAAAGCACTAGACCTGCCACTTCCATCATTATTTCCATCGACATTTCCTTTTCCTCTAAAATTTCCTTCAAAAGTAGCTTTGTGTTCACTCTTATGAGATGATTTAGTTTCACTATTATGAGAAGCACTAAATTTGCCACTATGACTAAATTTTCCATTTGCACCGGTAGTACCACTTTTAACACCTCCACCAGTAACACTAGTGCTGCCACTTCCACCACCACCGCCTGCACCTCCTTGTCCTCCTATTTTACCTTCAAACCCGTTTTTAGCTTCGCCCTTACTAGTGAAACTAACTTTTCCATCACTATTTTTTTCACCGCTACGAGTACCACTTGCATCAGAACTACTACTACCAACACCTCCACCTTGCCCTCCTACCTTACCAGCAACACTACTGCTACCACTTCTACCACTATTTCTACCAACCTCTCCTTGTCCTCCTACTTCACCTTCAAAACCTGTTTTAGCCTCACTCTTACTAGTATCACTAGATTTGTTATCACTACTCTTTGCTCCGTTAAGATCAGTACTTGTACTAGTTGCACCACTACCAACACTTTCGGCTTGACCTCCAGCCCCTCCACCAACATTAGTGCCACCACTTCTACCACTATTTCCACCAAAGCCTGCTCTTATTCCGCCTTTAA
Source organism: Gossypium turneri (assembly GCA_008044935.1). Classification (NCBI taxonomy): domain Eukaryota; kingdom Viridiplantae; phylum Streptophyta; class Magnoliopsida; order Malvales; family Malvaceae; genus Gossypium; species Gossypium turneri. The sequence goes on from CP032573.1 coordinate 64,435,350, forward strand.
ACCCAAACTTAAAACCACCCCCGGCACCTCCTTGCCCTCCTACTTTACCTTTAAACCCATCTTTAGCTTCACCCTTACTAGTAGCACTAGTTTTTCCATCATTATCCTTTTCATTGTTATGAGTACCACTTGCATCAGTACTACCGCTGCCAACACCTCCACCTTGCCCTCCTACGTTACTAGCAACACTAGTGCTACCACTTCCACCACTATTTCCACCAACGTCTCCTTGTCCTCCTACTTTACCTTCAAAACCAACTTTAGCCTCGCTCTTACTAGTATCACCAGCTTTTTCATCACTACTCTTTGTTCCGCTAAGACTACCACTTGTACTAGTTGCAGCACTACCAACACCTTCGGCATGGCTTGCAAGCCCCTCCACCAACATTAGTGCCACCACTTCCACCACTATTTCCACCAAAGCCTGTTCTCATTCCACCTCTAAACCCAAACTTAAAACCACCCCCACCAGCTATACCACCACCACCACCTCCTTGCCCTCCTACTTTACCTTCAGACCCATCTTTAGCTTCACCCTTACTAGTAGCACTAATTTTTCCATCACTATCTTTTTCACCGCTATGAGCACCACTTGCATCAATATTACCACTACCAAATCCTCCACCTTGCCCTCCTACCTTACTAGTAACACTAGTGCTACCACTTCCACCACTATTTCCACCAATCTCTCCTTGTCCTCCCGCTTTACCTTTAGCAGCCATACCACCACCACCACCTTTTCCTCCTCCTCCTGCGCCAGCAATGTTTCCACTACTCTGAAATTCACCTCCTACTCTTGCGTTTGCTCCTATTTTACCTTCAAAACCAGCTTTAGCCTCACTCTTACTAGTATCACTAGCTTTGCCATCATTATTCTTTGCTCTGCTAAGACTACCACTTGTACTAGTTGCACCACCACCAACACCTTCGAGATGGCCTCCTGCCCCTCCACCAACATTAGTGCTACCACTTCCAACCCTATTTCCATCAAATCCTGCTCTTATTCCACCTCTAAACCCAAAATTAAAACCACCCCCAGCAGCCATACCACCACCGCAGCACCTCTACCCACCACCACCGCCACCTGCCACTCCACCGCCACCACCACCACACTGCCACCTGCACCTCCACCACCACCACCACCACCTTCACCTCCTACGCCTGCTGCTCCTCTTACGCCAGCAATGTTTCCACTACTTTGAAATCCGCCTCCTACTCCCATGTTTGCTCCTTCACCACCATGCCAAGCTTTACCAGCGGCTCTCGCACGTCGATGTAAAGCATGTGCACCAATTATTAAAGGTAAAAGTGTTAGAGATCTCCTGTTTCCTTTAGCTTTTAGCCTTTCTTCGGAAACATATGGATGATTGTCATTTTCATTAACATCGTGATCATCAGCAATTGCAAGACCATTCATTAAATGAACACACAAAATAATAACCATAACAAAAGATGTAAAAGGACCCATCTTATCTAAAAGCATAACCGAAAGTTAACTCACAAAGATCTGACTTTTAATGTGAATATAGTTTTAATATTTTGGAAATATTCAATCTAAAACTCTTTTTCTTCTATTTATTGGGTTGGTTTCCTTATTAAGAAATGAAGTTTATATAGAAAGAAGTTGAATCTACATAGAAAACGAATAAAAGGCGGAGCTTAAAGCAAGGGTGTAAGAAATTATCAACTACATTTGTTCCCATTCTTTTGCTCAACCAATAATTGGATTTGATTTTATCAAAATGAAGAAAAGGGAAAGAAAGATAAATGGGTTTGGCATGTTAAAATATATTAAGTTAAATACATTATATAGTCATATAAAATAAAATTGAGAATAAGTATATCAATTAAGCTTTAATTATTTGGTCTTTTAAGTTATTACCCTTTTCTTGCTAAGAGAATATCTTAAATGAGTAGGCTAAAAGGAAAAAAAAAAGTAATTTTGAATATTATTCACATTATATTAAATTGCATTACATAGCATGGTAAGATACTAAGGTAAGTTGATATCGATTATTTTAATTGAATTGACATCAAAATGTTTTATTTTCGAGATAGGGGACTAAATTGAATAAAATTAAAAATAGTGTAAATTGATGGAAATATGAAATTGATTTTGAATTGCATTGATTCACGCAATTATACATATGGAATGACTATTTGGTTGATAGGTTGAATATGATGAATTGTGAAATTGAATTTTATTCAAAATTGAATGGTTGTTACATTATTAACTATTTGAGTAGAGTTGGATATAATTGACATGCCATAAGATAGATCGTGTAACACCCCTAACCTAACCATCCGCTGGATCCAGATATGGAGCATCACAATTCGACTGAGTTTACCTATTCTTAATTTTTATCGACTATATAAACTAAAATAAAAACCAATAATAATTCTAAAAGATAAAACCAATAATATATATATGAACATAATTTGATGATGTTATTTTTAGAACTTTTAAAATGTACAACTAAATTAACATCTCATTAATATATTAGTATGTTAATCAATAATTAATTAATATTATTTTGTTATTGTTGCACAATAAACATTTTATACAGTTTTCACATAATAATTAGTGATATATTAATAAATTATTTTTAATATCGATTGAATAATACAAAAAATTAAGAGTATTTTTTATAAATTATTATAGATTAATATAAATCGTTAGATAGATAAATTATTACATAAGACCAAGGTAATAGTGTATATAAAAGATAAGGTGTTTCAATCCACGCAATATACTTCTTTTTTTCCCTTTATCTTTCTTTTCCTTTTTTCTTTTTGATAAAATCAAATCCGATTATTGGTTGAGCAAAAGAATGGGAACAAATGTAGTTGATAGTTTCTTACACCCTTGCTTTAAGGTCGGCCTTTTATTCGTTTTCTATGTAGATTCAACCTCTCTCTATATAAACTTTATTTCTTAATAAGGAAACTAACCCAAAGAATAGAAGAAAAATAGTTTTAGATTAAAATTTTCCAAAATATTGAAACTATATTCACATTAGAAGTAAGATCTTTGTTAGTTAACTTTCGGCTATGCCTTTAAATAAGATGGGTCCTTTTACATATTTTGTTATGGTTATTGTTTTGTGTGTTCATTTAATGAATGGTCTTGCAATTGCTGATGATCACGATGTCAATGAAAATGACAATCATCCATATGTTTCCGAAGAAAGGCTAAAAGCTAAAGGAAACAGGAGGTCTCTAACACTTTTACCTTTAATAATTGGTGCACATGCTTTACATCGACGTGCGAGAGCCGCTGGTAAAGCTTGGCATGGTGGTGAAGGAGCAAACACAGGAGTAGGAGGCGGATTTCAAAGTAGTGGAAACATTGCTGGCGCAGGAGGAGCAGCAGGCGCAGGAGGTGAAGGTGGTGGTGGTAGAGGTGCAGATGGCGATGGCGGTGGTGGTGGGTGGTAGAGGTGCAAGTGGCGGTGGCAGTGGTGGTGGTATGGCTGCTGGGGGTGGTTTTAATTTTGGGTTTAGAGGTGGAATAAGAGCAGGATTTGGTGGAAATAGGGTTGGAAGTGGTAGCACTAATGTTGGTGGAGGGGCAGGAGGCCATCTCGAAGGTGTTGGTAGTGGTGCAACTAGTACAAGTGGTAGTCATAGCAGAGCAAAGAGTAATGATGGCAAAGCTAGTGATACTAGTAAGAGTGAGGCTAAAGCTGGTTTTGAAGGTAAAATAGGAGCAAACGCAGGAGTAAGAGGCGAATTTCAGAATAGTAGAAACATTGTTGGCACAGTAGGAGGAGGAGGAAGAGGTGGTGGTGGTATGGCTGCTGAAGGTAAAGTGGGAGGACAGGAGAGGTTGGTGGAAATAGTGGTGGAAGTGGTAGCACTAATGTTACTGGTAAGGTAGGAGGGCAAGGTGGAGGATTTGGTAGTGGTAGTATTGATGCAAGTGGTACTCATAGCGGTGAAAAAGATAGTGATGGAAAAATTAGTGCTACTAGTAAGGGTGAAGCTAAAGATGGGTCTGAAGGTAAAGTAGGAGGGCATGGAGGTGGCGGTGGTGGTATAGCTGGTGGGGGTGGTTTTAAGTTTGGGTTTAGAGGCGGAATGAGAACAGGCTTTGGTAGAAATAATGGTGGAAGTGGTGGCACTAATGTTGGTGGAGGGGCTGCAAGCCATGCCGAAGGTGTTGGTAGTGCTGCAACTAGTACAAGTGGTAGTCTCAGTGGAACAAAGAGTAGTGATGAAAAAGCTAGTGATACTAGTAAGAGCGAGGCTAAAGTTGGTTTTGAAGGTAAAGTAGGAGGACAAGGAGAGGTTGGTGGAAATAGTGGTAGAAGTGGTAGCACTAGTGTTGCTAGTAATGTAGGAGGGCAAGGTGGAGGTGTTGGCAGTGGTAGTACTGATGCAAGTGGTACTCATAACGGTGAAAAAGGTAGTGATAAAAAAGCTAGTGCTACTAGTAAGGGTGAAGCTAAAGATGGGTTTAAAGGTAAAATAGGAGGACAAGGAGGTGCAGGTGACGGTGGTGGTATAGTTGGTGGGGGTGGTGGAAGTGGCAGCACTAGTGTTACTGGTGGAGATGTTAGAAGTGGTATTACTGATGCAAGTGGCAAATTCAGTGCTTCTCATAATAGTGAAACTAAATCATCTCGTAAAAGTGAAACTAAATCATCTCAAAAGAGTGAACACAAAGCTCCTTTTGAAGGAAATTTTGGAGGAAAAGGAAAGGTCGATGGAAATAGTGGTGGAAGTGGCAGCTCTAGTGCTTTTGCTGGGGTAGAAGGAAAAGGTAGAGGGGATGCTAGTGTTAATGCATATGCAAATGGTGCTCATAGTAGCACAAAAATTAATGATGACAAAGCTAGTGCTAATAGTAAATATGAAGTTAAAGCTGAAGCCGAAGCTAAAGCTAAGGCTGAAGCCAAAGCTAAAGCTGAAGCTGAAGCTAAAGCTAAAGCTGAAGCTGAAGCTAAAGCTGAAGCTGAAGCTAAATCTAAGGCTGAAGCCGAAGCTAAAGTTGAGGCTGAAGATAAAGCCGAGGCTGAAACCAAAGCTAAAGCCGAAGCTGAAGCTAAAGCAGAAGCAGAAGCTAAAGCTAAAGCTGAAGCCGAAGCTAAAGCTGGTGCTGAAGCTAAAGCTAAAGCTAAAGCTGAAGCTGAAGGAAAAGCTGAAGCTAAAGCAAAAGGTAATGCTGAAGCTAAAGCAAAAGCTGAAGCTAAAGTTGGAATAGGAGGGCATGGAAGGGCAAGTGGAAATAGTGGTGAAAGCGGTAGCAATAATGTTAACGGCAAAGTTAGTGCTTCTCGTAAGGCTGAAGCCAAAGCTGAAGTTAATGCTCAAGCTAAAGGTAAAATAGAAGGACAAGGAAAGACTAGTGGAGATGGTGGTGGAAGTGGTAGTAGTAGTGTTGATGGTAGGGTTGAAGGGCATGGTGGTGGTGGTGGTGGTGGTGGTCACATGCATTTTGGCGGTAGTGGTGGTGGTCACATGCGTTTTGCTGGTGGTGGTAGAAGTGGTAGTAGTGTTGATGGCGGGACTGAAGGGCATGGTGGAGATGGTGGTGGTGGTGGTCACATGCATTTTGCTGGTGGTGATGGTGGTGGTGGAAGTGGTAGCAGTAGTGTTGATGGTGGGGCTAAAGGGCATGGTGAAGGTGGTGGTGGTGGTGGTGGTCATATGCAGTTTGGTGGTGATGGTGGTGGTCACATGCATTTTGCTGGTGGTGGTGGTGGAAGTGGTAGCAATAGTGTTGATGGTGGGGCTAAAGGGCATGGTGGAGGTGGTGGTGGTGGTCACATGCATTTTGCTGGTGGCGGCGGTTTTAAATTTGGTTTTGGTGGAAAAGTAGAAGGGCGAGGAGGTTTTGGTGGAAGCCACTAATCCACAATCCAAATAAAGAAATTTTAATTACTAAATATATCCTTGTAAAAAAGAGGATTGGTTATTTGTTATTGTTTTATTCTGTAAAAAGGAAAAAAAAATTTAATCCTACATCATGTGTGAGAAATTTGTAATACTTATCTTCCTAATATCAAAGTCAATATTTATTATGTAGAATATATTTTTTAACTTTCACTTAGTCCTATTATAAAAAAAAAAAACCCTTATTCTTTTCATTGTTACTTTGTTTCATGTTTTTTGTTTTAATTATTTCTATACATATTTTATGTCCAAGAATTTTCCATTACATTTCTATTATATTAACTCAAAGAGATTATATATTCAGTTGACCTATTATTGCATATTTTTTTCTAATATTTTGAAATATATAATTCTTTAATTAAAAGCATAATATTTTTTAAATACAACCAAATATATATTTAAAACATGTAAAAATGTATTTTAAAATTTATAAACCTTTGTTTTATTTCACATGTTCTTTTTATATTTTTAAATATACAAAACATAGTGCGCATCGAGTTTATCATTGTTACATAACTTTCATAGATAATTATTTTGGATTTGGATATGTTTACATACTGCACCGCAAGAGTGGAACTTTTAAAAAATAAGAGTTTTGTGCAGAAGTGGAGAAACAATTAGGTTTATCAATTAAGACACTTAAATCTAATCGAGGTGGGGGAATATCTATTAGATAAGTTCTTACTACATCTAGAACTCCACAATTGTAACACCCCTTACCCGTATCCAACGCCGGAACAGGGTATGAGGCATTACCAGAACACTTACACATGTAAACCTATTAAACCGAGTTACAAAATTTCATTCAAATTTAAAACTTTCAAATACTTTTTAAATTAAGGATCGTATTACGGACTTGAGTACATCGTCTGCCCGGTGTCACAATTTGCTTGAATTTTTCACAATGCTATAACTCAGTATGGTGTTCTTTATTGAAACACTATACTTACTTTTCACATTTTGCCATGGATCCACCATGGACTTATCCGTCAATTCATCACTGATTGCCGTACATATGTACTCAATCCTGCTTGTCCATTAATTTGAACAAACAATCTCATTTTATTCTTATTTTTACCATAATTATAATTCAACCACAATATATTAATTGATACATTATATCATTCCCACATTAACAATTAATCATAAAAGTTCAGCCATATGAACTTACTTTTCATTAACTTTCCACACTCATTTTCTATGAACATCACACAAGATATAAACAAATCATTCAACCATAGTCGCGAGCTAGTGTATTTAAACATAACTCTTTTGGGGTTAATCACATAACAAACCATATCAATGCATAACTTATAAATTTAACGTGGCATGGTCTATGTAACTACTTGGCCAAAGCCTAAGCATGTATACCAAATATGTTCACCAAATATACATATAACATAAGCATTATAAGTAGGGATGAGCACAACATTTATTCATGTATCGGCTTACCAACATGTTTTAATTCATAAACCACTCATGGTCTTACTCCCTGCCAAATCAAGTACCGAATAATTTAGCTTTCTTAACACATTTATTTGCTTTTACTATTGCTCACATAAGATTTATAGAGCATAGAGCCTTGTATATAACACCGGCATAAAGCCTGCTAGGCACCAAGCCCGATACATTTCACCGGCACAAAGCCTGCTAGACATAAAGTCTGATATAATTCACCGGCACAAAGCCTGCTAGGCATAAAGCCTGAACTTACAAAATCAGTCTTTCACATAATTCACATCTAATTTAAATCATTCTCGAAATATAATCAAATCACAATATTACATTCGGCACTAGCTTATATAACTTCAAATAATTAATTTCATACATTTTATTGTCCTCCTCCTCCTCTCCATTCCACATCCTTTACGTATAAAACATGATTAAATAGTATTATACATAATTTCACTATTCACTTATATTAAAATTTAAAGCTCTCTATTTGAGTCAGAGTCACTAAATCATATTCATCCGGAGCTACAGAGCTCCAAATTAAGATCTATAAATTTTCTCATATGATTTCATAGCAATATAAATTTAATCACACATAAATTTTAAGGTTTGCTTAATTTCTAGCAAGCTGTCTTTCTGCATCATAGACGCTAATTTATTTTTATTTGGAGCTACAGGGCTCCAAATTAAGTTCCGTAAATTTTCCCTGATCTAAATCCAATTTCTTGGTTTCTTGATCTTAACATATTCAAATAAATCTCATTTCAACATATTTTCATTCAATTTAGTCTAATAACGCATAAATGGGCAAATTACATTTTTACCCCTAATATTTCGCACTTTCACAATTTAGTCCTTATTCCACAAAACAGAAAATACACAAAATTTGGCCACACTCCTTAAGGGCCGAATCTTCCTAGTACCCATATAAGTCCATACATTTCATATATTTCACCTTTGAGTCCTTCAAAATTTATTTTTGTAATCTAGCCCTAATTACTCAAAATCACCAAAAACTTCAACACAAAACATACTAATCTTTAACATATCTTTCATTTTTCACCAACATCTATCAAAAAGCTCAAGCACTCATCAATGGCAAAACACAAAATCATCATCAATTCACAAAATTGAAGCATGGGTTTTAAAGAACACAAAGCAACGATATCAAAAACGTAAAAATTATCAAAAACCGAACAAAAGACTAACCTTAATTTAACTCAACAATGGCTGAACCTTAGCCAAGCTTTTATCTTTTCTTCCTTCTCCAGTTTCGTAAGTGAAGAAGCAGATATGATAGTGGCTCCCTCGCCCTTTTTTTATTATCATTCTTATTATTATTATAACATATATTATAATATTATTATTTTAAACTTTTTTTTCTTTTATATATATATATAAATCACATATCATCATTATGCCGTCCACTATCTATTATTATTGGCTAAATTACAACATAAGGCCTCCAACTTATAAAGACAACAACAATTAGGCACTTTCTTAATTAACCATCAAATTTTCATTTTATGCAATTAAACCCCTTTTCTCAAATTAAGCACTCAAACAATAAAATTAACTCACGAAACTTTCACACATGTAAATTCACACATAATAAACACAGAATAAAAATATTAAAATATATATATATTTTTTTTAGACTCAGATGTGTGGTCCCGAAACCACTGTTCCGATTAGGGTCAAAATCGGGCTGTTACAACAATTGAATGGAATGACGAAGAGAATGAGCAAAACATTACTTGACATGGTTCGTTCAATGTTAAGTTATTCATAACTGCCAGTATCCTTTGGGGATATACTCTACAAACAACTTGCTATAATCTAAATGATGTGCCAACCAAGTCAACACCTAAAACTCTGTACAAAATGTGGCACAACAAGAAGCTCAACCTAAACCATTTAGGATATACGGATGTCCTAAACATGTACTGGATAATAATGCAAAGAAGTTGGATTTACAGACAAAATTCCGTTTTTAAGCCGTTCTGAACTAGAATTGTCGTCACCTGAACTTGCCATAAACTAAAATTTGTGTAGTCGTTGAACCTTTCGATATCGAACCTCATTGTCATCTCTGAACGTGTCGATCTGCGAAAGCTAAACCAGACTTTGATACCGATTTGTTGGGGATCGACCTATATATGCAACGAGAAAATAAAAGTAAAAGTAGAGAAGATTAAACACATAAATATTTACGTGGAAAAATTCCTCTGAAAAAAGAGGACAAAAAATCACGGGTAAAAGATACTTCACTAAATGAGAAAAAAACTCGAAAGAGTACAAATGAAGATAATCTCAACAAACAATCCTAAATCTTGAAAGAACAAATTGCTCAAACCTCACAAAACTCTCTCAATCTCAATCTCAAAGATAATGATTATTATTATTCTAGGTTAAAACAACCCCTTTTATAGGCTAAATTCATAGATTAAATATGACTAAAATAACCTAAACTAATCAGAGTATAACTAGGAAACAATAATAGAGTTTAACTATGAGAAAAAAAAAACCCGATTGAATGGGGAAACATGTTGCCACACTACAACGTTGCATGTTCCTCGTCGATACGCCGTTCTTCGTGTCATCGAGACGTCGTGATCGTCTCATCACAACGCCAACTCTTCCTTGTCGAGGCGTCGACTTGTAAATATGAGGCACATTGCACATATTTCAATCATTTAAGGTGCGCCAAAGTTTTTTTTTTTTTTCAAAATAGTTTAAATAGTTTAAATATTAATATTTAGCATTTTTTATTTAGATATAAAATTAATTTAAATGCATATACATTAACTACGGCTAACTTAAGAATATAAATATTGTTTAAGTTTGCTATCATATATATTCTATTTATGATTTGATGTATATATAGTTTAACATTCATGGAAATTAATACTTTTTACATTATACGTTTTTAAAATATTTAAAATTATAATATTGTTAAAACGTTTGTTAAATTTTTTTAGTGTTTATAATGAACATTATAAATAAATAATTATTTTAATTTACATTTTATAACAACTGTATTTTTTTTCAACTAAATTATATCATATTGTTTATAATATACATTGTAATTTTTTTATTCAATTGTTATTTAAATAATAACAATTTTATAAAACATAAGAATAATTCCTACATCGCACAAGAAAGAAAAACCTATTTTAAAACATTTTACCTAGTCAAAGTCCACATCTAATCTTCATGCTTTAATCAAATCCAATGACTCAATATCGGTCTCATCAAATAATAATTCTAACATAAATCACATGGGAAAGGATCAAAATACCCTTTTTACGGATAAATTGCGGTTTAGTCCCTTTCCCACTTCCTACAATTTTTATTTCGTTCATAGCACTTAATACATCAAACTTTCCATAAATTACACTTATCACCCATAACCGGTAATTATTCATGCAAAATTTTGCATTTATGATATTTCTCAATAAAATTGAACAACTACATTTCAATCCTTAAACTTTCCATCTTTTCTAGTTTAGTTTTAAAAGTGATATTCATCATATTAATACATTTATATTTAGTTCTAAAAGTGATATTCATCATATTAATACATATTATAAAGTGATTCTCACGACCAAGAATAATTATAAACTCCTATTTCCTCAATTTAGTCAAACTACATTTTAGTCTCCATACTTTTCAAATATTACAATTAGATCTCTTAAATCAAAATTTCATATTCACAATCATTCTCGTAAATTTTCTTTTCAAAAATCAAATTAATTCATTAAGACTTCATTTACTGCACTTGGTTTCAAATTCCCTCATAATTTCACTACATTGAGTCTCAAAATAGTACCATTAACTGTACTAAAAATTTGAGGTGTTAGCACTCCAAATGTTAAAAATACGTATGTCCATGAGGCCCAACCCTGATGAAGCGTTGCTCTTGGTGAGGTCGCGGATGACGAAATCTTGTCATGAACAACTAAAGGTAGCAAAACCTAAATAGGTGAGATACTTATAACCGGTGGCAGAACCACGGGGCTAGCAGGGGCTCTGACCCCCCCTAAAATAGAAAAATTTTCATTTAGGCTCTTTATAATTTATAAAATTTTAAATTAGTAATAGTAAAATTACACTTTAACCGCTGCTTTAAAAATTGATTTAATCCTTTAAAAATTATAAAAATATCGACTATTAAAATGACGAAATTACATTTTTATTATCGTAAAAATATACAATTTAATTCCAACCCTCCAAATTTTCTAACTCCACCACTGCTTATAACAATCATCTTATCCATTGTCACTTTCACCTTCATCAAAATTAACCTTTCAGTACTCGCATAGCCATCACCGCTACACCTTAAAATCCCCTCAACTCACCCTTATCATCTATACACCACCATCTCTAAGCTCATCTTGTGACCAAGCCCTTCACCTTTAACCCCTCACTATTACCTGAATCCACAAGCATTCAACTCACAAAATACTCACCAATGAACCCTTAATTCCCTTACCTGTAGCCTTCATTATCATCTCCACTACACACACAACCATCATCACTAGAGCTCAATGACCATTCATCGACCTCAAAAAGACCACTCAACCTTGAGTTTCTAAATCACCCAGAACAACAATAAAAAACATTTACAATCAAGACTCATATAACACACAAAATCCTTGGAACCGAAACCTATAGCAAAGGAAGACAGGAATAAAATAACCAAATTTAGTAGCTAAGGAAGAAAAAAGAAGCCTGGAGAGAAAGAAGCCACCAGTTTCGGCTAAGACTTTATGAAAACCATTTGGGGTCTCCATTTAAGGATCCCAACCGTCTAAAAAGAATCATCGACGAGGATGGAAGAATACTGGAAAACCAAGATGATCTAGCGATCATCGGAGCTAGAGCAAAATCATCTTGTTTGAAACATTAGTTTAAAGTTCCATCATTTTTCTTCTGCCTTACTTTTTTTTTTCCTACTTTCCACATTTCTTTGCTTTATTCCATATTATTTCTTCTTTTTCATAATTCATTCTTTCTTAAGTTAAGAATGTCGAGCATAACTAGGAGAAGTACCATCAGGGACATGTTATGACCTTAAAAGTTAAACAACAGAAACAGTTTGTTTTGGCTATAAGTGAAACGAGGCACATTGGAGTTTTAGTTTAAATGGAGCGTTTTGGGACTTAATGAAATGGAGTCAGCTTATTTAATAACCAACTTTCAAACCACTATTTTGTTTGTTTATTTTCTTGTTTTCTTTCTTCGTCCTTTTAAACCAATATCTGTAAACAGCAAAACAGAATATGAAAATTATGAAATTTGTCACACACACTCTCTCATCTTCTCTAATCTCTCTCTATTTATTCTTTTCCCTATTTCATATTTTAAAGCTTATCAAAGGTATCAGAGCCACTGTTCCTATGGCTGGAGATGGTGTTACGACAAGGTTACAAAATAATGTCACTATTTTGCAGCAAGAGTTTTAGAAAATACAAGGTGAGTTCTTCCAGTTAAATGTGAAAATCGACACAAGGTTAGAGGCTCGTTTGCAAGATTTTAAAAATGACTTTAAGAGAGAAATTATATCTGAACTCAATACTTTCAAATCTGAACTTCATGGATAATTTGAACAGTATTTTGGCAGCCCAAGTTTCTCTACTAGTGTTGTTGTACAAGACCGAGGAAAAGGAGTAATGAGAAGCAGACCACTCCCTAATTTTCCACTAAGGGACCCATTGAAGTTCCTCAAGCACCTGTAGTTGTAAGTCTCCCTAATTCACAGGATCAAGAAAAAATGTCAGATGGGACTGCCTACGATTTGATGGGTCTAAATTCTGAGCTTGGTGGTCCAAACTTGAACAGTTTTTTGAAGTTGAGGGAATTCCTGATAGTGACAAGGTTTGAACAATAATGCTTAACATGGAAGGAAGAGCTCTGGATTGGCATTATTTTCATACTCAGAAGCATGGGGCCTACAAATGCTTAAGTGGCCAGAATATGCCATTAGCTTAAGAGAACTGTTTGGTTCAAGTATGTTTGCAAAACCCATATCTGAGTTGGTCACTCTCAAACAACAAGGCTAAGTGGAGCAATACCATGATATACTTATAAGTCTCCTAAATCAACTAAGCTTACCTGAGTCTTATGCTTTATGCATTTTTACCAGTAACTTAAAACAAGATATAAGTTAGTACATGCTTAGACCTAAGACCTTGGTTGAAGCCTTCCATTTAGCTAGGCAAGTTAAATGCATACTGAATACTTCCCCCAAAAAGGGTTTTCTTGCTGGTCTAAACTCTATTTCTTGGTATGTTTCACCAACCCCCACAACAATTACTCATAGCAAACCCGTTTCAATGCCTAGTAATATTGTTTCTGCCAATGGCCTTAGTGCCACAAAGGGGTCCTCCAAAGGGATCAGTCCTTCCTTGATGAGTGAGAGGAAACAAAAGGGGTTGTGTTTTCTGTGTGGTGCCAAACGACATGTTGGCCACAAATGTATAAAACGGCAACTATATCAAGTTTTGATTGACACAAAATCTAAGGAAGATGATGAGGAATTCCAAGAATGCACTAAACATCTGGATGATCCTCCTCTTGATGAATAACCTCAAGACTCGGTGGTATCTTTTCATGCTATAAAGAGATCCTAATACCCACACACCATGAGGTTTGAAGCTCTAGTATGAACTGCTAAGGCCATTGTCTTGGTGGATTTGGGTAGTACTCATAATTTTATGGATTTCAAGTTGGTGAGTAAGTTATCATTATCTATCTGTTAGCACGAGCAGTTCAAAGTGACAGTGGTAGATGGAAGGAGCTTAATAACCAGGGGAACTTGCAGGAATGTTCAATAGAAATCTCAAGGGTTCAATTTTGTCATAGACTTCATGCTGTTGCAACTAAAAGGTTGCGATATGGTACTAGGGATACAATGGGTACTCTCTTTGGGATCCATCACTTGGAATTTTGGCTCTTTGACGGTGCAGTTTGGTCAAGGTAAAGGTTTGTGCATTCTAAAAGGAGTTCTACCTAGTAGTATACAAATCATGTTAACAAGTCAATCTAATAAGAGTTTTCCTATGGCTAATTAGCTTCTATGCCCTTACACCATACTCATGGTTTCTAAAACTCAACTTGCAATAACCACATCATCTCTATCTATACATAGAGATTTACAAAAGCTTCTAAAAGAATTTGCTGATATTTTTGGCACTCCTACTGACTTACCACCACCAGTGCCCCAAAATTATAGAATTCCTTTACAAGATGAGAGTGTAGTGGCTAAAATTAAACCCTACATATATCTTACCATCCAAAAGTCAAAGATAGAAAAGATCATCCATGAGATGTTGCACACAGGGGTGATTAGGGATAGCACAAGTTCTTTTGCTTCTCCAATAGTGATGGTGAAGAAAAAAGATAGAAGTTGGAGGTTTTGCATGGATTATAGGCAGCTAAATTTGCTGACTATTAAAAATAGGTTCCCCATTCCCATCATTGAAGAACTATTAGATGAGTTAAACCATGTTCGAATTTTCTCAAAATTGGATCTTCGATTAGGATATCACTAAGTAAGAATGCATGAAGCTGGTATCTACAAAATGCCTTCAAAACTCATTAAGGGCATTATGAGTTTCTAGTGAAGCCCTTTGGCCTCACTAATGCTGCTTCAACTTTCTAAGTACTTATGAATGTCATTTTCAAGCAACTCTTGTGAAAAATAGTGTCGGCTTTCTTTGATGATATTTTAGTATTCTCTATAAATTTGAGTGATCATTTAGAGCATCTTAGAGTAGTTTTTAAGATACTAAGGTAGCATCAACTCTATGTCAAGAAAAGCAAGTTTTGTTTTGGCACCAAGTAAGTGGAGTATTTAGGGCAAGTAATAGCTAATGGAACTGTGGCTATGGACAAAGAAAAAGTAGAATGTGTAGCAAATAGGCCATCACCTACTTGTATCAAGGACTTAAGGAGTTTCTTAGATCTTACTGGCTATTATAGGCATTTTATTAGGAACTATGGTCTCTTAGCTAGGCCACTCATAAATCTTTTCAAAAAGAATGCATAGAAGTGGGATGAGCAAACCACATCAGCTTTCTAACAACTTAATGAGGCCCTTTGTTTAGCCCCTATACTTACTTTTCCCAATTTTCAAATGGAAATCTTGGTGGATACAGATGCTTCAGGTCTAGGGGTAGGAGTTGTGTTTCAGCAACCGGGCAAACCCATAGCCTTTTTTAGTAAAAGGTTGGAGGTAAGGCATCAGGACCTATCAATTTATGAGAAGGAAATATTGGTTGTGCTGTTGGTAGTCAAGAAATGACATGCCTACTTGGTAGGGAGACACTTCAAAATTAGAACAGATCATCAAAGGTTGAGGTTTTTGTCTAACCAACAAGCTATCACCCCTTTTCAACAAAGATGGGTGGCAAAAATGTTGGGATATGATTGTGAAATTGTTTACAGAAAAGGGTCAAATAATGCTGCAGCTCATGCACTATCGAGAGTAAATTCTATCACTATTGGTCAACTGTGGCAATTGACAAGAGTCACTATGGTTTCTGAGCTGCTAAGCAAGGTACAAGGCCTCTATCTTTCTGATCCTAAACTACATAAACTGTGTGCAGAAGTCCAGAATCAGTCATTACCACACCCCAAGAATACATGAGATGAGAAGTTTCTAAGAAGAAAGGAAAGATAATGGTAGGCAATGATGACGAAATTAGGAGGGCCATCTTCCAACATTTTTATACTAGTGCTATTGGAGGTCATTCTGGTGTTTCTGCTTCCAGAAATCGAAGGGCTTCTCTACTGTACTAGAAAGGGATGTCTAAAGATGTTAAGGCATGGATTAAAGAATGTCCCACATGCCAAAAATGCAAATATAAGACTCTAGCTGAACCAAGATTGCTACAACCACTATCAATACCAGACAGGGCCTAATCTTCTATTAGCATGGATTTCATCGAGGGACTTCCAAACACCAAAGGGAAATTTGTGATTTTGGTTATGATTGATCGCCTTACTAAATTCAGACACTTCTTAGCCTTATCTCATCCATATATAGCCATGAATGTGTCTCATAAATACTTGAATCACATCTTCAAGTTGCATAGCCTTCCTGACTCCATAATCTCAGACAGAGATAGAATATTTGTCAGCACTTTTTGGCAGGGCCTTTTTAAGAGGGCGGGAACTGAGTTGCATCTCTCTACTGCATATCACCTTGAAACTGATGGGCAAACAGAAGTGTTAAACAGATGCTTAGAGGGATATTTGAGATGTATGACTGGAGAGAGGCCTGGTGATTGGCTCTTTTGGCTTTCTTTAGTAGAATGGTGGTACAACTCCACTCATCATTTAGCCATTCATACCACCCCATATGAAGCACTCTATGGTCAACCTCCCCCACATCCTGTACCCTATTTGGCAGGAGCTTCTCCTGTAAATATGTGGACAGGACCTTACAACAAAGGGAGGCTGCTAGGAAAATGGTGTAATTCCATTTAAAGAGAGCCCAGGATCGAATGAAACAACAGGCTGATAAACATAGAACTGAAAGGCAATTTGAGGAAGGTGATTTTGTCTACCTAAGACTACAACCATATAGGCAAAACTCAGTTAAAAGAAGATGGAACTAGAAGCTATCTCCCAAGTATTTTGAACCTTTTCTAGTAATAGCTCGGATGGAAAAAGTTGATTACAGGCTGCAACTTCTTCCTAGTTCTAAAGTGCATCCCACCTTTCATGTCTCCTAACTTAAAAAGCATATAGGAGCAACTCCTGTACAGAATGTGTTGCCTGTTGTGGATGCTAGTGGAGCATGGATCAAAGAACTAGCTCGGATCTCAGACCGTCACATGGTACGAAAGGGGCATCAAGCAGCTCCTGAGGTTTTGGTAGAATGGGTTAATGCATTTCCTAAGGATGCCATATGTGAATCTCTTGAGCAGATCAAAGTCAAGTTTCTAAATTTTGATCCTTGAGGACAATGATTATTTTAGAGGGGAAGTAATTGTTATGAGCTTAAAAGTTAAACAGTAGAACGGTGCATTTTGGCTATAAGTGAAACGGGGCGCATTGGAGTTTAGTTTAAACGGAGCGTTTTGGAACTTAATGAAACAGAGCATTTAGTCTGAGTTAGCTTATGTAATAACCAACTTTGGAACCATTATTTTGTTTGTTTCTTTCCTTATTTTCTTCCGTTGTCCTTTTAAACAAGTGTTGTAAATAGCAAAGCAGAATATGAAAATTATGAAATTTGTCTCTCTCTCTCTCTCTCGTCTCGTCTAATCTCTCTCTCTCTATTTCTTCTTTTCCCTGCTTCATATTTTAAAGCTTATCAGGACATGTCTCCTTCGATGTTCGCCGATGTTATTCCTTGTTCCATGAACTTGGAATCTATTAGAACTTGGGACATGATCCAAACCTTCTTGGGGACTATATTGCTGAGGGTAGAAACTACAAAAGGATTTTTAAGAGAGACAATAATCTCTTCTTCTTTTTTTCTACATATTTTCGAAGGGTTCCATTTTCCACTTCACCCATTCTGATATGATGTACTGAACTTGTATAGTACGAATCGAAAAAAACTTTTGCCGAAGGGTTAAAACATACTACTGATCTACTTTATTTGTTATTGCAAGATGGGGTGGAATCCTTCCATTAGGTTAATCCCCCATTTAAGTTCTTATAATGTGAAGTCCAGCTAGGTATGTTTGTAGGTCTGAAAGACTATTATTGAATGGACAAGGTCGCAAATTTCTCTATTAAAAAGTCTTCTCGTGTGGAGTGGGGTGTTAGTGCATGCTGGAATAAAAAATGCAATGTGAAGTTGCTTGTTTCTGGTGAGGAAGCACGTCAAGTCACTTACTTCCTTGATCACTCCCATTCTTGTGAAATTAATCCTTTCGAAGTTTGCAAGTATTGCTTTAGTTAGATTTGAAGGGTTCTTTCTCTTGATCTAACTATTACTCCTAGATCGCCCATGAAGTTCGTTAACAGAGTAAGTGTATATTTATATTTTGACACATATTATTGGTCAAGAATTAAGCATTTACAGTAGTACTTCCCAAATGTTGGTGAAGGAATCTTTACAGCACCTGTTGTCTTATTTGGAGTGGTTAAGGGTTTTTTTAACAATTTGGTAAGAGAAGCTGAGAAGGAACGAGTTGTTTTGGCTATTCATTGAGCAAAAATGGAGAAACTAGGGAAGAATGTTACCCCATGACCCAAAATTGAATGGTGTTGTCTTTCTTTTGGCTTTAGTCTACATTCTTACTTCTTCATTTGGCAAGCTCAACTTCCTCATCTTGAGATTAGCAAATACCATTTTCATATGATAGAGCCCAGTTGGTTGTGTGTCCATAAGGGCATAGACAAAGGGCCCATGCCTAACTGTCAAAATAAATGCTTTCATTATTTAAATGCTTTAAATCTAGCGTGGCTGCATAAAATCACTTGATATACTCATGTAGTCTTTCCTCTTGATTTTTTGTAACTCACATCAATCTTGCTGATGCTCTGAGACAACTCTGCAACTGCTGAAGTGCACCATGAAATTTCTGCTAAATTGATCAAAGTTCATGTTCGACCCTAGTGCTACAGAGTACCGTAACTAACTTGCTGGTCCCTTAAGTGCAGTAGGGAATATTTGGTGCTGAATGGAGTCTGGGACATTCCTAAGGTTGTGGATCGCTAGAAAGTGATTCAGGTCATTGACTCGATTAAAGGAGCTATTGCAAATATCTAATGAAAATTCTACTTTGGTTGGTACTAGTATTTGTCAAATAACAAGTGATAATAGATTATGCGCTGCATCTAACCATTTAGACTCATTCCACGTTGGTTGTTTCAGGTTCTTCAGCTCTTGCTTTAGGGCTGCAACTTGTTCTGCAAGATAACCAGCTTTAAGCTAATAGTATTTCGTCCTTTGCTACAATGATTGTTGTAATACACTCTGGGTTTTCTATGTGAAGGATCCATGGTAGAAGTTGAGCTTTCATTAGGTCTAGCATGTTTTTTGAGATGCGTAGAGGTTTTCTTCTTTTTTTTTTTTTTTTTTTTTTTTTTTTTTGTGGATTTGAAAGAGTTGCTGTAATTTCTTTTGCATTTTATCTAGTGATTTCTATTGCGCCTCGAATGCATTTGATAGGAGCAGGAACTGCGATGCATATTATAAGTGGGATTGAGTTGCTGTGAAGCTGATGGTATTGTACTAGCTATGGATGATTGTTAGAATATCCATGAAAAACGACTAACATCTGGAGGATTGTATATGACTAGTAGAGTGCCTGCTCACAAGATTACAAGATTTGTTGCAGCTGAGGATGATTACTCGCTGCAGGTTTGAGCAACAGTGATACCTGATGAATGGACTTGGCGATGTAGATTAATGGTTATGTTGTATCCTTAGTAGGCCTTACCCAGCTAATGAAATAAGCTAACGATATTTCTGAGTAGACGGACTGTGGCACAAGATAGGTAGACAAGTAGATTATAGTATTTCCTACAATTGTATGGGAAGTGGATTTGTAGCCCGAGAAACATTGACAACTGAAGATGGTTGTTTGACAGGATAATCTTGGTTCAAGGGTTTGAGGACCGGTAATAGTTTGGCTAAATTGCTTGGCCGGAGAATCCATAGCTTTTACTTAAGGTTCCCACCGAGGATGCCAATTTGTTAAGATTGTTTTTAGTGAATTGGGTTGATGGGTTGAAATAATCAACAAAAGAAGAGGAAGGGTCAAAGGACATCAGAGTTTTACCTCCAAAAAAGCTATAATGGGTTAATTGGATAAATAATGCATGGCTATTGTAAATAAGGCAAAAGAATTTAATCTCTCTAAACTAACATAATAATAGATCCAACAAGCCTTGACTTGTATAGATCCATGATTAGAGCATTTGTTAGTCACTTAAATGGGTTTAAATTCTGATATCCATCTTGTATAAAAGTGTAGTAAAAGTTTCTTTGCACACAAAATATGTTTAAACATAATTAAAATAATAAATATCAAAGAAAATAATAACGAAATAATCGTTGGGATTTCCTTTTTATAGTAATAAATTTAGGGATAAGTGAAAAGTAGAAATATATTCTCTAAAATAAAATTTGACATTGATATTAAGAAGATACGTGGTACAAATTTCTTATACATAGCATGCAAGGATTAACAAGATCTTTTATTTAAGGTTTCACTAAATAAAAAATAAAGTGAAACACAAATAACCGAATAATGTTATTTGTGAGAATACGTAAAGAAAATTTCTCTATTTGGATTGTGGTTTAGTGGCCTCCAGTAAACCCTCCTCCTCTTTCTACTTTTCCTCCAAAACCAAATTTAAAACCACCACCCACATCACCACCACCACCACCACCACCATTTCCACCTACTTTTCTTTGTCCTCCTATTTCGGCTTTTGCTTCGCCCTTTGCTTCGGCTTTTGCTTCAGCCTTTGCTTTGGCTTTTGCTTCGTTGTTTGCTTCAGTTTCAGCTTCGGCTTTTGCTTCGGCTTCAGCTTCGGCTTTTGCTTCAGCTTCAGCTTTGGCTTCAGCTTCAGCTTTGGCTTCAGCTTCAGCTTTAGCCTTTCCTTCAGCTTTAGCTTCACCACCACCATTTCCACCTACTTTTCCTTGTCCTCCTATTTCGGCTTTTGCTTCAGCCTTTGCTTTGGTTTTTGCTTCAGTGTTTGCTTCAGCCTTTGCTTCGGCTTTTGCTTCAGTTTCAGCTTCAGCTTCAGCCTTTCCTTCAGCTTTAGCTTTAGCTTCAGCTTCGGCTTCACTTTTAGCCTCAGCTTTAGCTTTAGCTTCAGCTTTAGCTTCTTCTTTAGATTTAGCTTTAGCTTCAGATTCAGCTTTAGCTTCATCTTTAACTTTAGCTTGAGCTTCATCTTCAGCTTTAACTTCATCTTTAGCTTTAGCTTGAGGTTGAGCTTCAGCTTCAGCTTTAGCTTCATCTTTACCACTTGCATTTGTATTACCACTACCATCTCCTCCGTCTTGTCCTTTTACCCCACCGGAATCAGTAGAGCTGTCACTTTCACCACTATTTCCATCGACCTTTCCCTGTCCTCCAAAATTTCCTTCAACTTCAGCTTTCCCTTTAGCTTCATCTTTACCACTTGCATTTGTATTACCACTACCATCTCCTCCACCTTGTCCTTTTTCTTTATCACTTACATCTGTATCACCACTACCACCTCCTCCACCTTGTCCTTTTACCCCACCAGAATCATTAGAGCTATCACTTCCACCACTATTTCCATCGACCTTTCCCTGTCCTCCAAATTTTCCATTAACTTTAGCTTTATCTTTAGCTTCATCTTTACCACTTGCATTTGTATTACCACTACCATCTCCTCCACCTTGTCCTTTTTCTTTACCACTTGCATCTGTATCACTACTACCATCTCCTCCATCTTGTCCTTTTACCCCACCGGAATCATTAGAGCTGTCATTTCCACCACTATTTTCATCGACCTTTCCCTGTCCTCCAAAATTTCCTTTCACTTCAGCTTTATCTTTAGCTTCATCTTTACCACTTGCATTTGTATTACCACTACCATCTCCTCCATCTTGTCCTTTTTCTTTATCACTTGCATCTGTATCACCACTACCATCTCCTCCACCTTGTCCTTTTACCCCACCAGAATCATTAGAGCTGTCACTTCCACCACTATTTCCATCGACCTTTCCCTGTCCTCCAAATTTTCCTTTAACTTTAGCTTTATCTGTAGCTTCATCTTTACCACTTGCATTTGTATTACCACTACCATCTCCTCCACCTTGTCCTTTTTCTTTACCACTTGCATCTGTATCACCACTACCATTTCCTCCACCTTGTCCTTTTACTCCACCGGAATCATTAGAGCTGTCATTTCCACCACTATTTTCATCGACCTTTCCTTGTCCTCCAAATTTTCCTTCAACTTCAGCTTTATCTTTAGCTTCATCTTTACCACTTGCATTTGTATTATCACTACCATCTCCTCCACTATGTCCTTTTTCTTTACCATTTGCATCTACATTACCACTACCATCTCCTTCACCTTGTCCTTTTACCCCACCAGAATCACTAAAGCTGTCACTTCCACCAATATTTCCATCGACCTTTCCCTGCCCTCGAAAATTTCCTCCAGCTTCAGCTTTAGCTTTAGCTTTAGCTTCATCTTTACCACTTGCATCTATATTACCACTACCATCTCCTCCACCTTGTCCTTTTTCTCTACCACTTGCATCTATGTTACCACTACCATCTCCTCTACCTTGTCCTTTTTCTTTACCACTGACATCTGTATTACCACTACTATCTCCTCCACCTTGTCCTTTTACCCCGCCAGAATAACTAGAGCTATCACTTCCACCACTATTTCCATCAACCTTTCCCTGTCCTCCAAATTTTCCTTCAGCTTTAGCTTTAGCTTCATCTTTACCACTTGCATCTATATTACCACTACCATCTCCTCCACCTTGTCCTTTTACCCCACTAGAACCACTAAATTTGCCACTAGCTTTAGCATCACTACTCTTTGCTTCGCCAATACTACCACTTGTACTAGTTGCACCACTACCAACAGCACTGGCATGGCCCCCTGCTCCTTCACCAACACTAGTGCCACCACGTCCACCAAATCCTACTCTCATTCCACCTCTAAACCCAAACTTAAAACCACCCCCACCAGCTACTCCAGCATGTCCACCTGCAGTTGCACCTCCACCCTTTCCACCACTACCACCATCACCTCCTCCCCTTCCCCCTCCTCCTGCACCAACAATGTTTCCAGTTGTATCAGTAGTACCACTTCCAACGCCTTCACCAACAACATTAGTGTTGCTAGTTCCACCACTTTTTCCACCACCATCTCCTTTCCCTCCTACTTTACCTCCAAAACCAACTTTAGCTTCACCCTTACTAGTAGCACTAGCTTTGCCATCACTACCTTTTGCACCATTATAAGTACCACTTGCATCATTATTACCATTGCCAACACCACCACCATGCTCTCTCACCTTACCAGCATCATTAGTGTTACCACTTCCACCACTATTTCCACCAACTTCTCCTTGTCCTCCTACTTTACCTTCAAAACCAGCTTTACCCTCAATCTTGCTAGTATCACTAACTTTCCCATCACCACTCTTTTCTCCTTTAAGACCGGCACTTGTACTAGTTGCACCATTAACAACACCTCCGACACGGCCTCCTGCCTCTCCACCAACACTAGCGCCACCACTTCCACCAAGTCCTGCTCTCATTCCACCTCTAAAGCCAAACTTAAAACCACCCCCACCTGACATACCAGCATGGCCACCTATACCTACACCTTTATTGTCGTCACTGCCACTTCCACCAGCATGGCCACCTATACCTACACCTTTATTGTCGTCACTGCCACTTCCACCACCATTACCACCACCTCCTCCCCCTCCTCCTCCTCCTGTACCAATAACGTTTCCACTACTCTGGAATTCACCTCTTATTCCAGCCTTTGCTCCACCACCACCATGGAAAGCTTTATCAATTGTAACAGCACCAGCAGCGGCCTTCTCACCTCGATGTAAAGCATGTGAACCAACTACTATAGGTAAAACTGTTAAAGACCTCCTATTCCCTTTAATTTTTAGCCTTTCTTTATAAACATGTGGATGGTGATTTTCATTTTCATTAACATCATGATCATTAGCAATTGCAGGACCGTTAAAAAAAAGAAGATACAAAATAATAACTATAAAAAAATATGTAAAAGGACCCATCTTATCTAAAGGCATAGTTGGAAGTTAACTTAAAATAATTGATTTCTAAGGTGAATATAATTTCAAAATTTTGAAAATTTTCTATCTAAAACTCTTTTGTTTTCTTCTGCTTTTGGTTGGTTTCCTTATTAACAAATGAAGAATATATAGTGGGAGCTTGAACCTACATAGAAAATGAATAAAAGGTCAAGCGGAAAGCAAGGTAGTAAGAAATCGTTGCACCATTCACTCTAAACATATCGTAAACCACTCAACTTTTCAACTACATTTGTTCCAATTCTTTTCCTCAACCAACTATAAAAAAATAGTAACATACTTTTCCATTAATATTGAATTTGATTTTATCAAGAAATATAAAAGCAAATAAAGAAAAAATGTGTTTAAAGGATTCCATAATAGTTAAAAGATTCAACATTTAGCTTATGTTTCATTAGTATTTTTTTATTTAATTAATTTACTCTTCCATCCCAATAATATTTCCAAACATATTTTGTATATTTATTTTATTACATTTACATTGTTTATTTAATTAATATGTATTTTTATTTATTTCTTCAATTTTGAAAAAAAAATTAAACTATGAATTTAATTTTCTTTTATTAATGGCGTTGAGGCAAGTTTTGAGAGTAGTGACTTGAGAAGTTGATCTACCACGAATTACACTATTATTTACATCCCCTTTTCACATAGTTTTAGCTTGTTTAATAGTTAAATCAAGTCATTTTAGTACATATTCATGTTGTCATACTTGAAGTTGTAATTTATGTTTCTCAGTCGTTTTTATTATACTTTAGATACTTAAATAAAGTTACATAGTCTTGTAGGTCAAATCAGGAGTTAAATATGTAAACTCGGGCTGAAACTATTGCCCATGTTGCGACATAGGACCACTAGTGTCGTAACACCGAAGACAGAAGAAATCAAGGGCGAAGCAGGGGCGACATCGCGACGTGGAGGACAGGGATGTTGCTACGATGCGATGAATAACTTGGATAAATCAGTTACGTTTTTGGCAGCCAATCATGGGTCCTTTCCTAGTCGAACTCTAAGTACTTCAAGGATAATTTAAGAACTTTAATACTTCGAATTTAGCCTATATAAAGGACATTGTAACCAGATTAAACACACAAATTTAGGGGAGACAGATTATTATTTAGATTTTATTTCTGTCTTAGGTTTTACTTGGTTTATTTTGTGTTCGCTTAATCAGATATTTCCATTCCAAAGTTGAGACAATTGCGAGCAGAGATTGTTCTAGATCCGCACTTCCATTGATATATTAACGACCAATCTCTTCTTCTTATTCCTTTATTCATATATATTTCATTGATATTATTGATCGAATGTCTGTATGAATATCATAATAATTTGTGCTTTATCAATATCTTGCATGATTCAATTAATATAAGTAAATAATAATCTAAGATTAAATATTTATTCGAGAGCACTTAGTATACTAGGAAGTGACGCCCCTAGTAGAAAATCTAGATAAGTGAGACTGAGAATGTATCTTAGGTGGTATTCCTTAGTAAAGATGAGACCGAGAGGGCATTCGTAGCTAAGGGTGGTAAGTACTCAAATTAAGGGTAATTGTTGGCTTAGTGAAAAATTAGGGCTTCAAATGATTCTAGGCTAATAGCTTGTATTGTCGAAACTAGGAATAGGCAAATCTGAATAACTTAACCTAGGGTTAGATTTAGTCTTAGTTAATTTAATTAGTTTTATTATTGTTATCTTAAATTTGGATTAGCATACTAATTCATAACTATATCATATTAGTAATTATTTTTGGTAATTGATTTAATAGTGATTTTCTCCAATCTACAATCCCGTGGTATGATCCTTAGAATACTTACCAAGAGTTCTATTGTAACACATTTATATTACAATTTGACTTGTACACTTGCAGCAACTGCACTTAACTCTTATCTTTATATTTTTGCATGATTTTACACTCTCGATGTTCGCACTTAGGGAGGTAGTCAAGTTGTTGGCACCGTTGCTAGGGACTACGATGGTGATAATTGTTATTAAATTAATTTTTTTGTAAAATAATACTAGTCGAAAGCCAAACAAGTTAGATAGTTTTCTAATTTTTATTTTTATTTCATTATTTTTTTTATTTTAGTTACCTTTTTGACTATTGAATCTAATCATGGATATGTTTGACGATGAAAAATACAAACGGTATAAAGGCAAGACATGGGATAAGTTGTACGATAACTAAGAATCAAGTTGGCTGAACGGAGTCTCAACGAACCAATAGAGTGATGATGATGGATGTGGAGAAAACGGGTATTCATATGAACCTCTTTTTGAGTCATATGACCAAGACAATGATATGCCCAAACATTTAGACAAGCCTATTGGTGATTTGTATGAGGTACCCTCACACGAAACTACTAAGTCGTCCAACTTCGATCTATTATTGGACTTGTCAGATATGATGGCCCAAATAAGGAAGATGCTCTAACAAATATCCGAGGCACTGTCCCCAAGGGAATAGGTCGTGCATGATATTCCCAACTTTGATCCCTAGGACCACAATATCATCATCCACCCTGAATTAGATGATAGAAGTCAGCAAGAGCTTAGAACCGGTGATCAGGGGGATGAATTGAATATGGATGAAGTAGTCTCTAATCTAATTGACGTAGCAGTAGACTTAGATTTAGAAGTAGCAACTGACACAAAGCTTAAATCGACTCTTAGTGAAAGTGTAAAAGAGTCGATACACTTTCTGGCCATAGTTGGGGAGCTGCCAACTGAAGAAGTTAAAGAGTTCGTTTCGCTCTCATTCGATGAAAGAGGAAAAGCTTGAGCTACTAAATTTCACGCAACATAGAGGTGAAAAAGCTCGAGGTAATAATACCCCAAAAAGAAATTTGGGGTTGGCTCGGATTTGGTAACAAATGACTTTTGTAACACACTTGTGACAAAATCATTGGACGACTACGTATTAAGTAGCTTTTGTAATGATATATGTTAAGGGAGAGCTCAATCATGATATTTTAGTAGAATAATTTTGTGACTAAATAATGTTACGATTAATAAGAGACAAGCTGAAACTTAATTATAAATTATTTTAGCCTTAATTATATATGTTCAATTAGTCCATCTACTAGCTCGACATAACAAAAAATGAATTGCATGTAGAACCAATGAATAGAAATGAATGAAAAAAAGAAGTAAGAGAAATAGATTGCATGTATCACTATCCTAAAGAGGTTAAGGATATGCTATGAGGGTAACACACTTATGACAATACCATTGGACGAGTAAGTATTAAATAAATTTTATAATGGTATATAATATGGGAGAACTCAGCCATGATACTTTAGTTGAAAGACTTCGTGACTAAATGTTAAAATTAATAGACGACAAGCTGAAACTTAATTATAAATTATTTAAGCCTTAATTATATATGTCCAATTAGTCCCTTTACTAGCTCGACATAACCAGAAACGAGTTACATGTAGAACCAATGATTAGAAATGAATGAAAATGATGAAGTAAGAAATAGATCATATGTATCACTATCTGCAATGAATGCGTTTTCTCGCTAAGTATAGAAATGACTTGAGAATTAATTTAAAGTTTTTCAATTATTATTTAATTAATTATAATTAAATAATTGAAGTTCGAAGATGAAATTAAATTAATTAGTTAGTATGAATTTGTTGAATATGGAAATTAAATATATTTCCTCATATATTATATTATGGTAAAATTGTTATGACTTTAATAGAATTACAAGTGAGTTGAGAAAATTATTTAATTGAGAAAATAATTAATTAAATTAAACTAATAAATCATATTTATATTGGGTAATAGAAAATAAATATTGGGTTCGATAAAATTATAAGTATTGGACAAAAAGTCCAGGAAACACATATAATTGGACCCAATACATGAGAGACTCAAACTAGCCCTCATATAACATGTGAAGGACGAAAACCCTAATATAATACAAGGGCATGCCACCACCACCTGTACTCTAATTAGAGTAGGTTTGTATTTTCTATTAAAATAATATTATTTATTTAGGACTTACTCAACCAGAACTCTTGTACTTTTCTCTATAAATAAAGAGCACCCGTTAAGTAATTTACACACATGCCACATGTCGTTATTCTGCCAGATAGTAATAGTAATTTATTTAGCATAGATGAGATTTTGATTTTTGAAAATCTAGTTGGTTGGTTGAATGGTGTATAATTGAATAAGTTTAAATGGTATGTTTTGTGCTAAATTGAAGTTATATTGAATTAGTTGAATAAAAATGGTTAAATGGCTTATTATGACATGTTTTGGTACGGTTTAATTCAAGTGAAAATGGTGAATTGTTGAGTAGGATGTGTAGGTTTGATGAGATTTTTGAAATAGGTACCAAATGACTTAAATTTTGCCAAAAACAGAGTCCTTGTCCCGATAAGTTATCTTCCTCATCGCAACGTTAACCGACAATGAGTCATGTTGCAACGTCGAGTGGCCTAAGGTCATGACGTGACATATTGTTTTGACGATATCAAAACATGGAGGAAGTGGTGTCATGATGTCGGCCCTAAAGTTTTAAAACTTTGCAATTTGATCCTATTTTATGCTTGGGTCAAAACAAAAGCTTTCGTAAGCTCAATTAAGGCTTAGATTTGATTGTGTATCATAATGTAAATGTGTTTATCATATAATTGCATGTTTGAATGATATTTACTGTAAAATTGATGGTAGTTGCTCCGGCAATGAATGTGGCATCCTGTAGCTCAGACTCGGTGATCAGGTCGGGCAAGATGTGTTACAACTATTGTTGTTAAATATTGAATTTCTTTGGTTGGTATTCTAAGTAGGGGTTGTGCCTAAAAAATTTGGTATTTACAAAAATAATATCTTCATCCTACTAATTTTGAAATTGAAGAGGTAGAGGAGAAAATGGTCATTGACCTACCCTTAATTGGTTCCCTTATTGTCTCATTATTTTGTTGAAGTTGATCTTGGTAATATTGGTATTGTTGCTCGTGTCTTAAATTCTATTAGAGCACTTGACCACTCAGGGCCCTCATTTGCTTCTATAATTCCAAAACTTGTTGCAAATAGGGGTTAAGGTTGGAATGAGAATTTTGGATGGCTTATTCAATAGATGTGGGTACTAGATGGATATTTGGTGGGAAAAGAGTCAATGTTGGCGGTATGTCAAGGTTGCTGGTGATACCAGCTTCTATAAACATCAATATATGAATGGTAAGCTATTTACGGGTTACTAGTTTGGTCAACATGCTAGGTAGAAGGATATGTAGTAATATTCGAATCTTCGGGGACATTCTAATCCAGAAAAGTCATGTTAATCCATGCTCATTGCACCAAATTGTTAAGAGAATATAAGGCTTAGTGAAGGATAAAGGACAAATGGAGAAGCATGAGGCCCCTTCTAGAGACTAAAGACAAGTATTTATAGGTAAGGTCGAACATGTCTTAGACTTGGGTTTTGCCACTTAGGAACCATAGTACCTTTCTAAATAGGTAGTGATGGGACTAGACAATGTCGCACATGTGAGTTATGCAAGGGAAGATCCAACACCTATCATTGATGAGGTAGATCAAATAGTGCTTCACATTTTATGCATACATATGTCCATGAGACCAAACCTTGGCAAAATGCTGCTTTTAGTGAGGACATCATGTAATTGCCCAAATTCAAGGTTATCGGAATAGTGGTTTCGTAACCACAAATTCGATTTAAAGAGAAATTTATTTTAATATTTTTGCATGAATATTGGTATGATAGGAAAATCGTATGAAAATATCGATAGAAAAATTTTACTGATTTAGTGGTTAGTTAGAAAAAGAAATTATTGAAGAAATTGGGTAAAATAAGGTATCGAGACCTCAATCTCGTAAAAACGAGTCAAAAATATTTTTATAAATATTTATGAAGTGTTAATAATATGGTATTAAAATTTCGTTAGAAAATTTTAATGTTTGGGTAGTCAATTAAGTGAAAAGGACTAAATTGAAAAAGGTGTAAAAGTTACTAGAAGGATTAAATATCTCAATTGTTAAATGAGGAGGGACATAAATTGCAAATAACTCCAAAAGGAGATATTTGGGCTGCATAAGCTGAGAAAAAACTCAGGAGAATTGAAGAATTAAGGGTAAAATTGGAATATTGCAAAATTTGCTTTAAAAGTTAAGACTAAAGTGGAATTATCTAGATTTCTCTTTATTTTTATGCATTGATTTAAGGGTTTCTTCAAGCTGTTTTTTCATAATTTTTGCACCAAGTGAGTTAATCCTTGCCTTTTTCTTGTAATTTTTGTGTTTCTAAGACTTTTACAACTAGGTCCTATTACTAAATTCATTAGTTTTTGATTTTATGAATGAATTTGAAAGTTGTTATGAATATGTGCTGGAATTTTATGATGAAATAGGATGAAATTGAAGCTTTAATCTGTTTATGAGATGATTTAATTAGGTAATTTCAATAGAAATTGATTTGTAGGACCTAATTGTGAAAAAGTTTGGAATTAAAGTCTAGTACTAAAATTTTGATTTCCAAAGCTTATAAAGTAGTTTAAAGTGATGGGATAAAGTGTTAATTGAGAAAAATCAGCTCAATTGATAGGTTAATTGAGCAGGGATGAAATTATCATTTATTGAAAGTTTAGGGGAAAATGGTAATTAACATCATACCCTAAAACAGTTTTGGACAGCAGCAGTAGTCTAACTTTGAAAAATCACCAAAAAATTTAGAGATTGAATTAGAGGATGAATAAAATATGAAATTAAATCTTATTGAGTCTAGCTTTCCATAAAAGAAACGGTTCAATCAATAGAATTGTAAATCATGAGATATAATAGATTTTACGAGACAAGGTCAGAATGAATTCGAGTTCCCCTGTTTTGAATTTGGAAAATCATTAAAAATTGTAAAAAAATGATTATGAGTTATAATTTATATGGTTAGAATCCTTAATGAGTATCTTTTTAGAAGAAACAAACAGAAACATCATCCGAATTCTGTGCAATAAGATAATTAATTTTTAGTGAAGAGGGGTCGGAACTGTCAGACAATGAAACAGGGGAAACTTTAAAGAATAAACTGTACTTTTTAGATAAACCAAAAATTCTTAAAATTTTTTGGTAAGAATATATGTGAGTCTAGTTTCAGGGAAAATTAACGGATCTTCATTTAGAGTTTCGTAGCTCAAGATATAAATAATTTAGTGACTGTGACTCAGTGAGACAGCTTTGAATGCACTATAAATAATAATGGAATTATAGAGAATGTTACATATGAACATGAAATGTATTAGATTAATGATTAAATTTATTTATTTAGATCCAGAAAGTTCAAATACGAAGCTAGATCGAGGAAAAGAAAAATTTCGATATTAGTAGATTTTTGTTTACGAACAAGTGTCGAGGTAAGTTCATGTAACATGAATTGTATTCATAAATGCTTGAAATGTGATGTGAATATGATTTGGATGTTTATTGTATGATAATTGATGAAGTATTGATATTCTTGATGAAAAGAAGAAATAAATCCCGGTTGAATGAAAGGAAAATTCGATGGATCTCTGAAAAGGAATTGACGGTAAAAAGGATCTAGCCCGGACGGGTGATCCTATTCTGATATAGCCCTCCCGAAGAATATGTGGAAAATGGATTTAGCCCGGACTGGTAATCCAAATTAGGGTCTGAATTTAGCCTGGACTTGTAATTCAGATCCAAGCTCATTAGAGTAATTGTCGTTGCAGGGGATTTAGCCTGGACTGGTAATCCCGACAATACTCTATGAGTTTATATTACAGGGGATTTAGCCTGGACTGGTAATCCCGCTGTAAGGATCATTTCGCGGGAGTGTGCTCTCTGAAATGGAAATGTGCGCACATGAATATGAATTGACGGACCCGGATTTGTACACTAAAGTGTACCTCTGAAAATCCATCGAAATTCAGAGAAATTCAACGAGATAAATATGGAAAAATAACAAGGGAATGGAAATCATGGTATTGATGAGCTCATCAATCATGGTATAAATTATTGATACATGTAAGTTATTGGACTAATTTGAATGTTGAGTTTGTGCATGATAGGGGAATAATGTATTGAATGGATGTATGAATGTTTATTGCATTGTATTGAAAATATTAGGTAAGTATAATTCTTGTTACATGAGCTTACTAAGCACAAAGTGCTTACCATGTTTCCTTTTCTCCTGTTTTGTAGTGTTAAGAGCTCAGAGATCGGATTTGGTCGGAGACGCATCACACTATCAACCTCAAGATCTCGGTATATAAAGAAACTTTATTTTGGAAATCAATGGCATGTATAAGCTAGTAAAGTAGATGTTAATGTGAAATGAATGTATGGTTAGCCATTGGTATGGCTAACAAATTTTGGTTTGGTATGTGATGAGATTATCTTATAAATACGATAAATCTATCTTGAAAATATATTGAAATGGATTGGTTGTGTTGGATTGGTCTCGGTTTAAAATTTGCAGGGAAGATTAGATTTTTATAAAGGGGTTATATTGAGTTTTTTTTTAAATATTTATTCGGTAAAATCTGGTAATGCCTCATACTCTATTTCGGCGATGAATACGGGTAAGGGGTATTACACATCATCAATGAAGTCTTGACATAGTGAAGTAAGGGTAACAATACCTAAATAGGTGAGGTACTTATCATCTCAGTCCATCATCACCTTCACCTTCATCATTATCAACCGTTCAATACTTTCACATCTATCATCCTTAAAACCTCAAATCCCTACACCTCACCCTTTCCAACCATACACCACAATCATCCCTGCCATCACTATGCCCAACACAACCTTCCACACCACCTCAAGCCTCCACTCACAACACTACTAATCTCCACCATCTCCAAGCTCATCTTAAGACAACACCCTTCACCTTTGACCCCCTCTCCATTACCCAAATCCTTAACTATTCAACTCACTAATTACTCACTATTGAACCTGCAAATCCCCCAATTGTAGCCTTCATTTTCATCTCCATTACACAAACAACCATCACCACTCAAGCACTATCACCTTCCATCAACCTCCATAACACCGTTCAACCCCAATTCCTTAAACCACCTAGACCTACAATAGAAACTAGCCTTGTAACACTCCAAACCCGGCCTAAACGTTATGGTCGGATCTTGAAAGTTACATTATTATATCAAAACTTGGATTGTTTTCTTTCAAAACATACTTATTCTGAAGTAAAAATTTTTATAAAAAATTATTTTAATCCTTTGGTAAGAAAATTTGATAGTCGAAAGGTGTGAAAGAGGGTTTTGAAATGTCATCTTATAAAACGCAATTTAATTAAAATGTCATGCAATTGACTTTATTTACTTACTTTGTAAAAACATATATTCCCGATTAAAATTTCGTAGCGGAAAAATTCTTAGACTTGTTTAACTTTGAAAATTGAGAGCTTAATTTTTAATTGTCAGAAATCATGCTGAATTTTAAATAACTAAATACTTTGTAAATCCCAAAACCACAAATATAGTCCGCAAAACATTCCAACAGTCTAAAATTTCATAAATTTTAAAATAAGAATACTAATTAAGTTTTATACAAAATAACCAATCTGAGCCCCTAAACGCCTTCAGATCCTAAGTCCGAGGATTACCTGAAATTATTAAGCAAATAGGTTAAGCTATAAAGCTTAGTGTGTGCCTTGGCCCGCAGTCAGAAACAAATAAACATAATCAAATTACATAACTATGCACATATGTACATATCAAAACAAACAAAACAAAAATTATAACATGCATAGCATAGCAATGTCATACAAAAAATTCTACCCCTATCCACTACACACTAACTCCGTCAAACCAATCACACCAAAAAGGGCTACAAGAACTCATCCATCCATCGCACCATAATGTGGTCGTATGCCACTCAAATAATATGTAGCTATGCTGCCAAAATATATAGTGCAGGTATACCGCCAGAATTATAGTGCAGATAAACTGCCAGAATTAGACTTCCTTCATCACATAATCATATCTCACCCTAATACATATGCAAAATCATACTAAGTGCTCATGCCACATGTACTCATACATAATAGTTAATAGAACATAAGTATAATATTTTAGCTTTCCCTGAGTCTTACTGATCGAAAACATACTTGTAACACCCCAAACCCGGTCTAGACGTTATGGTCGAATCTGGCGATGTCACATGAAATAGGATTTGAAGACAAGATTGTCGAGTTAAAACCGTTACAGTTACTTAGCTTTTATTTAATTCGAAAAAAAATAAGTACTAAATGATTTGCTTAAAAACTTGTCTCTTAG
Source organism: Gossypium turneri (assembly GCA_008044935.1). Taxonomy (NCBI): domain Eukaryota; kingdom Viridiplantae; phylum Streptophyta; class Magnoliopsida; order Malvales; family Malvaceae; genus Gossypium; species Gossypium turneri. The sequence goes on from CP032573.1 coordinate 64,469,766, forward strand.
CGGAAGCTTTTGTAACCAATTAATTTAAGGAAAATCATTTCTATTTACAAAAACTTTAGTTTTTAGAAAAACCGTGTTTTATTGAGTTGCAGTTTAAAAAAAAAACCATAAAAACAGTATAAAGTCCCAAATTTAAAGCCAACCAATCCATAGTCAAAAAGCTACATCAAAATCCCCAAATAAGTAATAAATTCTAGACATTAATAGAAAACAGTCTAAAATTTACGTGTTGCCACTGTCGAGTCCTCTGCTGCACTGACCCGTCAAGTTTGGAGATTACCTATACAGATTAAATAGAAAAAGGGTGAGTTTTCGTAAACTTAGTGTGTAATCCCCACAAAAAACATGCATATAGATATTCAACAGAATTTAGTTAGATACAGTTTGGGGTCTGTGCCCATCACATAATCAGTTTGGGCCTTAGCCTATTTAGATACAGTCTCAGAAATACATTAGGGCCTTGGCCCATATCAAATATAGAATGCAGATACAATAAATCAAAATCCTACCCACCAGCCTCTACACACCATCTCCATCCAACCCTACACACCATGTGGGGATTAAATCAACCTACCCATCCCTACACACCATACTGTACCGAAATGCGGCACATAATTAGAAGGTTGCAACTGAGCTGCCAGATAACAGGCTTAATAGCCTTTCAGACACTTCCTCCAAATATCATCAACCCACCCCGATGCAATGCAACATACCAAATATGTCATGCCATTATGCAATTAATAGTACATACATTCAGATATCATAAGTCATGCTCAGTATAGAAATCAAACAGACAGATTACACATATAGATGTATAAGTAAAGCTTACCGACCCTACAGTAGGTCCACAACCGACTTGGGGGACCCGTGTAACCTTACAAAACTTTTCAGAATAATAGGCTCACACGCCCATATGGCCCATTCAGCCCAAATTGGCCTTGGCCCCGTGATCCATTTTTAATGTAACCCGTGCTAGTTAATTATTCATATATGTTTTCACTATTTACTTAAATGTTCCTTCAAAGTTGTCTACTTGAGTCACAATTACTAAATTATTTAAATCATGAGCTACAAAATTCCAAATTAAGATCTGCTTGATGTCTTTGAAACTAGACTCAAATTCCTTTCTACCATAAAATTTTTAGAATTTTTGGTTTAGCCAATAAGTACAGTAAAATCTTCAAACTTACCCCTATTCTGCTATCTGACAGCTTTGACCCTTCTATGCTAAAAATTAATTATCTCTTAATACAAAATTTGGATGATGTTTCCATTTGTTTCAATTGAAATTAGACCCATTAATAATTTAAACATGTAAATTTTAACCCCTAATTATTTTTCTCCAATTTTTGATAATTTTCCAAAGTCAGAACAGGGGAACCCAAATTCATTCTGACCTTGTCTCACAAAGTTTATTATATCTCACTATTTACAGTTCCATTACTTACACTGTTTCTTCTAAGAGAAACTGTACTCAATAAGATTTAATTCCATATTTTTTTCATATTCTAATTCGATTTCCACAGTTTATGATGATTTCTCAAATTTAGCCAAACAGCAAGCAATTTTGACTTTTCGCTGAATCCCATTTTTTTGCGTTTCGGGTACACACCTTGTTTTATTTGATGCTAAAATAGTCTCCGAGCACTCCAAAGCCTATAATCAAGATACTCAACATCAATTTAACAGATTTACAAGCGAATTGACAACCAAGAACGAACACTGAATTCACCAGTCCGAGCCTCCCCCTACGCCCAAATCGTAGATAAAAAACGTTACCACTTCAATCGCTAAGAGATTCATGACAGAAACGAAGAGAAACACTTACTGAAACTAAGCGAGCACTAACCGCGTGGGAAAATGAAGAAAAATAATGGATTAGGGAAAAATCAAGAAAAAGAAAAAGAAGAGAAAGATGGAAAAACTCAGAGAATTTAGGCAAGAGGAGAGGGAGAATAATAGATGGCAAAATTTTTTTGGAAAAGAGAATTAAAATTCGGTGATGGGAAAAAATAAAATAAAATCCCGATAACCCCCAAAATCCCTTAATCTTCTCCCCTAATTCCCACTACACATCCACTACTCAGAATCCCCCTATTACACAACTCTATCCCAAAATTTGAGCAAAAAAAAAATATCCTTGCCTGCATAGGGATTCAAACACAATATCTCCACCATAATAACACACCATTTGACCACCAGACTAGCAAGCCCATTCTGATATAATTTACCCAACAATCAAATAAAAGCCTACTGAACAAGAGTAAGGCCTAATTCAATCAAAATACCAAAATTTGCCCAAGCGAAGGCTTGAACTTGGGACCTCCTAAACACTCCCAAAACACATAACCAATAAAGCTAACAGATATTTGTGTCATATTTTCACAATAACGAAATTAGAAATTTTGAGGCGTTACAATACTTATAACAATATAAGAACACACAGAGTTACGGCTTAACATGGTCAAACATACTCACAGGATACTCATAAATCAAATTCCAAAATTTCCCACATTCGGCCCAAGCAAGGCCCAACAACTACTCGAAACAAGCCCACACGCTGTTGTGGCCCACACAACCTGGCACACGACCAAACACACAACCGTGTGGCTCACACAACTGTGTGACATCGATAGTTTCAGTTTTTCGCTATTTTATGAAATTTCGAGTTAACGCCACACATATAAATCATGTAAGGTTAGGTCACACACCTGATGATTATGAAAAATGACACTATGGCACACTTTCAAACCCTAAAAACAGCGATCAAAACAAGCTGATTAGCAACAAAATTTCAAATCCAAATCATTAATTCAGCCACAAGCGTTAGACATCCAACCTTAACAAGAAGAATCAACCTGTAACAAAGGCAATTGGTCATTTACCTCGAAGAAAAAATGAACAACTAGCTCCTAAGTCACCGAAGCTTTTTCATAGAGAATGCCCGCCTAGTACTTCCTCTTCAACAATGGATGTATCTTGTCCTGGTACTGCTTACAACCAGTCCGTTAGAGGGGATGACATGGAAGGTATGTTGCAGGATGCATTTAATATGCACAATCATGGTTTGCAATCGTTCCCAGCTGACTTTGTGGCATCTGATGATTGTAATATTAGTGTAAATGCTTTTACCAAACCCGAAAGTAGTGTACCTCATGAAGAGCCAAATGGAAAAGCGGCAAAGTTCTACGCGCTACTTAATAACATGAACGAAGAACTGGATGAGGGATCAAAATTCTAAAAAAATGTCCTTCTGTGTTTGTCTTTTTTAGTTAAAATGTTTGGGAGGGTGGACCGAGAACTCTTTGACAATGCTGTTAGAGTTTTTGAGAGATATGTTTCCGTTTGTAAAAATCCCTCAATCATGCAAAGATATGAAAAAAATGATAAAATATTTAGGTCTTGGGTACAACAAAATCCATAGTTGCCCGAATGACTGCATGTTGTATTGAGGCGATTGGAAAAACTAACAGTGCTGTCATGTATGCGGCCAATCTCGTTGGATAAATAGAAACACAGAATATGGGAACGACGATGAACATGATGCACAGTCAAGAAAGAAGTCAGTCAAAATTTTACGGTATTTTCTGCTGATACCAAGGCTTTAAAGGCTTTTCATGTTGTCGAAGACAGCGGAGTCTATGATGTGGTACCATGATGGACGAACCGATGATGGATTACTAAGGCATCCGGCAGATTCTTTAGTTTGGAAAGCATTTAACAATAAATTTCCAAGCGTTGCAAGTGATCCTGGGAGTGTGAGGCTTGGGCTAGCGTCTGATAGATTTAATCCCTACAAGATCATGAGTACTGCGTACAGTACTTGACCAGTAGTGCTTGTTCCTTACAATCTACCTCCGTGGATTTGCATGAAGCAATCTTCCCTTATCTTATCTATGATTATCCCTGGAGAGAAAGGGCCCGGGAATGATATCGACATTTATTTACAGCCACTTATTGAAGAGTTAAAACAATTATGGGCTGGTGTTGAGACATACGATGTGCTAAGAAAGGAGAACTTTAATTTACGTGTAGCTTTGATGTGGACCATTAATGACTTCCCCGCTTATGCTAATTTATCCGGTTGGAGTACCAAGGGTCGTTATGCGTGTCCTTGTTGTGCTGCACAAACATGTTCGCAATGGTTATACAATGAGAAGAAGTTCTCTTACATGGGGCATCGTCGATGGTTGCCGGAAAATCATAGATTTAGATTTCAGAGTTTTGAATTTGACGGTACTAAAGAGTTCAGAGAAGCTCCTTCCCAGACTAGTGGCTCTAAAATCTTGTTCATGTTGGAAGATATGAGTTTGAGTTATGGGAAAATGAATCAACCGCCAAACACGCAAAGAAATAGAAGATCAAATGATGAAGCTGATGATGACTCTGATGAAGAGGATGATCCTAATGAGGCGGACTTGTGGAAAAAAAGAATTTTTTTTTGAGTTGCTTTATTGGGAGCATCACCTTTTACGGCACAATCTTAATGTTATGCACATTCAGAAAAATGTTTGCGAGAACATTGTCGATACAATTTTGAATGTCGACGAAAAATCAAAAGACAATCTTCAAAGTCGACTTGATTTAGTCCAAATGGGAATTCGGCCTGATCTTCATCCCAATCCACTTCCGAATGGGAAATATCGGTTGTCGCCTTCTATTTTTTCAATGTCTAAGACGGAGAAAGAAGTGTTCTGCATGGTGTTAAAGGATATAAAGGTTCTAGATGCCTATGCATAAAATATATCTCGATGTGTTAGTGTTAAAGATCAAAGACTATATTCGCTAAAATCACATGACTATCACATCTTGATGCAAGATTTACTGCCAGTTGCTCTACAATGTTTTATGTTGAAGAAGGTGACATCTTGTATAATTGAACTATCTAATATAATGAAAGCCATTTGTGGCAAAGTTCTGGATCTTCAAGAACTTCAGAAGGTACAGGATCGAGCTGCTTTCACTTTATGCAACTTGGAGAAAACCTTCCCACCTTCCTTCTTCACTATTATGGTTCACTTGATAATCCATCTCCCGCATGAAGCAATTCTCGGCGGACCCGTTTACTATCGATGGATGTATCCCATAGAAAGGTGTTAATTTATTTTTAAAATTTCCCTTCATTCACCTATATGCCTTTAGTTACAACTTTTGATAATTTTGTATATCGTGTTTCGGTTCCTATCCAAATTAAAGTCTTACTGCCGCAACAAGCGTTATCCAGAAGGATTGATTGCTGAAGGCTACTTGGCAGAGGAATGTATGACCTTCTGTTCAAGATATTTGGAAGATGTTGAAACAAGGTTGAACAGACCAACTAGAAATGCTGGACTCACAGATCATAACTTGGCCGATACTTATTTGTTCCAAAGTTTTGGAGAACCAATCAGCAAAGTTGAAATTGCAGAATTAGATGATTTATCGTGGGTACAAGCACATCGATATGTTCTGTTTCACCACGAATCAATGGAACCATTATGGAGGTAAGTTCTAGAAATTTGATGAATATTCATCAATCCAAAATTGTTTATCTTCTAAAGTGAACATTTTTTTAACATAGTGAGTACAAACAAATATTGAGATCTCGTTCGCGCTCCCGAAGAACACAACATCGAGATATCAATAAGTTGTTCACAGAATCTTTTCATGAATGGTTAAGCCAAACAGTATGCAATTGGAGCTTTCATCGACAAAAAATAATGTTATCTCATAACATTTTTAATTACTCAGTTTACTTTCCATTCAATAGGTTTGGAGTGGAAAGAACGTCAACGACGAAGTTAAATGGCTTTCCCAAGGTCCAAATCGAGTGGTTAAAAGATATAGTGCGTTCCTCATCAACGGATTCAGATTTCATACAAAATATCGCGAGAAAATTGTGGAATTGTTGTTAATTCCTCAATTACAATTTATGCTAGTGCTAGGGACAATAATCCTGTCAAGGGAAATGTGGAATATTCCGGACTTCTTACTGACATAATTGAGTTGGATTACTATGGAAAATGGAAAGTTGTCTTATTTCGAGGTGATTGGGCCGATGTTAATACTGCTTGTGGAATTAAGCAAGATCAATTTGGTTTTACAATGGTGAACTTCGCTCGATTGATTCACACAGGACAACAATTGATAGATGAGCCGTATGTATTCTCTTCTCAAGTCAAACAAGTTTTTTACTCAAAAGATCCAACTGATGAGTGTAACACCCCCTTACCCGAGACCGTTGCCGGAGTCGAGCACGAGGCATTACTTAGCTTACTTTACTAATTCGGAGTATAAAAAGTTACTTTGAAAAATTAAATTCATTATTTACAGCAATCTATCCAATCGCGCAGCAGTTACTAAATTGATTATAACTCGAGATACAGAACTTGAAATTTAATTCCATAAAATTTCCCTGAAACTAGACTCATATATATTCCTACCATAAAAATTTTAGAATTTTTGGTGCAGCCAATTAGTACAGTTTATTAGTTAAAGTTTCCCCTGTTTCACCACTCGACTGCTCTGACCTCTTGACACTAAAAATAAATTTTCTCCTAGTATGATTATCATATAGTGTTCCCACTTGTTTTTACAGAAAATAGACTCAATAATGATTTTATACATGTAAATTACAACCCACAACTATTTTTTTACAATTTTTAGTGATTTTCTAAACTCGAAACAGGGGACCCAAAAACTGTTCTGAACCTATTTCACCCAAAATCCACATATCTCAAAATTCATAATTAATTTTATTAATTTGTTATTTTTCTGTGAAAATAGACTCAATAAGCTTTCATTATATATATCATACACCTTCTAATTCATTCTATACTATCCTAGGTGATTTTTCAAAATCACGTCACTGTGCTGCCTGATTCTGTTTCTTTGCAAAATTTTACTCCTTTTATGATTTCCATGCAAGATTTATCACCTAACTTATAAAATAACAAACACCTTCTTTCTTAGCCATTTTAACAATCTTTCACCATCAAATACTAACATAACATTATTTAGCAAAACCATATATTCAAACATTCAAAATAATTAAGTCCCTATACATGCCATAACTTAAACATTGTTCTCTATAAAATACCGAGTTGTAGTCGTTGATAGTGCGAACGATCTCCGACGTCTTTAAGTCCTCGAAAGTAGCTTTACAATACTATAAGAGAAAGAGAAATAAAAGAAGTAAGCATTAAGCTTAGTAAGTTTACTAGCAAATAAATAACAACATTAAACACAAATAATTAAGCTCAAATGTCTATATTTCTAGTTTACCCTTTAGTTAATCTCATTCTAGTTCTCTTACTTGTTTACTTAGTATACTCGTATGCATAACTTACTCTTCTTTTGCTGCATCGCTGAATATCCATTGGTAATATAATAAGTTCTTAACTCTTATAATTTACCTGAGCTTGCAATTCATGCTTTTAACTGAACTTTCATGAACATAATTTGTTTACTAGCCCGTTGAGCTACATTGGAATAATAAGGATACTCGGGTCTCCTCTGATAATAACATGCCAAAGCCATGTCCCAGACATGGTCTTACATGGGATGTACTCATGTCGGTGCCCATGCCATGTCCCAGACATGGTCTTACGAGGGACCTCTCATCTCGGTGCCAACGCCATGTCCTGGACATGGTCTTACATGGGACCTCTCATCTCGGTGCCAATGCCATGTCCCAGACATGGTCTTACATGGGACCTCTTTACCCAAATGTCATGACATTCGTATCCAGTACCATCCTTACGTATCAACGGGACTTTTTAATATTAATTCTTTATCATTTCATGCTTGGATCATCATCAAATAAATTCATGGAATAAATTCATAGTTGCTGGAAAAATAGCAGCATTAATAATAATTATTGAAATATTGCATTTATTTACCGTAAACTTACCTCGGTATCAATTATAGCTCGATTCTTCAATTTAGTCCTCAACTTTGTTCTTTCCTTTGTTTACTCTCGAATTCTGTTCTTCTTGATCTAAAATAGCAAATTTAACTTATTTAATACTCGCATTTATCCAAACAGCCCTCGACTCTAACTTTTTCAAAATTACAATTTTGCCCCTAAACTTTTACATAATTACATTTTTACCCCTAGGCTCGGAAATTAAATTTCATCTCTTATTCTTAAGTTTTATAACATGCTGAACATTTTTCTCTTCTATGACAACATCAAATTCTCACTCTAACATACACTTAAAAACAATAAATATTTTTACCGATTATGTCAATTTACCCGTTTTTACTTAAAATCACTTAGTAAAAGTTGTTTATCATAAATTCTAGCTTCATATTCTACCATAAAACAGCAGAATAAACACCTTTCACCAATGGGTATTTTTCCAAATATGCACCCTACCGTGAATTAATGGTAGAATAAGTTAAACCGAGCTACGAGGATTTCAAAAATGCGAAGAACATTAAAAACGGGGCTAGGATGCACTTACTATGAGCTTGAGAAAGTAAAGAAACCCTGGCTATGGAGTCATCCAAGTTTCGGCAGCAACTTTGGGAAGATGATACCATTTTCCCATCTTTTTCCCATCTTATTTCTATTTTATTACTAAATTACCAAAATACCCTTAACTTAAAAATATCTTATTTCACCTATTTCACGTCCATTTTTGTCCATAACATAACCAATGGTCTAATTACCATTTAAGGACCTCCAATTTAAAATTCATAACAATTATACACTCCTAACATGTAGAACTCAACTTTTGCACTTTTTACAATTTAGTCCTTTTGACTAAATTGAGTGCCCAAACGTCGAAATTTTTGAACGAAATTTTCACAAAATAATTTTGTGAAAACGTAGACCATAAAAATATATAAAAATATAATAATAATAATAATATTTTCCTCATCGGATTTGTGGTCCCGAAACCACTGTTCCGATAACCTTAAATTTGGGCCATTACAATGAGGGTTGGTACGTTGTACTCTGTAACATCCCTAGAGACTTGTTTGACATGGGCAGTGGAAGTAGAGATAACATCGACGACAAATCGAAACTTTGCCCTTTCCAGAATAGAACTTAAACGAAAATATCCCTAGTACTAGTACACAATTTCAATGGGTTCGCCAGGATACGGATGAAGATATTTACGGTTTATGATTTAGTAAGATTTTACGATTGTTTAATTATATGTAATATCATAATTTAAATCTTGGTCTTATTATAAATTTCAACTATTTTATATGTGTTGTTATTGTTGTAATTAGTTACTAAGTTTTCAACTATTTTATATGTATTGCAGATAAAATGCCTAGAAGAAAAATGCGAGATCTAAGTATTGTTCAAATGCTCCAAACTCGACAGAAACAAATAGTGAACAACAGACAGCTATTGGATCTTCGAATGTTCCGATTGCACCTGAGGATCCTACAGAAGTTCAAAGTAATTTTACATTTATTTTACATGCGTGTTGACTTCTAATTGATTTATTTTTCAAATTCTTATATTAAATTATACCATTTTTCAGCTGAAAATGGTGGGATGCGCAGAGGTCGAGGACATACGCTGCTTAGAGAATTATACGAGTTAGATCCAGTCGAGCGTGTCAAAGTATGCAGAAATAGTTTTGGTCAGCCTGTTGGATCAGAAGCTCGACTTTTAGCAGGATACCTGGGCATTTTAGCACGAAATGCAAATATGTTGCCTATCAACCACGAGTCATGGCATCAAATGCCCGATAGTAACAAAAACCAAGCCCTTGATAATATTAAGGTAACAATACGTTAATGTCATTTGTAATACTTGGGTTTAAGTTTCATTTATATTTACTTTCTTAACTTGTGTTTTTTGTAGGCGAGGTTTGCTTTAGAGGTCTCGGATGCTTAGAGGTCAAGGACATACGATGCTTAGAGAATTATACGAGTTAGATCCAGTCGAGCGTGTCAAAGTATGCAGAAATAGTTTTGGTCAGCCTGTTGGATCAGAAGCTTGACTTTTAGCAGGATACTTGGGCACTTTAGCACGAAATGCAAATATGTTGCCTATCAACCACGAGTCATGGCATCAAATGCCCGATAGTAACAAAAACCAAGCCCTCGATAATATTAAGGTAACAATACGTTAATGTCATCTGTAATACTTGGGTTTAAGTTTCATTTATATTTACTTCCTTAACTTGTGTTTTTTGTAGGCGAGGTTTGCTTTAGAGGTCTCAAATGCTTATGTAAAGAAGGCATTGGGAAAAAGATGGAGAGACCATAAAAGTACTTTGAAGAAAGATTATTATAAGACAAAAATAACCCTCGACGAAAAATTACAAATGCCGGGTATACTGAGGTACCAATGGGAAGATGCTGTTAGATTTTGGCATTCGAAGAAAGGCGAGGTATGACGTACTTCCAAACACTTGTAATTATTTTTGTTTACAGTATTTACTATTTACGTACTAACAATTTCATAACGTAGGATTGTGAACGAGTTGGAAACAACTGCAGGCAGAAAAAAAAATTCACTCACATGGCCGGGTCGAGAAGTTTTGCTTGTGTAGCTTAGGACGAGGTATTTTTAAATTTTTAAAACTGTCAAATATGTATTACTTTCCATTAAATATTATTTTTACTACTATACTGTAGGAACTGTCGTCCTGTCAAAAAGTTGGACGTTTTCAACTTTTTGAAATTACACATAGGAAGAAAGATGGATCTCCTATGACTCCTAAAGCTGCAGAAATTATGGTACGTTTACTTAATACGATTTGGCTTGTTTTAGTTATTTATAGTGTTTATTTTCTAATGGTTTAATTCATTGCTTGTAATGCAACTGTTGTTAAGTTATGTTGCATTTGTTTTTTTAATATATATTGCGTTCCTAACTATGTCATTTATTTATTAGGAAAAACTAAAGGATAAAAAGGCGGAGTACGAAGCGATTGCTTCCAGTGATAGTTTTGTTCATCTTAAAGACATTGATAATCGGATTATTACTGAAGTTTTGGGTCCTAAAAGATGGTCGGGTTCGATTTCAAGGATCTTTTGTTAGCCCAACCCAATATTTTGGATCCAGCTCGCAGCAATACATGCCTTTGGGGAGTCAGGATCAAGCTGAAGTTCAGAGGTTAAAAGACCAGATGGCTCAAATGCAAGCGACCACAGTTGAGGTTCAAAAGAAATATGAAGAACTCCAACAGCAGCTTAAAGCAGAGGCGGCAGCGAGGGAAGCAGAACAGAGCAGAAAGTACGACGAACTCCAAAAGCAGCTTCAAAATATGATGAAGATGTTTCAGCAGTCGCAACATCCGCCATCATAGTGTATTGTATAAATATTTTTATCATTTTAACTTTTAACATTTTTGTAAAAATAATATTAATTATATTTTATTTATTGATATTAATATTATTTATTCGTTTAATTTGAAATATTATATATATTTATTGCTTTTGGCTGGCTTATATTTGGTTGCTTTTGATATGTTGTTACAAGAGGGCTGAAAATATGAAAAATTTTATTTTAATAAAATCCCAAAATTAGTGGCGTTTTTAGAAAAACGCCGCTAAAAGTCACCAAACAATAGCGGTGTTTGTAAAAAAAGCGCCGCTAAAAGTCATGATCTATAGCGGCATTTGTGAGGAAAGCGCCGCTAAAGAACATGACCTTTAGCTGCGTTTGTGGGAAAAGCGCCGCTAAAGAACATGACCTTTAGCGGCGTTTGTGAGAAAAGCGCTGCTAAAGAACATGACCTTTAGCGGCCTTTTTTTGGAAGCGCCGCTAAAGAACATGACCTTTAGCAGCGTTTATTTCTATAAACGCCGCAAATGTTAGCGACGTTGTATATAGCGGCATTTTTTGCGGCGCTTACAAATACTTTTAGTGGCGCTAAGAAGCGCCGCTAAAGGCCTAAAAAAAACGCCGCTAAAAACCTACTTTGGTGTAGTGGAGGGTTACTCGTTCCACAATTGTCACCTAAAAGATCTGCAGAAACAATTGAAATGAAGACATTGAATAACCAAAATCACCTACCTCACATGAAAAGAGATAAAAATATATATATATATTATTACAAAGGAACGATATTTGATACTTACACAAAGGTAGAAATACGAAATACACACTCAAAAGCATGGCACAGAAGACAACACTATAGAATCAGTGACACAACTAAGGTATGGCAAAAACAAACAACGGCCAAAGGAATTGAAAATAGTGAAATTGAAAAAATTGAAAAAATAGGAAAAAGACAAAAAGAAAAATGTTGGAGAGGGGGAAACAACAAATGAAAATGGAAAAAAGTAAATGCAGAGAATGACAATTGTGGGGAGTTGGACAGTAATCTTGGGGTGTAATTTTAGGGATATTTTCCTTTTTCTTTAAAAAAAATAAAATATTAACTCACTCATTCCTAACAAATCTGATAAATTATTATCCTATCCGACCACTAAGAATTTGAATTTAATCAACAATGGAAAATGCTTAACCATCAAACCATTAAGCTCGTTCTTACCAACCATTCACGAAAAATTAAACATAACCTTAACATTGACAAGTAGGCGATGAAATAAAATACCAAAATTCAAGAAAAAGGGTTCAAACGCAGAACTTCAGTCATATAAACATAACACTTAACCACTAAATAAAATCAACTTACTTAACACAAATATAAATCCAGAAACTAAAGAATTTTGGGGGGTTACAAGCCTATACCATTGCAACCCTTATAACCCACAAAATCCCTGGAACCTAAACCTGCAACAGAGGAAGAGAGGATAAAAAAAGAACCAAAGTTAGTATCTAAGGAAGAAAAATGAAAAGGGGAGACAAAGAAACCACTACTTTCGACCAATGCTTCATTGGAGTCAATCGTGGTCTTCATTCAAGTCCTGACGGTCGAAAGAGGACAATAGATGATGAGGGAAGCATATTAGAAACCAAGACGATCAAGTGGTCACCAAAGCTAGATCAGAGTCATCTTGTTCGAAATATTAGTCTCAAGTTTCGTCATCTGGTTCGAAAGAATGAGGAGGAGTAGGAGGAAAAGTGGATCATTTCGGTGCCTCATTTAGCATATTAGCCAAAGGAGGTTTTCTAATTTTCTTCTGAGGTGCTAAATGCACTATTTTGAAGCTTTGGGTGAAGCTTCCGGAGTCAGTCTGAGCCGACTGGATTTAGGTGAACCAAATTCAATTTGATTCGACAATAGTGAATCGATCCAATAAAGGAAGCAGTTCGTCCCACCACCACCAGCAACCCAACTTCTTCATTTTTAGGCACTTTGGCTTTATCTAGATTGAATCTTAGCCTACAGATCCCTGGGGTATATATATTGGAGTATATATTTACTCGAGCTTATTAGTTTATATATTTGTGTATTTATTTTTTGGGAAAATATTTGGTACTAGTGAAATTTAAATGTTCCACAGGTAGGATTGGGTCGACGAAAAATGTATATAAAGCGTAGTAAAAAAATTTTTAAAAAAATAGAACACATGACAAATTTTTAACATTGATTGTAGAATTAAAAGAAAAAAATATATTACCAATGTACCAAATATTCACCTTATTATTTTAATATATCATGTGAGTTGTTTGTTTTAAAAATAATAATAATTTGTAGTCATATTTGTGTATAATTAAAATCTTAAGTTGAGACTAAAATAATTGGTTATTTGTTCAAGGATGATATGAATCAGATTCTTCAGGTTGGGGAGTAATTTATAAAACCATCAAACTCGATCGGATGAATTCTTAGGATTTGATGCATGTGTTGATTATAAGTAGATTGAAATTTTATTTAGAAAATTGCTTCGGTAAAAATAGGTGGTAAAATAATGGCAATAATAATTAATTAAAATTGGAAAATGTGATTGTTTGAGTAGAAATGATTAAGTGACATCTGAATCATCTACCGAACTATCAATGTTTCAATCTTAATAGAAAATTATTTTCAAAATGGGTCGATTTACACTAATAAAAGTTTCTTGTTTCGGTGATGGGAATAGTTGCTTAGGATAGTTTCTTAATTTGAAATTTTCTATCTTATTTGTCACATCTCAATAATCGGATTGGCAAAAATTTAGTTAATAAGTCGAGAGTGGTCACGTCTTGTTTTTGGAATAAATGTTGTAGGAATCATGTCAAGTAATTTGATTTGATTTAGTGGTTAAGTGTTTTAGTCTTGTGTTCAATTCTCTTTTCTTCAAATTTTTTCTATTAATTTTTGGATCTATATTTGACTTGGCTTGTAAGGGTTATCTTTTATTCTTGTTTGTTAACAAGGATGAGCTTGTTGGTTTAGTGCTAAACCTTTAGCTTATCAATTGGTCTCATGTTTGAATGTTGTGGTGTGCAAAAAAATGAAATTATTTTTGCTTCTCTTTGTTGTGTTGTCCATGCTCATTGTTTGAGTCAAATTTGAATTCGAAACAACCTAATTTGATGATATCAAGGGAGGAGTTTGTGGGACTGGAGAGATAATCTCCTAATTTTTCTCCCCAAAACAATCCCTCACGATTTTCTCTCTGCCACTTCTCTCATTCTGTCGTCTCTATTCTTTCTCCACTTCTCCCATATTCAATTTTTTCCATTTTGCTACTGGGAAAAAATCCCTTCTGTCATTTTCCTTCTCTTTGCTACTTTCCTCTTACATTTGATTACATTATTGCTATTCTAAGTGTTGTTAATCCTAGTGTTCTTTTGGCTGTCCTCTGCACTTGTGACATTTCATTACGGTCGATTTATCATTTGGTAAGTTCCATGTATTTCATTTAGGAATTTTGTTTTCGTGTTTCTCCAAGGGTGATAGATGATTTTGATTAATTGGCCAATCTGGTGATCTAATTGTTTTGCGTTCTATTAGGTGGAGATTTTGTGACAGACACTCCGTCGATGAATTGAGTGTTAGAAATTGTTGCGCCTTTGGGTAAGAAATCGTATACTACAGTTTAAGAACTTGTTGGGTATGTTTTTGCTATGGTAGACAAGCCCTAACAGTTGTGGTCGAATACTCTAATCGAGTAAAGGCTGGGTGATTAATTCGGATTTGATATGGTTGCTAATTAATTATTTTGATTGTTGTTTTAGGATCTGAAAGTATGTTGTAACGTCGTGTTTCAGAAACAATCAGGTGTATGGCGATAATCTTGAAAAACAGTGAACAACGCAAAATCGAAAAATTCACTATTGATGCCACACGGCTTTGTGGGCCACACGGGTGTGTGCTAGGCCGTGTGGGCCACATGAGCATCTTTTTCTATAGATTTTGGTTAGGGCCATAGTTGAAGTGCGATTTGAGGTTAGCCACTCCGTAGGATCTGTAATGTGATAAGTATGACTTTTAAATATGAAATCTGATATTTTGCTTCTGTATGTGCTACTTCTGCGAGCATCGTTAGCATGTTTCTTATTAGCTAAGTAAATACGATTATTGATTAGTTATGTTTTGTTCAATTCTCATAGCATGCGACTTTGTGGCTATTCTGATTTAATTGATTTGTTGTTATTGAAGTCAGACATATCTTTTCTGCAAAGCATGAAGTTCCATGCCTATTGATTTCTGTTAAATATATGATTGCAGGTTCAACATGCTTACTATTCTGATTCTGAATTTGCATGCCATGTCACATTGCATGGGGTAGCGATGATATTGTAAGGAAGAAGTTTTAATGATTTGCACTATCTGGTGGTATAACCACATATCTGTTCTAGTAGCTTGACTGCAATTATGGTGGCTCGACCACCCATATATGTTCTAGCAATTTATTTGCTACTCTAGTGGCATTGTTACACAACTATTTATTGGTGTGTTTTGGTTGGACGAGTTCTGGGGAACTCTATTTGATGTGTAGCGGAGTTGGGTAGGAATGTTTTCTGAAAATATGCATTGTGTTTTTCTAAAAAATACTGCATCGACATAATCATGCCATCCTTGTTTGTTCAATTATTGATTTCTATTTGATTGTCTGTTATCTGCTTTTGTATGTGGGATAAGTTGCACACTGAGCTTTGTTAGCTCACCCAATAAATTTCATCTTCTCAGGTAATTAGTAAACTTCCAATCGGGCGACATGCGGGAGCTTGAATTAGATTCTGGTTAATTAAAAAGAACAAGTTAAACTTTTAAGCTTAATTTTGGATTGTATAAATGTTTTGGACTTATTTCTTCAATTTTTGGATTTTATGGTGGATTTTGTTTTCAATAATCGGTAAAATAATATGTTTTCACTTATTAAAATCACAGTTTTCAAATTATCAACTCCAAAATTTTTGCTGCAACATTAAGTATCAAATTAAGTGATTTTTCGTAAAATAAATAAGTTTTGCGCGTGATTTTCTAAAAAAAAAAACATGTAAGACTATTGCCAAAAATAATATCTTCAGATCACACGATTTCCAAAGCTAGATTTTAATTTGGGTTTCTAAACAGGAAGCAGAATACCTCAAGATTTGACCATAACGTCTAGGCCGGGTGTAAGGTGTTACATTATTAATGCGATAATAACACATCATGACACATAAAGTGCATCCTGGCACATAATTTGTACACAAACCAATCCTATGATATGTTAACTATACTCGACTCCACCCGATTAGATAATACGGTATCAATATTCAACTCCATTTACATTCTAGTACACATATCAATTTCCAATCATTTTCACCATCATAATCTAATTCATTATCATATCACATATGTTTCATATCATTCAATACATTTCTACCCAAATCATAGTACAAATCATTTTTCTAGCAATTCATGTTATTTTGCAATTTACTTAGTTTAGTCCTCTATTCCAAAATTCACATTCGAGCTCAATTTAATAACCTATATTATCACCATTTACTTACCTTGGCACTCCCACATGCAATTAACATGAAAATGCAAACTATTCACGTGACTTAAATTATAAATGTACAAACCAGAAATTTTGGCTACTCGTTGACTACTTTCACTTTTCCTCTCCCTCTCAATGAATCCATGTCAACGTTAGCTACAAATAATCATAAAACATATCACCCTATCATTATACATCAAATTCACAATCAATTATCAATTTATGCATATTTTGCAAATTACTCAATATCGTCCCTAAAACCAAAACAAGCAAAACTTTCAATCCAAAGCCTTGTATTAAAATCCAATTTCACTTATATTAATTAGGGACCATTTATTTTCTATTCCTACTAAAATTTCATAGCAGTTTTGTATTCAATTTACAGTTTAGTCTTTTTTTCTTAAACTAGGCTAAATTTTTATCAATTTAACACCTAAATCATTTAATTCTCGACAATCAAAACTTTCAAACTTTAACAGTTTTGCAAATTGGTACATGGGCTAGCTAAATCAAGCTCTCATGATCACAAATCTATAAGAATTTATGAGTATTACAAGAAAAGGACTTGAAATTCTTATCTAATTAATAGCCAAAATGTAAAATAAAGATTTTCTTTTCTTCTCCTATCATAGTAGGTTGAAGAAGGAAAAAATGATGCTTTTTATTGACTTTTTTCACCAATTTTATCGTTTATACTTAAATTAATTTAATTAAACTTAATTAATTTGCTTTAATGAATTAATCCATAATCCTTAATTAACTTAAACTAATGATAATTCACATCACATCCCACTATCATCCATTTAAAATAGGTTCATTTTTCATTTTAATCCTTTGGGTAATTGCAATATAAATCCCTTATCCTTATTCTAATTAAAAATCTATAGCGATTAAACGTTTACAATTTAGTCCTTAGGTCTTAATTAATCACAATTTCAATTAAATTACTAATTCAAATTTCAATTCATCTATACACTAACTCTACAAATATTCCTATTTAATATTTACGGGTTCGGTTTACAAAAATGAGATCCTGAAACCATATTTTTCGACACCACTAGAAATTGAGTTGTTACACACCTATTTACCAAAAACACTAGTGCGACCACTCCACTAATATTTCTGCCAAACCATACTTGTCCTGTTGTTCTACCACAACTTGCACCAATAGCACCACCTCTACCAAACCCTACTTGCCCTCTTACTGCACCAGAAAAATTAGTACTCCCACTTCCTCCCTTTTTTCCAGCAAACCCTCATTGCCTTCCTACTCCACCTTTCCACCAAAGCCTTCTTACACTAAAAAGTTGACATCAACATTATTAATTTTAAATATTGAAGGTTGTTAAGAAAATTTATGAGTGAAAAGGAGCAGTGCCCGCTAATGTCTAGCACTGCCCAACCATATAAACTTACCATATATGGAGTTGGAAAATTTTCACAACAAAAATCATGGGCTTAAATCATTGCTGATACCTTGGATGTGTGCTAGCCCGTCTATGATATCCAAACATATTATAGGAATATATCTTAAAGATTGGTTAGGATTGGATCCAGGAAATCAACTTCCCTATTTTGAGGAGATTGGATTAAATCGAACAAACTATAGGAACATATCTTGAAGATTCGAGACTTATCTAGAACTTATTGAAGATATTCTCAGAGCTTATTATCCTACTATTTTGATGGAAGAGCAAAGTTGCTTATGCATTCAAGAGACTAGTATAGTTGTTATAGAGATAAGAGAGCACTTATTTTGATCATGAAGGAGTGTGAAATCAAGTGATTTACTTTATTTTTAGCCGAAGTTTCCTAAGGGAAACATAGAGGAGAGTGATGTAGATCTTAGGTAAAAAGTGAGGTTTCTAATCTAGCGAATACTAAAGCTTGTAACCACTTATTGTACATATTGTTTAGATAGTGGATTCCCTCTCTAGGAACAACAAACTTGGAGAAACCGATTTATGTAAATAAATTGTTGTGTTCTTATTTGTTCTTCAATAGTCCCGTAAGCAGTAGACACTAATTGTGGCATTGCTTAATTTGCATGCAAATATTATTTCAATTCATTCAATGGCAATATTCCCAAGCAATAAAAATATATTAGCTCACCATCGGGGTGTCGAGAGACCACTACAAGCTTATTAATTGCATGAATGGAATGAAATTTTTCATAGAATACACCCTCATATTCCTTCAATACGCCAAAGGGACAACTTCAGATGTAAAAAAAAAAAAAAAGGGAAATTTCATTTCATTCATAAAAAAAAATTAAACAATAATACTTTTTATTTGAGGGAAATATTTATTATATGTGAAATTTGATTACATTACTTAAAAATTATGGATAACACATTTTATTTGGAATCATTTTGATAACAGGCATTGTAAGAACATATACACTTTTCTCATATGCAACTTAACTCTTAAACCAATTTTTTAAGATTTTAATTTATTCTCATTTTATTCTCTATAACAAAGATTCACATTAATATTAGGAAAGTACATAGTACAAACCTCTTATGGCATAGCATGCGAGGATTAACAAAATCTCTCATTTAAGGTTTCACTGAATAAAAATAAGTGAAACACAAATAACCAACTATCGTTATTTATAAAGAAATGTAACTAGAATTCAGTAATTAAATATCTTTGTTTGTAATGTGCATTAGTTGCCTCCACCAAACCCTCCTCCTCGTCCTAAACCAAAATGAAAATTACCACCAAAATGCAAATCACCGCTACCACTTCCACCACCTTTTCCACCAAACCCTCCTTGCCCTCCTACTCCACCAGCAACATTAGCGCTACCACTTCCACCACCTTTTCCACCAATCCCACCTTGTTCTCTTACTCCACCTATAACATTAGTGCTACCACTTCCACCAAACCCTCCTTTCCCTCCTATTCCACCAGCAACATTAGCATTGCCACTTCCACCACCTTTTCCACCAAACCCTCCTTGCCCTCCTACTCCACCAGCAACATTAGTGCTACCACTTCCACTTCCTTTTCCACCAAACCCTATTTGCCCTCCTACTCCACCAGCAAAATTAATGCTACCACTTGCGCTACCACTTCCACCACCTTTTCCACCAAACCCTCCTTTCCCTCCTACTCCACCATCAACATTAGCGCTACTAGTTCCACCACCTTTTCCACCAAACTCTCCTTTCCCTTCAAATCCACCAGCAACATTAGCACTACCACTTCCACTTCCACCACCTTTCCCACCAAACCCTCCTTGCCCTCCTCCTCCACCAGCAACATTAGTGCTACCACTTCCACCACCTTTTCCACCAAACCCTCCTTGCCCTCCTACTCCACCAGCAACATTAGCGCTACCACTTCCACCACCTTTTCCACCAAACCCTCCTTGCCCTCCTACTCACCAACAACAGTAGCACTACCACTTCCACCACCTTTTCCTCCAAACCCTCCTTGCCCTCCTACTCCACCAGCAATATTATCGCTACCACTTCCACCACCTTTTCCACCAAACCCTCCTTGTCCTTCTATATTACCTCCAAATCCAACACTTTTACCACCAGCAATATTACCGATACTACTTCCACCACCTTTTCCACCAAACCCCCCTTGCCCTCCTCCTCCACCAGCAACATTAGCGCTACCACTTCCACCACTTTTTCCACCAAACCCTCCTTGTCCTCCTACTCCACCAGCAACATTAGCACTACCACTTCCACCACCTTTTCCTCCAAACCCTCCTTGCCCTCCTACTCCACCAGCAATATTATCGCTACCACTTCCACTGCCTTTTCCACCAAACCCTCCTTGTCCTCCTATATTACCTCCAAATCCAACACTTTTACCACTAGCAATATTACAACCATTTCCACCAAACCCTCCTTGTCCTCCTATATTACCTCCAAATCCAACACTTTTACCACCATCAATATTACCACTACCACTTCCACCACCTTTTCCACCAAACCCTCCTTGTCCTCCTATATTACCTCCAACTCCAACACCTTTATCACCACCTCCTGCTACATGATGTTGGTGTATGGCTCTTTTTAAAGCAGAAGCACCTTTTAATGCAGCAACACCAGTAACAGCAGCACCAGCTGCACCTAAACCAATTAGAGGTAAAAATGTTAAAGACCTCCTACTTCTTTTATTTTCTACCATTTCTTTGGACAAATCCAGATGCTGAAGTAAATTATGTTCATTTTCATCAACATTAAGAATATCAGCAATTACATAACCATCCATAAAAATAGCATAAAAGACCAAAGGCACAACCATCCAAGTAAAAACACCCATCTTATTTAAAAGCTTAAGCGAAAGTTAACCCACAATAATCTGATTATACAATAAAGCATGTAAGAAACAATGAATTCAAGCTTTTAGAATTCTGCCATTTGATTTTTTCCTTTTTTTTTTTTTTCTCGTTGCTTACCTTATTAAGAAATTAAATATTTATAGAGAAATATTGACTTTATGAAGAAAATTAACAAATGGTCGAGCTTTAAGCATGGGAGTAAGAAATCGTTTAACCATTCATTCAGTAAAGAGAACCCATATTGTAAATCATTCAACTTATTAACGAAATTTTTTCCCCTTCATTTTCTCAACCAGCAATTGAATAAATAGCAACTTTTTCCATTAAAAACATGATTTCGAATAAAATCAATTTTTTTTTTTTTGGAATAATGGTATCTCCATGCCCATTAGCTACTCACAAAAAGTAATCCATTCATAGTTCGTGATTATAACTCCCAACAATTTTATCTCCAAAATTTGAATCTAAATTCTCTCCTTGAAAGTACCATTAAAACCGAATTTGATACTATCACATTTAAAACCAAATATGAAATAATTATATCGATTAAATTACACTTTTGTATGTGTCAAACCAAAATGACTATGTCAATTGCACTGTTATTTCTTGTGCAAGAGAAAAGAATTTAGGTATGGGTGATATACTGTTTTAGGAAAAATTAAATAAAAAGAATTAGTAATAATTTCAATAAATAATAATTCCATGGTGAACTAAAAAGTAGGATTTTTAAAAACATAATTCTTAGTTATTTGAGTAAAAAAACAAAGTATTGGACCAAAATACATTACATAAGGATATTGAGGATTAATGTCGAACAAATGGTGTAGTTATAATGTTGGATTTTATGCACATAGAAGCCAATCACTAGGAAGATTAATGTTTCACTAGGCATTATAAATGCACAGACTCCCATTTATACATTTAATAACATTGAATTTTATTAGTATATGAATCCTTTCAATGTAATTAAGCCTTTTTCTTTTTCCTTTTCCTTTCCCTTTTCCTTCTAAGGTATACAAAAATCAAATAAAATGGTATTACTATACCAACATTACATATTAACTTATGTACCAAAAATGAATCATGAGAAATTAAACAGTAAGTAGTAGGCAAAAACTTTTTTTTTTTTTTGGAATACAAAGAAACTTTATTTTTTTTTATTGGTTTAACTAAAGTAATTAAATTTAATATACCAAGAGAAGTAAAATAAGTAAAAATTTAGGATATTTCTATAATCTATCTCGAAATGTTTCTTATCATTTTTATTAAGAAGTGAATTTTTTACATGTTAAGGGTGAAACCGAAAGGGTACTCTCAATTAAGGGTGGTAAATTACTCAATTAAAGGTAATTAGTGGCTTAATTGACAATAAGGAATTCAATCAATTCTAGGATAGGAGCTCGCATCGTTGAAACTAGGAGTAGGAAATTTTGATAGGTTAGTTAATTTAATTTGATTTATTGTTATCTCAATTTTGAACCAGCAGCACTACTAATTTGTAACTCAATTGTAATTATTTTTAGGTAATTAATTTAGTAATAATTTTCTCCAATATAATAATCCCTTATGTACAATACTCGAAATATTTTTCAACTATTCTGTTGTAGATTAATTATATTACAATTTGATCTATATACTTGCAAATAATTTACTTCATATTCACATATTTAATTGCATATTTACAAGCTTGGTGCACGACCATGTTTTCCAACAAAAATACGGTGCTTTATCCGTCCAGTCATAACCTTTCATCCCTACAAACATCCTTACGTGCTATGTTTGCAGGTATACCAACAACTCGACTTCAAGTTACAAGAGAATAAGTTGGGGGATAACCCACACAAAAGGATTCCATTTCTTTTCGCAACAGCGAGTAAAGTAGCTCACTAATATGGCCTAGTCCTTAGGTAAAATTGTTTAAGGTTTAGACCATCCAAATTCAGCACTTCATAAAAGAATGGCTGAAGTGGTAAGTGAAAACCTTCCTTAAAAATTTGTCAATAAAAGAACAAATGATTTTTCATCCCTCTTAGAACCCTAAAACAGTCTCTACCTTTCACTCCAAACTATACATATATATCTACAGAATGGGGAATAACACCAGCAGCAGCTGAAGGAGAATGACCCTAGTGGTACCCTTTCTCATCACACTTTACATTTTCAACTCAAGAAGAAGAAACCAAGAAAAGAAGAAGCGACAAGGAATGAAAAAAATCACAGAAACATTTCAAAACATGAGAAAGGAGTGTCCATGAAAGAGGTATCTTCTAAAGAGAAAATTGTAGTAAAAAGAAGAAAATATTTGCAAATAAAATTTATAACTACAACACCACTAAACATCCCAAACATGTGGTGCCACTCTACAATGATCATTCTTCCCCTCATTATTGCACATTATCCCCAAGGCTAGTGTGTCAGTCACCATTTAAAAGGTGCCAACTCTCACAATACTCAATAGCAACATTTATTATTGGTCTTCTACAAGCCACTTCAAATGGGGGACTATTATTTATGCAAAACACTTCATGGGCTCCAACACAGAGTAACAAGCACAAGCTCAAACCCAAATAGGCAAAAACAACTCATTATGCAGACTAGTCAAATGATAAAAGCCAACCAAGGGTATAAAGGAATTTCCCTAACAGAGTACAAATGCATCTTCACTAAGCATCTTGTCCTTCTCCCACATTCTTGGAAAAAAAACAGTTCAGAAAACAGTTTTATTACAAAGTGGAATTTTTTTTTTTTTCTAAAACTGAGTATTTGTGATATTCATAGCAATTAATATTTTACTCGAAATATTTATTTTTCTAAATAAGTGGAATAAGTCATTTATAACCTGCAACATTTCAATCTTCCCCACTAATCTCGACCTCGACTTGCTAGAGTTTCAATCAAACAATGTGTGATCAAAAACTAATATTTTAATTATAAAATTACTCCTACAAGGTGTACATACAGTGGGTGGCGACAACCCCTTTCTAGAACTAAGCTTTGTCACCCACTATTATATATTAGGCTTACTTGGATCTCGTCATGTATTAGGTACAATTATATTTGTTATCTTATCTTTAGATTAACTCATAATTTATCCAATCCAACAAACAATTTTCTAATTATCAAAATATTATTTATTCAATTAATTTAATTGATTATATTATTTTATCGACCCGGTTCTAATCTCATGAAAATCATGACGACTTTACTGTATTAAAATTTATGAGTATATAAATTTATTTACCTTATTCTATGAAACTATGATGACTAATTAATTTAATTTTCACTTCAAACTTTAATTATTTAATTCAATAATAATTTGAAGAAATTAATTTAATCTCTAATGCATCTCCTATTTAGGGCGAGAAAATACATTCACTGCGAATAGTGATAAATGCGATCTATTTCTCTAATATATCATTTTCATATATTCACGTCATCAATTCAAATGCAAGCCATCAAGGATATGCCGAGCTAGCAAAAGGACCAATCAGATATATATAATTAGGGCTCAAATAATTGTAATTAATTTCCAACTCTTTTTCAATTAATTACAACATTATTTAGTCATGCAGTCATTCCACTAAAGTATCATGACTAAGCTCTCCCCATAATATACCATTACGAAAGTTACTTCATTGAGTGTTTGCCCAATAACTTTGTCATATGTGGGTTGCCCTCATAAGACATCCTTAATCTCTTTGGAATAAAATTCGTTCTCCCAACATGATCCTATTTTATCTCATGCAAACCATTACAACTTCTTCCATGAAAAAATCAATTACTAACATACAGTAATTGAATCATTCGCCTTTAAATAAATGACTTGTGGTCACGTTACTTTTCCATCTATCATGTAATGTCAATGAGAGGATGTCATTTACCATTTATTGAGCTATGAATTCCACTATTGTAAGTGAAGTTATATCAAGCAAAAGTCGTATGCCCCACACACCAACTTTCAACTCTATTACTAATTGAAATCGGGTTTTTTAATACATCAAAATATACAAGCCGTGCACATATAGTCCTTCACTTACTCAGTATTGAGGTAAGTCAGATAATGAGTGTCACAAGTGAATAAATCTATATTTACTCTACTTGGGTCCTATCCAATGTTCTGTCAGTCCAAACAATCACATCTAAGTCTCTATCTTTCAGGATTCATCTGCTTCAATACCCAAGACAAGGTATCTTCCTATTTGGACTTGATACATGACATAATAGTCTTTTAATCGACTTACTCAATTTCAATTATACTATGAACCATTTAGATTATTTACTAATATAAGTTGTCTTATCGCATTATGATCAACCATATATTGCAACTTAATATTAGTTAAACATTAGATAATCAATGTGTTAGTATTTTCTTTCATTTTGCTTGCAAAATCCATTAAGTACATTATACAAAAGATATTAATAAGAAAGATGGGATTTTATTAATTCAATTTGTTCAAAATTTCAAGTACATTTGACAATATCATTACACTAAGGGCACTAGATCTCAACACCACAAGTTCCCTTTCTAACTCAATCAACATGCACAAAATCATTAAGGGGTCTAACAATCCTAAATTTATAAAATAAGCCATGCACAAAGTTGTTAGTTTTAGGCACCAGCTTAAGCAAATGCGGGAATGGAATGGGGAGCCTATAAATACTCATACACAATTCTTAGCAAGGTATGTTGTATCTTTAACTAAAACCATATCTCTTGCTTTATATCATTTGTATCGATATTAACATAAACATCGAAAGGCACACCAAAAATCAAACTCTAGTGCCCATTGACCCTTTTCTCCTTTTGAAGATTACCCCAACTCACTCACACTCAATCAACCTAACTCACTAAAATCAACATCAACATTATTATTTATAAAAAATTAAAGGTCGTTGACGCAATTTATAAAGAGTGACTAGGAGCAATGCCCACTAGTGTTTAGCGTTGCTCAACTTCATAAACTTACCTTATATGGAGTTGGAAAATTTTCGTAACAAAAACCTTAGGCTGAAATCTTTGTTGATATCTTGGATGTGTGCAAGCCCATCTATGATGTCCAAACCTGTTATAGGAACATATCTTTGAGAACCGTTGGGATTAGATCAAGGAAATCAATTTCCATATTTTGAGAAGATTGGATTGAACCGAACAAATAATGGGAACTTATCCTGAAGATTCGAGACTTATTTAAAACTTATTAAAGATATTCTTGGAGCTTATTATCCTGCTATTTTGATGGAAGATTGATTGTAATTGATCTAGTATATTAGCCAGGTTGCTTATACGTTGAGGGGACTAGTATAGGTGTTATATAGATTAGATAGCACTTATTTTGTTCATGAATGAGTGTTTCTTTATGAGTGCATGGAGTGTGAAATATTAATTTATTCTCACGTTATTAAAATGACGAAATATATAGGTGATCGATTATGTCTAACAAAAAAGATTGTGTTGACTCTATGACTTTTCCCAAGTTTCATCTGATAGTCCCCCAAAAAAGCATTACAAAAAAAAAGTACAAGTTATATTCTTTATAACAAAGATTCACAAAGATATTAGAAAAATACAGTAAAAACTTCTTATGCATAGCATGCGAAGATTAACAAAATCTCTCATTTAAGGTTTCACCGAATAAAAATAAGTGAAACACAAATAACCAAATGTTGTTATTCATAAGGATATATAACTAGAATTTAGTAATTAAATATCATTGTTTGCCATGTGCATCAGTTACCTCCACCAAACCCTCCTCGTCCTCTTAAGCCAAAATGAAATTTACCACCAAAATGCAATCCCTTACCACCACCCCCATTACCCCCTAATCCACCATCAACACTACCACTACCAACACCTCCATCTTGCCCTTTTGCCCCACCAGCAACACTAGAGCTACCACTTCCACCACTATTCCCACCAGCCTCAAATTGTCCTCCTATTTTACCTTCGAAACTAGCTTTAGCTCTACCACTAGTAGAAGCACCAATATTGCCCCCACTACCTTTTGCTCGACTTTGACCACCACCTCCACCATGCACACCTGCTGCACCAGCAACACTAGTGCTACCACGTCCACCAAATCCTCCTTGCCCTCCTACTCCACCAGCAACATTAGTGCTACCACTTCCACCACCATTTCCACCAAACTCTCCTTTCCCTTCTATTCCACCAGCAACATTAGCGCTACCACTTTTACCACCTTTTCCTCCAAGCCCTCCTTGTCCTCCTACTCCACTAGCAACATTAGCGCTACCACTTCCGCCACCTTTTCCACCAAACCCTCCTTGCCCTCCTACTCCACCAGCTACATTAGCACTACCACTTTCACTACCTTTTCCACCAAACCCTCCTTGCCCTCCTACTCCACTAGCTACATTAGCACTACCACTTCCACCTCTTTTCCACCAAACCCTCCTTGCCCTCTTACTCCACCAGCAAAATTAGCGCTACCACTTGCACTACCACTTACGCTACCACTTCCACCACCTTTTCCACCAAACCCTCCTTGCCCTCCTACTCCACCATCAACATTAGCGCTACCAGTTCCACCACCTTTTCCACTAAACTCTCCTTTCCCTCCTAATCCACCAGCAACATTAGCACTACCACTTCCACCACCTTTTCCACCCAACCCTCCTTGCCCTCCTACTCCACCAGCTTCATTAGCACTTCCACTTTCACCACCTTTTCCACCAAACCCTCCTTGCCCTCCTACTCCACCAGCAAAATTAGCGCTACCACTTGCACTACCACTTACGCTACCACTTCCACCACCTTTTCCACCAAACCCTCCTTGCCCTTCTACTCCACCATCAATATTAGCGCTACCAGTTCCACCACCTTTTCCATCAAACTCTCCTTTTCCTCCTAATCCACCAGCAACATTAGCACTACCACTTCCACCACCTTTTCCACCCAACCCTCCTTGCCCTCCTACTCCACCAGCAACATTAGTGCTACCACTTCCACCACCATTTCCACCAAACCCTCCTTGCCCTCCTACTCCACCAGCAACATTAGCACTACCACTTCCACCACCTTTTCCACCAAACCCTCCTTGCCCTCCTACTCCACTAGCAACATTAGCGTTACTACTTCTACCACCTTTTCCACCAAACCCCCATTGTCCTCCTACTCCACCAGCAAAATTAGCACTACCACTTCCACCACCTTTTCCTCCAAACCCTCCTTGCCCTCCTACTCCACTAGCAACATTGCCACTACCACTTCCACCACCTTTTCCACCAAACCCTCCTTGTCCTCCTATATTACTTCCAAATCCAACATCTTTACCAGCACCTCCTGCTACATGATGTTGGTGTACGGCTCTTTTTAAAGCAGAAGCACCTTTTAAAGCAGCAACACCAGTAGCAGCAGCACCAGCTGCACCGATGGCACCTAAACCAACTAGAGGCAAAAATGTTAAAGACCTCCTATTTCTTTCATTTTCTACCATTTCTTTGGACAAATCTAGATGCTGAAGTAAATTTTGTTCATTTTCATCAGCATTAAGAATATCAGCAATTACATGACCATCCATAAAAGTAGCAAAAAAGACTAAAGGCAAAACCATCCAAGTAAAAACACCCATCTTATCTAAAAGCTTAAGCGAAGGTTAACCTACAATAATCTAATTATTCAATAAGGCATGTAAGAAATAGTGAATTCAAGCTTTTAGAATTCTACCATTTGATTTTTTTTTCTTTTTTTTCTTTTTCTCGTTGCTTACCTTATTAAGAAATTAAATATTTATAGAGAAATATTTACTTTATAAAGAAAATGAACAAATGGTCAAGCTTTAAGCAAGGGAGCAAGAAATTATTTAACCATTCATTCAGTAAAGAGAACCCGTGTTGGAAATCATTTAATTTATTAACAAAATTTTTTCCCCTTTCTTTTCTCAACCAGCAATTGAATAAATAGCAACTTTTTCCATTAAAAACATGATTTCCATTAAAAATCAATTTTTTTTTTTTGGAATAATGGTATCTCCATGTCCATTAGCTACTCACGAAAAGTATTCCATTCATAGTTCGTGATTATCACTCCCAACAATTTTATCTCTAAAATTTGAATTTAAATTCTCTCCTTGAAAGCACCATTAAAATTGAATTTGATACTATCACATTTAAAACCAAATCTGAAATAATTATATCGATTAAATTGCATTCTTGTATGTGTCAAACCAAAATGACTATGTCAATTGCACTGTTCTTTCTTGTGTAAGAGAAAAGAATTTAGGTATGGGTGATATATTGTTTTAGGAAAAATTAAATAAAAATAAGTAGTAATAATGAAATTCAACAAATAATAATTTCAGGATGATGAAGAGCTAAAAAGTAGGATTTTTTAAAAACATATTTCTTAGTTGTTTGAGTAAAAAAAACGTATTGGACCAAAATACATTACATGAGGATATTGAGGATTGATGTGGAACAAATGGTGTAGTTATAATGTTGGATTTTATGCACATAGAAGCCACACACTAGGAAGATTAATGTTTCACTAGGCATTATAAATGCACCGACTTCCATCTACACATTCAATAAAAAAAAATTTTTTTTTTTTTTACAGGAAGGAGGAATAAACCATAACTACATTAAGCAAGGTCAAGCCATTCCAAAGTAGTCATCACGTAGTAATTGGAGCACTTCATTCAACAATTGCATAAAAATATATCTACCCAACGGTCTTGAGAACGCCATTGAAGCCAAACTATTAGTAACCCTATTGTCCTCTCTGAAGAAAACATGCAATCCTAAAATCGAAAATTAAAATAAAATAAAATAAAAAGACAATTGAACAAGCAAAGAAACATTTTTTTTAATCTTTATGGTTTTTTTTATTTAACCATTGTTAAATAAGTTGATTGAGAATGGATGATATGACCAATTTGACCACTAATTCGAGTTTTACGATATTTGATGATAAATAAAAATATTTGATTAATGATTAAATAGGAAATAAGACTTTGACGTCGTTGTTTAGTCAATTGGATCAATTGTATTAAGTTATTCCCTTAAAAGTAAATTACATTTTAAAATTAAGATCTATATAAATGTTCACAAGTCGGACTGTGTCTATATATAAATCAATAATTTATATTAAAAAGTTAAAAATTCATAAAATTAAAATATTAAAAGGTTTTTTGTTTCGATTTTGAATTTTACTAATTTTGAGCAGTTCACTCAGAGATCAATTTAATCTTTATATTTAAATTAGTATACAAACTTATTCTCAATTTAATCGATCTAACTGACCAATTCAATTCAATTCAAATAACTTTGATTTTGAGTAAATAACCCGAGGTTTATACAAATCTACTCAACATACTATATGTATACAAGACCTAGTAAAGAAAATATAATTTTGTGTTTATTCCATTTTTCTATAATAATGTCCTGTGAAACTATAATTATTTCCCCTCTTTACCACTTATTGATTGCTGGCTCTCATGCCATGAAAAAGCAAAACAAATGAGCAAAAAGCAACGAATAAAAGCTTAGATGCCTATCTCCATCTCATAACTATAAGAAACAATGAAAACCCAAATCCTCCCCCACATATAAACAGTCAAAAGTTGGGGGTTGATGAGTACTCTAATCCCCTCTTTTTCTTTCTTTTTTTCACCCCATTTTCATCTCAGTAATGAGTGGTGAGGCTAAAAGCAAAAGAATACAACTTTAAGATATTCACCACAATGATTATAATGTAATATGACGATTTCCAACTTAAATCCGGAGTTGCTATATCCAACTATTCATCCCATCTTTTCCTAACAATTTCCTATTCCTAGTCCTATGCATCTCCTGTAAAAGCACCAAGCTCTTAGTAATTTAAAAAATAAGTAAATTAGTTCATGTACGTTAAATCAAAGAGCAAACTAGTCCTTTCTTTTAAAAATTTCTTTCAATTCTATTATTAAAAACTGATTTTGCTGACAGAATAACCAAACAGTTACATGTGACGTGCCTCGTGCCTCATTCTACAAGGACCAATTTTTAATAGTAGAAGTGGATGAAATTTTTAACAAAAGGACTAATTTGCTCTTTCATCTAATGTACAGGGACTAATTTGCCCCTTTTTTGAGTGAGGGAGCAAAATGTAATCCAACTCTTAGTACAAGGGCTTTTATGATACTTTTACCAATTATCTTCTATGTAAAAAGCAAAGTATATATATATATATATATATATGATATATGAAGCTGTTTCTTCACCAGTTTAGAAAGGGAGAGGGGATCTAAGCTTTGTTTTGGAAGGGGGAGGTATAGTACTCCTGGCGGCGTCGGCGCAGAACAGGTGCACTGCTCTAGTGTGCTCATGCTATGTACCATCAAGGAATTTGGATACCAAAGGTGAAGAGATTAACATCAAGAAGAAGTGGTCAAGTGTGGGAAAGAGTATCAAAGATGGGGTCATGGAAGAAGTTGGTAATGATGATGAGTTACAATTAGGCCATGAAATTAGGGTCACCAATGGTGGTAACTGCAGTAGTAGTGGGACTAATGGGCCTCACATGGAACTAATTCCCACTCTCAAGAGCAATCTCAAGAAAGCTACTGCTACTGATGAAGAAAACCAGTTAAAGACTCAAAGGAGGAAAGTTAGTTGGCCTGATGCTCATGGTAAAGATATTGCTCATGTTCAAGAGTTTGAACCAAGGTAAACATCATCCACACGTAGCTAAGTTTTTTATTTTCTTCTATATATAAGGAATTAATCTCACTTTCATAGCTGAGATTACCATTAGGCTAGCCAAAGGCCTTAGTCAATTCTTTGAGAAATAGCACTACCCCAAGAAGTGTTTTTAGGATGTTTGTTAGCATTATATTTCATAGTTTAAGATTCAACTAATGTTATCTAGACTCGAGAATGAATGTCAGATATGGTCACTTTTTTTTCATATATCGGGGGGATCCTAGCCTCGTCCTATGTTCAAAATATATATCAGATATAGATGTTGAATATGGGTTGATACTTTAGTAAATGAAAAGAGAGCATAGTCTTAAACCAACTTTGTATGTTTCTGACATATTTTTTGCCATAAAAGTGTGTCAGATGATGGAGAGCTAGGAGGAGTTAGGAACTCGTGTGTTTGTGCAATTCAATGAAGCAACAACATTCCCAAGTAGGTAAAGTCCATTCAAAGATGAACTAATTTATGAAAATTGTATAGAACTATTGTTGCTTGATTATTCATAATTAGTTAGCCAAATTTGCAGAGTTCAGATACGCAAAGATGAATCATAATGCAGTGAAAATGCCTGCATCATATTTGACAGTGCTCCAAAAACTGATTAACCATAAGGGATGCATTATTGCAGACAGATTTGTGAAAGTAGGTAGGTTTTTTTTCTTTTTACTGTTACGGAATGCATTAAAAGTTGCCCACAAGAGTCTTCATTGTTCAATCAATGTCTTTTAAATATGAGGCATGAGGAGAGGGGCGGGGCCCCCTCTCCATTGGGGTCTGTTGGCTGCAGAACTAAAGGAAATTGGGTCATGATTATTTCAAAAACTGGTGCATGCATTTCTTCTCTTTAGGAGCATGTTTGTTACTTAAAGTGGTCCCTTTGGTAAGTGAATCTAGTGATCAAACGAGTTCAAAATCATATAGGAATTAATTAACTGCATGCCATTAAAGTTCTTAAAAACTTTCCCTTTCCTTTGCATCAAAATCTTCAATTAACAACGAAAAATCTTAGAAAGTTTGAATGTTATTCTAGTTGCTATGTGTGATCTTGACAAATAGCAATAGGCTTGGAACTGCAAATTTTCCCTGAAAATCCCAAGTTTCCAATTTGAACAAAGCTGGTCAATGCTAGCGATGGGGGGGGTTTGCAGATCCTTGTAGGACCCCAAAAAGACAAAAGTTAATCAAAAATCTTTGCTTATTACCACAATCATAGTATAAACGCACAAGCCTCTGCTGCACTAACATAAAAACATGATTGCTAAGATGCTTTTAATATTTGATTGAAATGTTGGCACCTTTTACTTTTCATAAAGAAATATTAAACTCATAAACTTGTCTTCATGTTATTTTGGATGGTCACATTACCAAACAGCAGCATAATCAATCCCCATGGTTTTCATAGTTTCTTTTATGCAATATTATTAGTCAATAGGGTTTTCATTGGTAAATGCGACCCCAGAAGCATCATGAAAGCCAATTTACTCAAAAATTAATAAATTATTCTCTATATATTAAATTAAAGAATAAGTTAATTTTTTTAATTTCATTTTCTTTACTATTAAAAACTGATAAAACTAACGAAATAACTAAAGACAATTACACATGACATGCTACGTATATTTCATGCCGATGTACATAGACTAATTTTTAATAGTAAAAAAAGATGAATTTTTAACACAAAAAAAAAACCAATTTACTTTTTAATCTAATGTACAAAAACTAATTTACTTATTTTTAAGTAGATGAAACAAAACACAATTCAACTCCTAATGTAAGGACTTCCATGATACTTATCCAGTAAATGCCACAAGATCTAGTACATTGAAGTCCACTATCTTTAAGTTATACTCCATGCCATTCATAAATATTAAAGTTTCCACCAAAAGGGTATTCTTAAACAGTTTCCATATTCAAGTAGAGCTCCATCAATCATTAATCATCAGAACATAAGAGAATTTGCTTTGCAATGGAACAAATACAGGTAAAGAAAAAGACACATTGCACAAGGTGAACTAAAAGGAATTCTAAGTGGTTACAGAATAACTCAGCCACCTATCCTACATAACTATTATGGCCAATAACTCTAGTGAATAACGAGTCATTCGTATTAGATTTTTCGATGGCTACTAACAATATCAGTGCCAGAAATAGGTAACCGTATGTAGCCAAAAGTTAGTCACAAGTAAAATATATAAATCAGTAATCCAAAGATTGTAACATCCTACCAAATGCCAACCAAATCACATTTCTTTCCACCTGTTTTATGCCGCCACAATCGAATTTTCCTGTGATAGAAGGGAAGGGAACATCCATACTTCATGGAGCACAGCTCCAATTATCTATTTCCCTATTTTCATTTCAATGGATTTAATGAAACACTATTTCCTGTTTGGTACCTGCTGGAGTTCCTTTTGGAAAGCTGGAACTTGTTATACGTCGGGATCATAGCCTGACTTCAATGATTCTGACCCTTACCTTTCTTTGATTTGCTCTTCTCTTGCATCTTCTTTTTCTTTGCTTCAGCTGTAATCCAAGTATAATTGGGCAGTATTGCAAACGGATCTTGAAGATTTTCTATCTTATTGTAGCTATGATTGGACGAGCTAGGTCGTTGGTATGGAGTCTTTATCCACTGAAACCAAGAACCCGAGGAATGTGTCACAGCAGGGCTTTCTTGGCCGGCAGTGGGGCTTGAAGGGGGTGTCGAGAACTCATCCATGGGTGGTAGTTCTTCAAACTTCGTGAAAGTAACCAATACTCTGATTGTTGGAACGACAGGGATAGCAACCTACATACAACCATGAGAACTCATTCAAGTCAAAATCTTTAAAAGAGAATTATGCATGGCATATGAAAATAAAAGCAGTAGCAACTAGTTTATTTAACCACCATCCTTTTTTTCTTTTATTTTTTGCAGAAAGCCCCAAACCTGAGGAATGAGTACAGTAAATTGGCACGATCAATATTTAAGGATGAAACTATACCTCCATTTCACCAGGCAAGCCTATGCATCCATAGATGGAAGGGAGGGAATGGATCATATACCAGGCATAAAGATACCAAAACCCTAGTCTTAAACCCTAAAGAAGTCGAGAAAAAGTCCAATGCGCTCTAATGTAATAGATCACAAAAAATTCGGGTAACAAACGAACCTCAAAATAAATGCCAAAAATCATCAACAGGTGTGTAGCTAATGACTAAGATTCGAAAAACCCACAAATCTGTCTAGAGGGTAACGCCTTCCCAGAAAAACATATTATGTTTTAGGCACAAGAACAGAAGTCATTATTGAGAGTTCATATGATATAACAGGATAATAACAGGGCCTAATCAGTCGGTAAAAGAACAACAAACCTTTACAGGGAAGGTTCCTGCAGGAAGCTTTGTCGTGAGCAGTTCTCTCAACCGCCGAATTGCTTTGACCTTGTTTGCAAGAATATCTAGCAAAGGCAAGAGTTCTTCAATTTGCAGTGGGAAGTTCGGAGAAAGCCAAAGAATAGGCCTCAATCCTTTCTTATACTCGTTCTCCCGGCTACTATCTTTACGCCGATTACTACTCTCAGAACTCGTGGAAGTAGGTATTCTCAAATCTCTTATCCTCCTATGATCATCTGTTGCCACAATCTCCACAGAATGTCTACCAGGTTTTATCTGACTCCTTGATGGAGAGTCTCCTAGTAAGTCACTCACCTTTTCATCAACACGGAAAGAACTTCTAGGTGGCACAACTTTCCTCTGCACTTCATGCTTTGTCTCCTTTTTCCTCCATCCACCAAACCATCCTTTCTTTTCCTGCTTAGTCTCCCCATTTTTAAAACCGTTGGTTTCCTCGATAGGAATTTCCCGAGACTGATAACCGCTATGCTGATGTCCAATAATGCCATCTTCACTCTCATTGGACATTTCTGAAGAATCCAATTTAAGAGCAACTTCGAGTTGTCTCCTTTCTTCTTCTGTCAAAATCTCATCAAGCTCTTCACTCTCTGCTTCGTTTTCATTGGAAGTTCCCAAAAACTCATCATCTGTCATGGCCCCAGGCACCCTCCTTGATTTGATGCTAACAACAACGTTGTGCATATCATACACCTTAGCTTTCCAGGCACCCACCACTTCTGTTTTCTCTTGTCGCCTCCAAGTCAATTGTGGCAAAAGAACTGCCTGTGTCACATCTATTCCAGGCCTGAATATACTAGTCTGAGACATTGCAACCACTTCTTTTCGAACCTCTTCATCAGTTGCTTGAGAACCAGCACCATCCAAAGCATTCATCACCTCTTTATCCTTATGTGAGATCATACAAAGTGATCCAGGAGGAACCTTACCATCCTCAGAACCATCACCAAGGAAAAGAATACTCTGATCTGAACGCTGAATTCTGAAACCATCAAATCCGGCCAAAGTCATATCAGCCCTCAAATTCGCACCCGTCTTCCAAATTTTATATGTATCAGAAGGAGCAATTCGGGAAATAAAAGGTATCACAGAACTCTCAAAATGGAATGTGATTTCCATGTAAAAGTCTCTCATCCTTCGCATAGTTCCCACCAAACGAGGCAACCTCCTACACCATTTTGCCCATGCCAATGGCTGGTAATCCCGAACAATAATCATCGCAATAGCCTCTTCCCTATTACAAATTGCTTCTTGGAGTGCACTCCATCCTTGTTCATTTTGCAAGCTCCAATCAGCACCGGCAGCCATAAGCATTTTAGTTGCAGTTTCATCACCAAGTTTAACAGCCAAATGAAGAGGGGTATCCCGATTAGGAACATCACGCCTATCAATCACAGCAGCAATCTCTTCAGCCTTTTCTTCCTCGGCCAATGAGGCTGCTTCAGTTTGAATCTCATCAGGGTTACCAAGACGTGGGAGAGCCTCAAGTATCCTCCTGAGACTACCATAATCCCTCGTTGCAACAGCCACATGCACGGGACTATGTGCATACTTAGAAACATCAATACCAGCCATGGCAAAGGGGTCCAAATATGCTATCAACCCCAAGACTGCTTTTGCCTATTTAAACACAATTCAATCATTCAACATTAGAATACTTGATTTCGACTTAAAATCCAGCAACAATACAAGCACAAAAGTAGATTATTCATCCCTCCACACTAACAAATTCAAACAAATGCTATCAACCCCAAGACTGCTGTTCCAATTAAAACAATTTTCAATCATTCAGTATTACAACACTCAATTTCTACTTAAAAATCCAGCAACAATACAAGCACATAAGTAGATTATTCATCCCTACAAACCAACAAATTCAAACAAATGAGAATAATAAAAAAGAACAATTAATAAGCAAATGTAATTGTGGCCAAAAACCAACCAAAACCCCAAGTCCCACCCACATAGAAATTCAATATTACACAGTTACTTGTAACTATCATAACATAAACAAGAAGTGAAACAACAAAAGAACTTTTGTGGACCCAAAATAGAGATCAAAAAGATATGAACTTTGGGGGGGGGGGGGGGGAGTCCTACCTGGTTCTTTATTTCTTCATTCTTCTAACCAATCAAAGATTGCTC
The DNA here is from genome assembly GCA_008044935.1 of Gossypium turneri. Lineage (NCBI taxonomy): Eukaryota > Viridiplantae > Streptophyta > Magnoliopsida > Malvales > Malvaceae > Gossypium > Gossypium turneri. The sequence goes on from CP032573.1 coordinate 64,507,088, forward strand.
CTAAGAAAGAAAGAAGAGAAACTTCAAGCAACTAACCCCACCAAAGAAACCTCCCTTTCTATTCCTCTCTTTACACTTCTTCAAGGTAGGAAAAAAAATAACACCTTGTGATCCAATCCAGATCAGACAAACTGAAGAACATGCATGTGGGTGTGTGGAACAAAATTTAAAATAATAATACTAATAATAATACCCAAAAAAACCCAGGTGGGGAATATGGTAAAGAAGTTAAAAGCAAAAAAAAAAAAAATGATGGGACAATAATCAAAGAAAAGAATTTCTATATAAGAAAGAAAACAAAAACCCCACCTTTCAAGAAAACCTAACAAAAAAAAAAAGAAATATTAAGTAAGGTTTAAAGAAGAAAAAAGAAATCAAAAACTGAAAAGCAGAAGTACCCAAGTTACTCCTCCTTGTACAGAGTAGAAGAAGGATTTTTTTTTCAAAAAAAGGTAGATATTTTGAATTTAATACAAGAGAGAAGAAAATTAAAAGAATAAATTCTTTTTCTTCTTACGTTTTTCTTTGTTTCAAAAATAATGCTTTAAATATTATACTATACTTGAACATAAAACATTATAATTTTTACTAGTTCATTTTTATATATTTTTTCACTCACTATAAATATAAATTAAATTTTTTTTTTTAAATGATAAGAAAAAGAAGACCAGAGGTGGCAAGGCTGCAGCTGTATGTTGGCCAAGAATAGTGGGGAACTTGCTTTCCTATTTCATTTGGGTTTTTCTTCCGTGAAAATAAAGAAAGTATTAAATGAATTTTATGTTGTCGTTGAGCCCACAAAGTATTAAATGATTGGTTAGGAATAAAATATTTATATTTTATTTGGCTTAATATTTTAAGCTTTAGAAAAAGGGTTAATTAATTCAGAAACTGCCAAATTTAATTAATCTTTTCAGTAGCAAATGTAATTAAATTAGTGTACTTTGTAGTACCTCTCTCCTAACGTCATACGGTTTGGTAGTCGCTTCGACTCTCGAGTTTGAGGCGAATCCTTCGAAAATTTTTGCAACTTTTCATTTTTTTTTCTTGAATTTTTTAGAAAATTTTGTTAAATTTTTTGAAAGTCCTCATTAATCCCACACATAAATTTTATTAGACCCCATGCTTTAAAAAAAAACCTAATTTAACTCCTAAATTTTTTAAAAGTTTTACTAACCCCATCCCCCAAGATTTAATCACCGCTGCTACCCTCGAGCTGGTTGTTAGTCGCGGCTTTTTTAATAGTATTTTCTTTAATTTTTAATTTCGGTTCACAATATTGTGGTTTTAATTTTTAGTCATGTTTCTGCCTTATGGACGAGACTTACCATGGTAACAGTGTCGCTAGAGAGGAGGGGGCTTATTATGATAAAGTATAGTGATGGTGTTTGTAAAAATAGAATCCGAAATGATGATAGAGGATATGTCATCTTAGATTTGATATTTTGAACATCATTGATGCAGTGGATCTTTTAGAGCTCTTAGTAGTGGTTTTTTTGTTGACCAACGTTCATCTTTTAGGGGACCGAAATTGAATAATAAATTTTTTAGAGATTAAAATATAATTTTATAATGTAGTAATTTATTATTTCATCATTTTTAAGGGATTGAATATAATTTTTTTCATTTTTAGGGGTCAAAGTGTAATTTTATTATATACTAATTTTTAACTTAATCATCTTATAGGATATTTAAATAGTATTTTTCCACTTGAGGGTTGGGGAGGGGACAAGGCCCCTGCTTTCCCCTCAAATTTAGGGGTAAGCGTTCAGTCGAATCAAGTGAAAAAAATTCGAGCTAATTGAATTGACAAGCCATATTTTATTCAAATTGAGTCCAGTGAAATAAATCAAAGTAGAGTTGAATCGAGTGAAATTGTTTAAGTTAAATTAAAAAAATTAAACATTTAAAATTAAAATCTTATTACAATATAATTAATTTCATATTAGAGCACGTAAATTTGAAACCATACATTTAAGAACTCTTTCAAAGTAAAATAAGAAAAAAGATAAGATAATTTATTATGATAAATTTGAATTTATGATTTATTTGTTTAGATCCTCAAAATTATTATTTTAGATTTAAAAAAAACATTTTTCATATATTCTTTAGAATTTTTTAAATTTTTATAATTATTAAAAAATTACGAAATTTTGGGAGTTTTTTTATAAATATTTGAATTTTTAAAATTATTTTGAATTGTTTTATATTTTTTTGTTGAAATGGATCAATTTGCTCATTTTTTAAAATTATTAGGGATCAAAGGGGTATTTATACGAATTTGTCATTTGAGTTATTTAAATTATTCGAATTATTCAAATTGTAAAATTTAACTCGACTCGAACTCGAAAAATTGAATTACTTATTCGAGTTGACTCAAAAAACTGAAAAACTCGAATAATTCAATTTGATTAACTCGAAATTCAATTTTTTTTCAATTTTTCATGTCGAATCGATTTTTGCTCACTCTACTCAATTTTGACCTTGGCTAGAATGTAATTTCCAACAATTTAATCAAGGTGATACATCTAGAGATGCTCATGGACTGAGTCAGGTCGGGTTCGGCTAAGTCTAACCAAGATATTAACATACTATATGCTTGCCCAAGCCTAATCCGACCCAAAATTTGGGCCTAAAATTTTGCCTAAACCCGCCCATATTTGGAAAAGACTAATCCAAGCCCATTTTAAACTTGCTCATATTATTATTTTTATTTAAAAAAATATTTATTTTGTTTTATTTTAATATTTAATAATTTTATACATCTTTGTATTGAATTTTTTTATATAGTCATCTTAACATTATTTTAATGTTTACATTAGAATAGTATTATGGATTTAGTATAGGTTTTTTTTGATGTGTTCTGGATTATATAATATATAAAAAAATAACATAATATAAAGTATTATAAACTTAAAACGGATCGGGCTCAGGCCTTGAATGTTCAAGCCCAAGCCTAGCCCATATTTTAAACGGGCCTAATTTTTTATTCAAGCGCATTTTTAGGCCTAATATATTGCCAAAACCCTTTCAAATTTCAAGCGGACTTTTGGACCTGGGCAGGTAGCCCAGACTATGAACAAGTCTAGGTACATCTTATGTTTGCTTTTGAATTCTTCTAATGTTGCTGTTATTGAAAGTTTGTATCTCTCTTCTTTTGGGATTATTCTACATTCCTAGTATTTGAGCATCAATTTGTAATATTTTATTTATCAATTTGTAATAATCTTTTGAGATTATTCATGGTTTCTATTAATGATAGTATTTTCTTAAAAAAAAAAAAAAAGAGACAAATTTTCTATTGATGAGGCTTAACGAGGAGTGAAGGACTTGTTAAACTCTAACCCTTTGTTTGGATTGGTGTAGGCAAGGGAAATAAAAGGAAAGTAAGGAAAAATATTATTCTTTCCTTAGTTTAGAATAAATTTTTATTTAACTTATCCCAATTTGAGAGGGAAGCTAGGGAAAGGAAAACCAAAAAAATAGCGTAAATTATAAAAATAGTTACTTTTATTTACTTCAGATTACATTTTAGTCACTTATGTTTGAAATGTTATGTTTTAGTCACTTACATTATCGTTTTGTTACGAAGTGGTCACTTTACTGTTAAGCTCCGTTACCTCCCTAACAGCGGTCCTGTGTGGCAGTCCAAATGGATTTTAAATGCCAACTTGAATGCCTGACGTGGCAGTCCAAATTAAATTTATTTAATTAAAAACTTATTTTCATCTCAGCAACTGAACATCCAGGTTGGCATTTAAAACCCATTTAGACTGCCACGTAGGACTGCCGTTAGGGAGGTAACGGTAGAGTGACCACTTCGTAACAAAACGATAACGTAAGTGATAAAATTCAAATATAAGTGACTAAAATATAACATGAGGTAGACAAAAGTGACTATTTTTATAATTTACCAAAAAAAATTAAGTCATAAAATATATTTTTTACCTCTCTTTCTTTTTAAAATAATTTTATAAACTGGTCATAATTATAAATTTTCATTTCCTTTACTAATTTTCACTATTAAAACAAGATGATATATAATCATTTACTTTCCTTAGCTTTCCTCTCTTCTTTTTTTTTATTTTTTTCTTTCCTCTTTTTTCCTTTAATAATTTTAATCCAAACATAATGTTGGGATATTATATTTATAATTTTTTAAACTTTTATTCTAGTTTTTTTAATTCAACATAACTTTTAGTAATTTGTAAAATATTATAACACGCGGTAAAAATCACCCAACAAAAGTTGGATGCGATATAAAAATCAAGGCATACAAAAAAAATTTTTTTTGAGTAATTTTGATTAAATGAGAAGGGGAAGAAAAATTCTGATCAGTGTATGCGGTGCGAATAAAAAAAGACATACAACAATAATTTTAACAGTTCAGTGACTTAAATAAAAAATTTTGAATAGTTCAGTGATCATTTTGTAACTTTTTAAAGTTGAGTAACCAAAACGTAAATAATATAATATATATAGATAATATGCTAATTAATCTTATATAAAAACATATGGTTACATTTCTTGGGTTTTTTTATTTAAATAATATGAAAATAAATGTTTACAAAATTGAGATGGAAAAATATTATTTATAAGAATGAATTAAAATGATTAATAAAAGATGATGTGGCCAACAGGTATAAAAAAATATTTTAATAAAAATAAAACAAATCATATATACATTTTTAGTTTTATATTTATATTTTATAGTTTTTATAATTTTATTTTATTTAATAAAAATCTTCTATTGTTTTATTTTCATAATTTTATAACTTTTCAATATTTTATAATTATAAAATTTAGAATATTCAGAATAATGACGAAGTTGATAAATTTTGGTAAAATTAACATAAAAATATTCGGGTAAACCATTTAAATAGTCACTCAATTTTTTTAGCGAGTTTTTATTTTGATCACCGAATTTTTTTTATTAATTTCGTCACTATCGTTAGGTGAATTTTCAATTCTAGTCACTTAACTATTAAAATAAATTTGTCACCAAACAGAATGCCGATGTGGTCTTCTTTTAATTGATATAATAATAAATTTAACCCCTAATATTTTATATATTTTATCAAGTTAATTCTATTTCTAAAAAAATCAATATGTTTCGCCTGTAACGTTTAACTCAGTCATTATTTTAAATATTAAAAATTTATAATTATAAAATATAAAAAATAAAATTATAAAACCAAAACAACTCGACTATTCTTTATGAAATAAAATTAATTTATAAACATATAAAATATAAAATTAAAAAAATAATAGCGAGTGAAAAAGGGTATCGTCTAACATTTTATAGATAGTGTGGCTTGAAATGTTGGCAACCCCACATTTCACTGTTCACTTCAATGATAATGATAAATAACTTTCGTAATTTTTTAACCAACATTTCTTTATCCAAACCTTGCTACCATTGATGAAGTAGGACTACTTGCTGAAGTTTTTTCCAACTTCAGCTACAGAAGTTACGGGGCTTCATTTAAAGAAGCAAATCCAGCAGCCAGCTTTTCAATCTTTTCAAATCTATTATAGAATCTTGTAGTCTGATCTGAAAAATTTATTAAAGTTTTTTGAAAAATTCAAAAAATTTATTGTACGGTTGAAATTAAATTTTAATTTTTAATAATTTATATTTTTATAATTTTTAAAAGATTAAATTAAATTATTATTATTTTTAGGGATTAAAATATAACTTTATTTTTATTAATTTAAAATTTTAAAATTTTTAAAAAACTTAAAGGGACAATTTTCTATTTTTAAAGTGTTTCTCCTAACTTTCAATTTTTGTTAGCACAAGAGAAAAATTATCCGAGATTTTGACAAAATAATTTTTTTAAATTTTTTTTGGAATTTTTTATAATTTCAAATACTTTCCCATAAATTTAGAAATTTTATTCAATTTTTAATTTTAAATAATTTTTAAGTTTTTCAATTTTAATTTTTTCAATTTTTATGATTCTTGGACTTTTAGATTTTTTTGTTTTTTTAATTGAAATATTAAATTTAAAAGTTATGTGATACCATTTATGAAAAAGTTTGTCAAGAATAAAATCTTTTTTAGAAAATAATAAAATATTTTCTTCTATAGAATTTTTCATGCTTTTTTAAAAAAAATTGTAATTTTTATATTTACCGTTTTTAATAAAATTTTAATATGATTTTTCTTTTTATAATTTATATACTTTTAATATTTTTTGAATTGTTTATAGAATTTGGAAATTTTTGTTACTTTTTGAAACTTTGGAAAATTTTAATAATTCTTTAATTTTTAAATAATATTTAAAACATTTTAAATATATATTTTTAATTTTTACGATCTTTCTTATTTTTAAATTTTTTTTCTCTTTTAAGCACAATAATTAAATATTTACTCAATTTCAAGTCACTTTAAAACACTACAAATTAACATTTTTTGACATTCAACCTTACTGCCGTTTCTATTGGCTTCAATATTAAATGCAGAGCAAATTATTCACTAATTTGCTCTTAAGCCAATAATACAGAGACTTGTCAAGCAATATTACCACATATATTTCATAGTAATATATACAGGTTCTTATATTATAGGAATATGTTTAAATTTGTTCTTCTATTATTAAATGGACCAATTTAGTCCCTATATTATTAAAAAGTTAATTAATTTCAAATTATAATAAAGTTAACATTATAATCGGAGGCCCACTCATGGTGACCTAATTGAGTTGGGAGAATCTGTAGGTATTTTTGGCGGCAATTCATTGGAGAATCGAGAGCACAACTAACATTATGAATTTTTTATACCGACGGAGTATTTATAAAGACATCACAAACTCTTTTTAATGGAAACATCAAAGTCAATAAGGATTTGGTTCATCCTACATGTACATGTCATGGGCATCTACTTTTTAATGTGATATGGGCTTGTACGTAATTAACGAGAGCAAAGATATTATACATAAGGCAACTATTCCACCAAAAAAAGTTTTTTTTAGTTCAAAACAATTAATATGCAAGACTAGAACAAGTTACTACTGAGATTCACGTGGAAACATATACTTTAAATTTGAAAAAGACGGTTCGACAAACATATTTATTCCTGTGTAAAAAATATCTTGAAAATATAAAATCATAAAAACTTTAAAATATTAATTTTGATAAACAATAAATGATATTTTTTAAAAAAACAGTAAAATGTTAAATCAATTCTGATTTGATCTTATTTGATTTTTTTAATAATAGAAAAATTAAATTAATTTTAATGAACACCTCTCAAATACTTTCACCTAAAAAAAAGGCAATTTATTATTACCATGAAATGTAAGGTGGTACATAAATTCTACAGGCGTTAAACACCATATGTGAGAGCTTTACTCTCTTTCAAATAACCATACAAATCCCAAATTGCATTAATAAAAAGGAAAATAAAATAAAGAAAAATGCAAAGCAAATGGTAGTGCAGCCAGGGCTAGCCAACATGAACATTAGAACCTTGTTTAAGCAGAGATACTATGAAGCACCACGGTCTCAACAGTGAGCCCCGGTCCGAAACCAAACAGGACACCCCACTCGAGCCCTTCACCCGTGGTTCCAAGTCCATCTTCCTTTGATTTCTTCCTCATCTCATCCAATATGAACAGCACACAAGCACTTGACATGTTCCCATATTCTGAAAGCACGTGCCTCGTGGCTCGGAGTTTTTCGGGTTTAAGGGCTAGCTTCGCCTCAACCTGATCCAATATGGCTGGACCACCGGGGTGAGCGATCCAAAAGAGCGAGTTCCAATCCGAAATGCCCAAAGGTTGAAATGCCTCAGCTAGGCTCTTTTCAATGTTCTTTGAAATTAGGCCGGGAACATCCTTGAGAAGGTGAAATGTAAGTCCAACTTCACGAAGGTGACCGTCAATGGCACCATCGCTGTCTGGCAAGATCGTTTGGGCCGCCGAGACGAGTTCAAACATAGGCTTCTCGATTTCAGGCAATGGATCCGCACCTACTATAACAGCAGCAGCACCATCACCGAACAACGCTTGGCCAACTAAACTATCCAAGTGAGTATCACTCGGCCCACGGAAAGTAACCGCGGTGATTTCCGAGCAAACAACAAGCACGCGAGCGCCCTTGTTGTTCTCGGCCAAGTCCTTGGCCACACGGAGCACAGTACCACCAGCGAAACAACCTTGTTGATACATCATGAGACGCTTAACCGACGGGCGAAGGCCCAAAAGCTTAGTGAGCTGGTAATCGGCACCAGGCATGTCGACACCACTCGTGGTGCAAAACACGAGGTGGGTGATCTTGGATTTGGGCTGACCCCATTCCTTAATAGCCTTTGTGGCGGCTTCTTTGCCTAGCTTTGGTACCTCAACTACCACCATATCTTGTCTTGCATCTAGTGATGGTGCCATGTATTCACATACATTGGGGTTCTCTTTCAAAATCTCTTCTGTTAGATACATGTAACGCTTTTTGATCATTGATTTTTCGCCTACAAAATTTAAATACCAACCCGATATAAATATATATATATATATATAAATACATCGAAATTATTAAAAATTAACCCAACAATTTTTTTTTTTTTTTTTTTACTTTTTACTCTTTGTGGTTGGTTGCCGGCTGGCCTGCCGGTTCAGTTTACATGCAAGCATTATTTTTATTCTTAGTGGACTAATCTCTAAAGCAATAAATATTTCTTGTCCTTTTTTATAATAATAAATTTTTTTATGTCCATCTTTTTCATACCCGACTGAAAATGACAAAAGGCACAAAGGAAAAAGACTTTTTAAGGTTTTGCATAAAAAATTTTCCTAATAATTTTGTAATTTAATATTATAAAAATATACCCAGAATAAAACTAAAAATTTAGCACCGATAAATAAAATTTTAAGAAAAAAATTAATCTATTATAATATATGATATAGCATATCATATTTACATATATATAATATTAATATATTTTAATATATACTAAAAATATTACATAAAATATTATATTTCTAAAATAAATAAATAAAGGTCGAAGAGAATCAAGCAGTATATTTTATGAAACATAATTTTAAAGACTTATTAAACTATTATTATGAAGCATCTTACAGTTTTCATTTTGAAGTATCTTAAATTTTTCTAAAAATAATTAATGTATTATTGTATTATAATATTATTATACAAATATAACAATCGATTCTATTTTTAAAAAATGGATAATTAATCTATGGAGGTTAGAATGAGCTGCACCTGGCATGTCACATGTCGCCATTTGGTTATTCTATTAGTTACACTAGTTTTTAATTGTACAAATGAATGAAATTTTTTACAGAAAAGATTAATTTGTTATTTGATCTAACATATAAGGACTAATTCGTCTATTTTAATAGAGGGAGCAAAAATGTAATCTAACTCTTAGTACATGAGTTTTCATAATACTTTTAAAGTTTTTATTTTAAATCTTGAATTGTAATGTTATAGAAAAACAAAATGAAGCCGATCGAGTCTTAGCTCAGTTGACATCACATTGTTGCCAGTGCAAGAGGACGCATTGTATCAAAAGCCAAAGATTAAAATCGTGATGCTACACACAATATTTTATTTTTTCTTGATCTTCACATAAATTTAAATTGATGATATGAGTAAATATTTTATTTTTTAAAAATCACAAAATTCAATTTAACGAACAACCTTATGTAAAAAAACTAAAGTTCTTTAAAAAAAAAGTAAAGAAATTAAATTTTAAATCCACAAAGATCACGGGACTGACAGCAGAATTTAACCCTAAGAAATTCGTCCCAAATAAGAAATGAACAAAATTTTACCTTTTTATTTCTAAAGATTTTTGCATGAAAATGATATAAAGCCCTGCGCATTTCATGCAAAAATGACATACGAAACACCAATAACGACCTTAAAATCTCATAAAATAAGCTAAATTTCCTCAACAAATATATATATTCTAGAAAAAAAGATAATAAAAGGAAAACTTACACATGCGCTTGAATTTCTCTTTCAGCTCAGTCTTGTGCTCACTATTTGTGATACGGAAATAGTAATCAGGGTACGTGCTTTGATCCACACAATTCGGTGGAGTCGACGTACCGATCGCCAACACGGTGGCCGGCCCTTCGGCGCGTTGTGCCTTACGAACTTCCTCCACTGTCACCATTTCTTTTAAAGCTTCAACAAAAGGAAAAAGAAAAACAACCCAAGAGTTAGTACACAGCGACGGAGGAACTGACGGAGGTTGTGGTGGTGGCTAAGGGTGATAAGAAGAAGTGTTTTGATTGAAGTTTGATAAAGAGTTTGGTTCCTATAAATAAGATGAAGAAGAGAGGTAGCTGAGACTCACGTGCGTAAACGGTGCTACGACACACTTTGTTGAGACTAGCAGGCACGTGACATTGGAGTTTGGTGCAGCTATCGATTTCTCGCCGCTTAACATTTATGCCAAACAATCATTTTATTTTTTAATTTATTAATTTTAAAGGTGAAAATTTTCATTCAATGTTAATGATATCATTTCTTAAAATCAAATAATTCTTTTCTAAATACCAATAAAAATTAAATAATTAAAATAATTTTATGTTCGATCCGAAATCAATCGAGAAATTAGGTGTATCTGTTTTTTTAGTACAATACTTAAAACTAACAATAATCCTTTCTCAACCCATAAATAAGAGGATAATGTATTTTAGTATACTTAAACTCACGCTCTCTTATATTAATAACAATATCTATACCAATTAAATTAGATCTCAATTATTAAATCAGGAAGTAATTAAAATCCTTTAATATAAATATTACCTTTTTTGGAAGTGACGACTACATTGGACCAACTCGTAATGAATTTCTATTTAAAATTGATTCGTGGAATCAAAAGGCACGGACGTCGATGCATTAAAAAATTATTTCTTAAAAAAAGAAAACAGAAAAAGAACTAAAATTATCAGCACCATACAACCTACCAACCACTCCACACCAATTAGATGAATCTCAAAACAAACCCCCCTAACACCTAAGTCCAGAAACTCATCAATAAAAAGTAGGAACAGCATTACAACAGAATTAAATATGGGTAAATTGTATTAATAGTTATTTAATTATGTTATTTAATTATTTAATTATAAAAATTTATAAAATGGTCATTCAAGTATTTAATTGTCTTTTTGGATCACCCAATTATATTAATTTTTTTAGTGTTTCCATTTTCTTGTTAGTTAGTGATAAAAAAAAGATAAATTTAAATAACTGGATCTATTTTATAACTTTTCATAATTGATTGACCTCTAAAGTAATTTACCCAAGAAAAACAGCAGACTAATAAGACAATAATAACCCAACATTCAAATAAAGCCCAGCGTTACAACGATAAAGAAAAGCAGCAAATTACCATACCACATTTTAGCTATCTGTGGTTATTTGCTTGTCATTAGTGTTGAAAAAATGAACCATGAATCGGTTAAATTGAGAATTAATGTTTTAAATACAAAATGGAATTTTTATATATTGACAAGTTTACTTTATTTTATATTGGTCTTATAGAATGCATTCATGCGATTCCAAATTCGAATCTATTGAGATACAAATGCAGGTAACAAAAATTTAACCGATCAATTTTTTTTTGTTGAAATAACGAAAATTTTAATATCTTAGTTTAAGTAAGATTATGTATAAATTTTTTAAAAATTTTATTAGGGTTTAAATTAATTTTTATTTAATTCGTGAGACTAATTCAATCATATAAATTTTAAAAAATTCAAATCATATCTACCTATGCAACCGAGTTAATTAATATGGCAACAAGATATTGTTTTGGGGACTTTTAGTTTTTATATTATTTTTAGGAAATTGTGCATTTAAATTATTGGGACTTTTAGGTAAAAAGTAGACTAGTTTTCTTTATCTAAAAAAAAATAGAAAATATCATTCAAGAAGGTTAGACATTGTTTTTAAAAACAAATGATTAATTTAATAGTTTTTCTTAATTTTAATTGAGTTGGTGTAATTAAATACGTATATTTATTAACTAATTATGGTAGATTTTATTTTTCTTTTACACATAATTTCTGCCCAACCCTTAAATAGGAGGATAATATGCTTCAGCGTCCTCGAACCCACGTCCTCCCGCACTGGCAACAATGCCAATGCCAATAACAATCGAACTAAAACTCAATCAAGAATTTTTATTTTCATTTATACTTTTAATATTACCGTGTTCTAATTTTTCTTTTTCTTTTTTCTTTTTTTTATGAGCATAAAATGAAAAATATTAATAAAATAATTAAAATAAATGTATTAATTAAAACGGTAGAGAAAAATAAACTATTAGTAGTGAATGATATATAATTTCTGAGTAAATTAAAATTACTTAATTATTTATGTAAACAGAATTTAACTATTAACTATATAGTAAAATATATAATATTCTAGATCGATACGAGATTCAAAATTTATTGTAAATAAAAAATAAAATTATAATAATAAATTTAACGGTTACATTATTAAAATATTATCCGCCATGACACATTTATGAATACTTTCTCTTCTATCTCTCATATATCTATCTATTTTTTTTAGTTATTATTATATGAAAAGTTATTTAAAAAATATAAAATTATTAAGTTTTCTATACAATATATATAATTATTAATGTAAGTGGATTTATCCGGTATATAACATATTGGTTAAAATGTGCTTATAGTCTCTGTACTTTATAAAAATTAGGAATTAGTCTCTCTACTTTTTAAATTTTAAAATTCAGGTCCAACTGTTAATACTATTATTTTTTGTTAAATTTATTACTGTGATATTTTGGAATAAAAAACTACTTATTTGGTAACCATGTAATTTTAAAAAACATGTTGCAACTAACCAGAATTTAACAAAAATATTTTAATAATATTAATAATTAGACCTGAAATTTGAAATCTAAAAAGTAAAATGACTAAATTTCTAAAAATAGAAATACAAGAACTAAATTCCTAATTTTCAAAAATTACAAGTACTATAGGCATATTTTAACCTAACATGTATTAATTGAAGACTTGAAGTAAGTAGCATGTGTGGTCCATGTTTTTCTAATTTTCTTTTAAATGTTTTGTTGAAGAGTAGAGAAAGGGAAAAAGAAAAACAAAATTTAAAATTTAAAAATTTATAAATATCTATCTATATTCTTTTTGGACTAAAATATCTATCTAGATATTATTAGGATTATTATTGTTATCTATACTATTTATTAAGTGATTTACTGAGTGAGTTAGTGTTATTTTTAATCAGGTTACCAACTCAATTAAGAAAATTACAGAAATGTCATTTCGTAATTAAAATAAATCATACTATTTAGAGGTAATTTAGTCTTTTTATTTAAAAATAATAATAAAGTTATGTATAGAGTAGGATCTTAACCTGCGCCAATTGAATTAGTAAAACCTTAAATATATCACTCAATTAAAAGTTCATTTTTAATGCATTTTTATACATTTTTATATCAACATGACAATCGATAACAACATCATGATAAACAATTGTAATACATTTATTATTGTTAATTTGATGTATTTATATGTTTCAAATTTCGTTTTACTCGCAATTTAATCTAACTTTTCATTTAATATTGTACAGATTTCATGTGTTATTATAATTAATTAGTTTCAAACCATATGTTTCATTATATAAAAATATTTTTATTTTTTTAATATTATTTGTAAATTTAAGCTCAAACAATTTGTAATAACATAAATACATAGAAATGAATATTTATAATGGAATCTTACAAAATTAATAAATTAATCCCAAAAAATGTCAAGTAGCACATCAAGGAGTAGGTATATTGATTTCCCAGACAAGATCAAGGGCTAGAATTCATTGGGCACCAGGCAATGAAGGGTAGCCATTGGATCACATTGATACCAATTTTTTTGTATTTAGGTAGCCAATGCATGAAAATGATACTAATTTGTTTGAGTTAACCATCTACCTTTTCCTTCTTTCCTCAACTAAAGCTTTAAATCCTTGAAAGCAAAAGCATTTAAAGCATGTATTTTATTTTCTAAATTTTAAGGGTAAATTATAAAAATAGTCACTTTTGTTTACCTCAGATTATATTTTAGTTATTTATGTTTGAAATGTTACGTTTTAGTCACCTACGTTATCGTTTTGTTACGAAGTGGTCACTCTACCGTTAAGTTTCCTTACCTCCCTGATGGCGGTCCTACGTGGCAGTCTAAATAGATTTTAAATGCCAACTTGGATGTCCTACGTGAAAATCCAAATTAAATTTATTTAATTAAAAACCTATTTTCATCCCAACAACTGGACATCCAAGTTGGCATTTAAAACCCATTTGGACTGCCACGGAGGACTACCGTTAGGGAGGTAACGGAGTTTAACGGTAGAGTGATCACTTTGTAACAAAAAGATAATGTAAGTGACTAAAATGTAACATTTCAAACATAAGTGACTAAAATGTAATTTGAGACAAAAAAAAAATGACTATTTTTGGAGTTTACCCAAATTTTAAACATAAAAAAAATGCATTCCAACCCTTCTTGTTAACCCATAATTTCATTTACTTTTTTTATTTCATATAAGGTATAATGTTTTATTTAACCCTTCAATTTTATAAAAAAGTTAATTTAGCCCTTTATTTCTTTATTTTTGTCTCTTTTAATTCTTGAACTTGCATTTTTTTATCAAATCAGTCCAAAATGAATATAAAAGTTAATGAGCGTTAACTTTGTTGACGTAGACATACACGTGGACTGCCACGTGGATGTTACATCAACAATTAATTAATTTTTTTAAAATTATATTTTTTATTTTTTGCAAGTTTTTAAAATAATTTTATTATATATATTATAGTATAATTGTTATTTCTTAATAAATTATATATTATATATGTGCAAATATATCTCAAATATATCTATATCTATATAAATATATTTATATGTAAATATAAAATATAAAATTATTAATTAAGTTCAATAATTTAATTTAATAATTACTAATTTTAAATGGAATTATAAAAATTGAAATAATTAAGGTAAAAATTTTAAAAATTCGGTTTAAAATATAAAAAATTTGTCCGAACCGGTACGAGTTAGTACGTACCGGTATAAATTGATATTGACCGAAATGAACCGAAACACACCGAAACTTTAACCAAAACGAAATATAGATTAATTGATACGAATTTAGGACCGATACGATACTAACTACAATGATCCCTTAGCCTAAGTCTTTCAAGAATTCATTAAGTTTTTTTTCTAAATAATAAGAAAGGAATTCGAAATGCATAAACAAAAAGAAAAAAAAATTCTCAAGAAATAATCAAATTCATAAAGAAGAGAACTTACTTTTTTTTTTTTAACTGCTGTAAAAGATTCTGATCTTTTGAAATACCACCTAAAAAGCTGATTGATTTCGACACAAAAGCCAAATCCAAACTGTAAAAAAGGGTAAAAAAAAGGGAATATTTACATAATTTTTTTTAATTTTTGTATTTTTTTATTATCCATGAACAAGGTTTTGGAAAATAAAATGAAGGGAGCTTTGAAGTTTTCTCACAGTGCAAGGGGTAATATTTTTACAATTTCTTACAACATTAAACTGCTGAAAAATAAAAATTTATTTCTTTATTTATGGAGTGGAATAAAGCTTAAACCGACAAACGGAATGTTCCTTTGCTGCATGTTTTTAATTTTGAAAAACTTACGTAATTTAATTATTTACCGTTTCTTCTTTACGTTTATTGAACATTATTTACGTTAAAGAAGATATTTTTGCTGCATGTCTTTTAATTTTGTAGGTTCTTTTATTGTGTCGGTTGAATCCACTTAATGCAATGTTCCTTTGCTCACACCCTTTTTTTTTTTTTTTGAAAAATAAATCCTCCTCAAATAATCAACATTAAGATGATGTCATCTGGATGGGATCTTCCATCAACAGTAAATCAATTCTTCTATCTCGTATTGTCTAAATAATTTTGTTTACGAGTTTATTATCTTCGCGAGAAACACATTGAAGATTTCATTGCCTTAAAATTAGCTTCAATAATGTATGAATTCTCTTTACTAAAGCAGAATTGGAATCCCTACTTATTTCATCCTTAATGATGTTAAATGGTGTGTTGTGCCTATGTTTTAGATTTGGTTTAGAATTTTTTTAGGTAATAATGATTTATACGGCCGTTCAACTTTACAAAAACTTATTTTAGTTATTATTTATTTTTATTCATTTTAGTTTTTGAATTTGGATTATTTGTCAAATTACTCACAAATGGATAGAAAAGTTAACGCTTGTTAACTTTATTAATGTGACATACATGTGGACTACTGCGTGGTCATGTCAGCAATTAATTATTTTTTAAATATTTAAAAATTCTAAAAAATATTAACAATATTAAAAAAAGTATAATATATTATAAAAACATATAAAATATTTTTTAATTTTTAAAAAATTAATTGTTAACGTGGCATACACGTGGATGCCACATCAATAAAGTTAGCATATACAATGATTTAACAAATATAAATGAAGGGCTAAAATATTTTTTTTATAAAGTTAGAGGGATAAATAAGTCATTCTACTTTTTTTTATAAAAATAATAAATGTAAGAGATATAGTTATATGGTTTGAATACGTGTCAAGATCCGATTTGATTTAGATTCAAACTTAAGATGGTATGTCAATAATGACTTTAAATAAACGTATCATAACATCGTTACCTAATTGATAAATAATGATTGGATTCAAGTATATGATAAGAAAATGTTTAGCGGGAGAAGTAAATTTGTTATATTAAAGGCAGTATAAAGATATAAACTTTTTTTTTGAATAATCTCATTATAGATTTTGATCATTATTGTTCTTTTTGACACAATGTCTAGAATTACCCATAGTCCCTCCCCAACCGATAAATAGGAGGATAATACGCTTCAGCGCACTTGAATCCACGTCCTCTTATATTGGCAATAATACTAATACCAATCGAGTTAAGACTCAATCCACATATATATATATAAACTTTTTAGAATATAAAAAATATATATAATTTTTTAAATCAAAACTACAAATTCATATTAAAATCACTTAAATTAAAGTCATCAATATTTGAAAGAGACCAAAACATACTTTTTTTTTTTTTCAATTTTAAGGGGAATCCAAATCCCTACCTACTCCTTCAGAATTCCTCTAGATATTTACAACTCTTTTGCGTGCATATGTTACAAATTTGTTTATTAGACCCTGAATTTTATGTAAGTTGTAGATTTAGTATTTATATTTTAATTTAATCAGTTTTAGTCTTTGTACTTTTCTAAGTTATCAATTTTAGTCCTAACCAAATGGTAACAATTAAATCTGTTTGGTTAAATTCTGTTATCAGTTATGTATTATGCATAAAGTTATAGATTTAGTCTATGTTCTCCAACTAGATCATTCTTAGTCACCCTATTTTTCAAATTTTAAAAATTCAGTCTTAATACAAACGACAAATGTTTAATCTATTAACTAGTTTTCTGTGAGTAATATGTGAAAATAACAAACTGGCACTGCAATACATATGTGACAATATATTTGCCGCATCAAAATTTGAAAATAGAATAATGTAACTTAATGAATTTAATAAGTACCATTTGTTCAAAACTAAAATTTTAAAATCCAAAATGTACAAGAATTAAAAAATACCAAATTAAAGTAAAAGTACTAAATTCACAACTTATGCATAGTACAGACACTAATAACAGAATTTAACTTGAGATAATATCAATGGGGTTTGAATCTTAATCATTGGGGGTACTAACAAAAACCTTTACCTAGTACTGTTCCATTAAATTGTTGGTGATTTATTAAAATAGTCTAAAATATCAAACTCTTTATCATTATTTTGTAAACAAACCCCTATGTTGTCATTATCTCTATGTAAACGAGGCCTTAGTTGTGTTGACAAAGATCGAAGCTTCGGAACTTAAAGTACTCCGATTCAAATTCGGTTGTGTTTATGTATGGGTTTTCTTTCAAATTTATTCCGATGAATTAGTTAGTTAGGTTGAAAAGATTTAGTTATCGAATTAGTTGTTCAGTTCAATACTTGTAAATGATTAATCATGAATATCTAAATATGTATATTAATCATGAGTGGGAGAAGTAAATATGTGTTTTAATAACTTTAAAATTTATAAAATTATAAATTAATATAATAATAAAATTACACTTTAACTCAAAAAAATTATAATTCATATGTGTCCCCATAGAATTTATTATTTTTGGATTCCCCCATTTATGGCAACAAACCAAATGAGTCTTCTAGTGTTTCAAGGTGAAAAACATGAACAAGTGTCTCATTGCAGTTTATGATAAGAAGATGAATGCCTGTAGGGCATTAGCAGCTGTCACTCAGCAGAGTAGTTGATACGGTTGAAATAGCTAAAACATTGAACCTTGTCAGTGCCTGATTTTGCCCCCCATCTCTATGCTTTTTTTTCTTTTTTCTATCAATCTCGTTATAGTTTTTTTTTATCATATTTATCTTTTTAGATAATATCTAAAAGTATTCATAATCTCTTCTCAATTTATAAATAAGAGAATAATGCGTTTCAGCGCATTTAAATCTACGTTTTTCTACATTAACAACAATACTCATATCAATCGAGCTAAAACTCAACCGATTGCTGTTTTAAATGGAAAAACAGGTACAACTCTTCTCCATCTTTTTTTTATATCAATAATACAAAAATAAATATTAAATACTAAGAGTTTATAATGATTTTTCTTTAAATATTAAATATTTGGGAGTTGTATTAGTTTTATAATTATTTATGTATTATTGAGAAAAAAATACTAATTTCGAAAGCATTTGTAAATTCAAAATTAATTTGTACGTTTTATTTTGAAAACAATACTAAAATTCTTTTAAAAAGTAAATTTAATATTTTCATATTTTAACTAAAAAAAGCCCAAATTAATAAACTCTCAAACTTAACATTTTAAAAATTATACTTTTTTTAAATATATATAAAAATTTATATACTCTCTTATATTCAGGGGATATTATATTATATATAACATTCCCACATTTATTCACAAAAATTATCTTAAGCCCATAATATTACAATTTTAATAATACCAAAATTTTAAATTATAAAAAGTAACTCAAAACCAAACTTGCTTTAGATAACATAAAATTTCGGGGATAATCTTCTTCATATTTTACTATTTTTGACATAAAGCCTAGAACTATCCATAACCCCACCCAACCCATAAATAGGAGGATAATGCGTTTCAGCGCACTCGAACCTACATCTTCCTGTATTGACAACCATACCCATACTAATTAAGTTAAGATTCAATCGGCTAATATATATATATTTTTTGTTTAAGATAGAATTGTTTTAAGAAAATAATATTGGTTTTGAAAGAAAACTCGAATCCAAAGTCACTAAATTTATTCATATACATTCTGAATACAGTAAATTAGGATATTTGAATCTACATCCACTATCTCAATACGTAATATAAATTCAAATAATAGATATTCGAAATATCTATCCACATTGATTCTTAATTCATCATGGATAAAATATCCGGATCTACAATATCTGAATTAAATATTCGCAAATATTCCAATCAAACCGAATTACCGTCCTAACATCTCAACAAATACTCAATTCTAAAACTATGAAAAGGTTTTAATCTATATCTTTTGGACTAAGTCAAAATGTGAAAGCAATGGGGGTATGATTGTATCATTTCCAAACTGTTAATCTATATATCTTTGGGAGTAGTCAAATTTGGGAGCATGGGGGTATGATTATTTTAGGGCTCATTGTGTTTCTTTCCCCTATTTTAAATGGTCAAATATTGGGTTGATATGGGTGACAGACACAAGTTCTGTCGGATTTTGTAATGTATTTACATGCAGTCCTCCCACTATTAACACATTTTGGGTGATTACTGCATTCTTGTCTTCCAGTCTTTCTACATTTCAATAATGCCATATTTTAATTAGAATAAGAAAACAGTGTGGACTCACAGTCAAATTTGAACCATTCAGAAGTTATTGCATCAGCAAACTAAGTCAATACTATATATCATATATGGGTTATATGCATCATCAAACTTAGGTTGTTGGAGACAAAAAGAATGAGTCTTGATTGAGTCAAAGCACAGTTTCTAAATATATTTTAATTTAAGGATTAAGGAGGGATTATGTGTAGTTTTAAATATTGTATAAAACATTAAATTATTAATGTTAATTATTTCAACATTATTACTAAAATAACAATGATTTATTTGAAATTTACTTGCGATAATCATATATAAATATATTATAAGGTTTAATAGAAAAAGTTGATATGGATAGTTTGTTATGGTGACACGTGGATTTTTTTTACTGCTTTACAATATATGTTATTTCATGAGCAGTCTACTGAAAATGACAACTCCACAGAAAATAACAATATATGTTATATGAAATTTACTTCTTAAATTTTTGCATGTCAACTCCACAGAAAATGACATATAGAGGTTTGGAGTTTGTATTGACTAGTTTTTCTTCCTCAACGGCCTACTGAACTTCTAGCTACTAACCCTTCCATTTTCAGTATCCATTTTGGGTAGCTCTCATATCCAGTTAGTACAGCCCGTTAAGCCTTTTTATCAATGTACTTCATGTATGCCTTCATGCGTGCTTTTCAATATGCATAATTACTAACCTTTAGGATAGGAGGACGAGAAGTAGATGAAACTTCCATAGCTTGAATCTAGAAACACTAAGGATATTGTTAGGATCATCCCGATTAAGCAACGAACAAGTAAAAAATAGTAAAAGAAATTGAGAAGATGAACACACAAATTTAACGTGGAAAAACCCCTCCAAAGAGGATAAAAATCACGGGCAAAGATAATTTTACTATAATGGCAAAAGAACGAATAGTACAAAAGATGGAGATAACAACTAAACCCCGAAAACCCGAAAACAAAGAACTCTCAAAACGTAAACACAAAATTCTCTTAATGTGTTATGAGTTCTAATCTAATGGGTGTTTTTTTCTAAGATTGTAAAAGAGCCTATTTATAGGCTAAATTAGTAAGTCAAATAAACTATACTAATAAATGTTAAATATATTATACTAATAAATACTAAATCTTCTAGAAAGAAAATATATTTTTGTTTAACTTGACTTGCAAGCAATCTCTTAGAATTTGGGTCACACAACTCTAACAATCTCCACCTTGACACGAATTCTTTCAACGCCATCTTTGCCAAAACCCGCCATGGGATTATCTTGAACTATGCAGGGAATTAATTGAGTCGAATCTATGCTTAGAAGCTGGAAGACTTCTAGCCTTCGACTTATGCACTGCCAAATCAATACTAACCCGGGTCTGATTTTCACGAATACAGTGCCCTAACTTTTCAAAACCTGCATCCAAAAGAGAACCTCTCTTCAACGAAACGGTCATACATTTTTCCCTCCTATGACCAAGTTGCCTCCACTCCAAACGAGTTGACTTTGACTCCGTAACGGACGAGGGACGTCCGATTTCACCGGTCACTGTAGAACCTTCCAAAATATAAAGACTGCCAGTTCTTTTACCTTTTAACAAAACGAGAGCTCCACGAGATACTTTAATGTCGCTCGACTCGATGTTGATTCTGCATCCTTTCAAGTCTAAAATACTTAAGGAGATGAGATTCTTTCGTAAATCAGGCACATACCTTACATCTGAGAGTGTCATAATCGTCCCATCGTGTATCCTAATTTTAACAGTACCAATACCGATTATCTTACTAGATGAATCGTTTCCCATGTGCACAACTCCACCTTCAACTGAACTGTATGTGGAGAACCATTCTCTATTGGGACACATGTGGAAAGAACATCCTGAATCTAGGATCCACTCAGACTTAAGCTTGGAGTTGTCGCTCGTTGACACTAACAAGAAATCATCACCACCTTCATCGACCAAATTAGCACCAACTACATCTTCCTCGTTACTCTCAGCAGCTCTTTTATTTCACAGTTTAAAACAATCTGCTTTGACGTGACCTAACTTTTTACAATAGCGACACCTTTTGTCTCGTTTCTTTGATGATACCAAAACGGAAGCTTGCCTATCTGCTTTGCTATTCAAACCAAACTCATTGTCGAGTTTGTCTCTACTCAACAAATAACCCTTCACATCTTCGAACGAGAGTTTGTCTCTGCCATAAATCAGGGTCTCCCTGAAAGACTTGTATGAAGAGGGTAAAGAGCACAATAATAGCATAGCTTGATCTTCATCGTCAATATGAACCTCAACGTTCTTTAAATCATTTAAAAGAGTAATGAATTGACTGATGTGATCTTTAAGAAGCTCACATTCGTTCATGCGAAACGTAAATAGACGTTGTTTCAACACTAAACGGTTAGCCAGAGACTTAGTCGCATAAAGAGTTTCTAATCTTTTCCACAAGGCGAATGAGGTCTTCTCCATCAATACCTCCTGCAATACTGTATTCGCGAGGCACAACTGGATTGCAGACAATGTCTTTTCATCAAGCTCTTCCCATTCTGTTTAATTTAGATTCTCAGGCTTTTTCCCTGTAACAACCTTTTTCAAGCCGTTTTGAACTAGAATTGCCATCATCCGAACTTGCCACAAATTGAAATTTGTCTCACCATCGAACTTCTCAATTTCAAACCTTGTCGCTGCCATCTCTGAACGGGCTGATCTATGAAAATTAAACTAGCTCTGATACCACTTGTTAGGATCGTCCCGATTAAGCAACGAACAAGTAAAAATAGTAGAAGAAATTGAGAAGATGAACACACAAATTTAACGTGGAAAAACCCCTCCAAAGAGGATAAAAACCACGGGCAAAAATAATTTTACTATAATGGCAAAAGAACGAATAGTACAAAAGATGGAGATAACAACTAAACCCCGAAAACCCGAAAACAAAGAACTCTCAAAACGTAAACACAAAATTCTCTGAATGTGTTATGAGTTCTAATCTAATGGGTGTTTTTTTCTAAGATTGTAAAAGAGCCTATTTATAGGCTAAATTAGTAAGTCAAATAAACTATACTAATAAATGTTAAATATATTATACTAATAAATACTAAATCTTCTAGAAAGAAAATATACTTGCAAGCGATCTCTTAGAATTTGGGTCACACAACTCTAACAGATATCCACTAGCTATGTTAAGTGACATACTCTAATATTAAATGTTAGATCGAAACACTTGTAGAGAAACAAGCTAGGTGTTTGAAAGGAGTGGTTAAGGAAGTGGGCACTCCTTCATACACTGCAATAACATGAAAAAAAATAGGGGACAAAAAGATTGTTTACACAATTTGGTTTCCCTACATCTGTAGAGCTTAGTTTAATGAGAAGTATCCATTATCTTCAAACACTTACAACAAGTGACCCTAAATTAGTTTATCACACCCTGGTGACAATTTCCTCACTCTTGTACTTTTGAAGACTAGAGTTCACCACTAAAATCACCCATGTTAACTTAGCATGTAAAACCACAACATGAAGGTTTTACAATCAAATACACTCACAAATAATGTTTATCACTCCCTCAAGCAGTTCACTGGTCTTTCCGTATTTTTCAACAATCTCCTCCATTAATAATTTGTTAAACAAAACTAATACAACACAAGAAGCTTGATAATTATTAACCTACATTATATGGAACAAAAGCCAACCATTGGAAGTAGAAAACCTAAGTTCCAAAAATCAACAACAATCAATTGTAATATCAACAAATTTAAGGGTGAGTTTGGATGGGCAGTGTTTAGTGTAAAAACAGTAGTGGCGGTGAGATTAGATACTGTAGTGATACTGTAGCGTAAGACAAAAAATAAGTTAAACGTACCGCACCGTACCGCACCGCACCGCACCCCACCGCAGATATTATAAGAACCTATTATGAATGCACTTCTGGGACATGAAACTCTTGAAGAATCTTTTCCGTTTTTCGGTTATGTATGGAAAGATATAAATAAAATGACCACAATTTGGGTATTCACTTAATTTTGCTAGGTATAGGTACTTTTCTTCTAGTATTCAAGGCTCTTTATTTTAGGGGCGTATACAATGTCTAGGCTTCGGGAGGGGGAGATGTAAGAAAAATTACCAACTTGACTTTTAGCTCCAGTGTTATATTTGGTTATTTACTAAAATCGCCCTTTGGAGGAGAAAGATGGATTGTTAGTGTGGACGATTTGGAAGATATAATTGGAGGACATGTATGGTTAGGTTCCATTTGTATATTTGGTGGAATCTGACATATCTTAACCAAACCTTTTCCATGGGTTCGCCGTGCACTTGTATGGTCGGAAACGGCTTACTTATATTATAGTTTAGGTGTCTATAATTATTAACCTCCATTTTACACAATTAGGGCTTGCACTTTACACCCGTATCAAATTGCGTCCTTAATAAGCTAGTTTTTAATACACTATTGATACTCCAATATTATACTAATTTAAAAATATTTATAAATATTTTAAAACTAGCTCTGATTTAACTATTATTCCTTTATAGTAAATATTCCATTCCTAAAATTAGATTTTATAAACAACCTTAATTAACTATAAATATTATAGTTTACAATATTATTAATTAAAGGAAAATGATTTTTTAATTATAATTAATGTTACCATATGTACACATTAAATTATTTGAATTATTTATTTATTAATTAACTTATTATTAGATTCAAATTTTGATACATCTCAATGGCTTTTAGGATTAATATACAAAGTAAGTTCGTGCATTGCACGGGTAAAAAAACCAGTATTAGTATATTTTATTTTAGTATATAATATTTGGTATTTGAACTTGACATTTTTTTTTCTAATTTGGTATTTAATTTTTTTATTCAATTTAGTACTTAAAATTTTTTTGTCCAATTTGGCATCTAAACTTAGCCCGTTTTATTAATTCGGTACCTAGGTTTTTTTTGTCTAATTTAATACTTGAACTTGTCAAATGCTATACAAATTATCCGAAAACATTAACAACTTTAGTTTTTTTATGAGGGGACAAAAATAGCTGATGTGTGATCAACAAGTGGCAAATGACATGAATTTAATGGCATGAATGATTACATTTATCTGGAGTTTCTTATGTTTCTCAAAATAATACACTATTAATGACAAGAATGATTCAAGAAGGATTACATGCTTAAAGCATGGCCTAAGGATTACATGCTTAAAGCATGGCCTAACTGTATTAAAAAATTGTGCTTTGAGCTATGCTTAATTAATGGATATTGAATAAGAAAAAAAGAGTTTTAAAACCCAAAATAAAAGGAATTAATCAAGTTAAATTAAGTTAAACTAAATTAAAAGTAATTGAACATTTAAAATACAAAAAAAAAATTATGACATCTGTCACATGTGAATCATATATTGATTAATTTTTTTACATCTTAAAAATAACATCGCTAATATATACAATTTAAATGCCATATAAAAAATAGAATGAGCAAATTCCAATATCTAATCGTATATATACAATATTATATCTAGGAATAAATAGTTATATTTATATTACAGTTCTTTAATTCATGATATTTTTTATTTGAAGTATTTATTTATATTTTAAATAAATTATTATTTTATTTCTTATGTATATATTTTTAAGTTATTTCATGTCTTTGTTAAAATTTTACTTCATTAATTTAAGAAAAAGCAGAAGAGCTTGATTTAGGATGTCGTGGCTGCAGGATCGAGAATTTTCGAACTTTTCGAGAGCTTCAAATTCGTAAAACAAAACAGATTCTTGATCGTAATTGAGTAATGCGGAGTTGAGATTTTGTTTAATAATACGCTAATTATCACCCTTCAAATGTGTAAATTTATCAATGAATTGTCAAAATCGAACTTGTAAATGGTGATTAAAATTGTATTTAGATAACAATCAACAAAAAGTAAGGTTAAAATTCGTTATTACTCCCCGTACTTTGCGAAAGTTATGAATTTAGTTCATGTACTTTAATTTGATCATTTTTAGTTTTTGTATTTTTCAAATTTTAAAACTTCAATTCTCGCCAAATGATAATTGCTAAGTTCATTTAGCTAAGTTTTGTTATTTTCAAAATTTGATGCGAAAAACATATTATGATATGTGTAATGCCACGTCAGCTTGTTATTCCTACATATTACTCACTAAAAAAATTCAGTTAATGAATTAATGATAATTATTCTTGTCAAGATTAAAATTTTAAAATTCGAAAAGTATAATGACTTAAAAAGGATCCAATTAGAGAATATGGGCCAAAACTACAATTATATGCATAATACATGACATTTAACTATACTGGTAGGGTCTAGAGGTGATCATGGGCCAAGCCAGGTCCAGACAAAATTTTAAGCCCGTTTTCTAGGCCCGACCCAAAATATAGGCCTAAAAATTTGTCCAAGCCCAGCCTGAAAAAAATTGCTAAGCTCGAGCCTAGCCTGGACCGGCCCATATTAAAATTTACAACACCAAAATAGGATTAAAAAAACTGCAAAATATAATCAACCAACTAGAATTAGAGGTATATTTGATTAAAAATAAAAAATATTTAATATATAATTCGGGCCGGGCCGGGCCAAAAAATTTTACCTAAGGCCCGACTCATTTTATAAACATGCCTCGTTTTTTTACCCAAACCCATATTTCGGGCCTATATTTTTACCCGAACCCTCCTATTTTTTGGGCGGGCCATCGGGCTGGTCGGGTAGCCCAACCCATGATCACCTCTAGTTGGGTCATGATTCAGGGTTAAAATTTTAAAATTTGAAAAGTATAGGGTTAAAATTGATCAATTTGAAAAGTATAGAGATTAATAGCAAAATTTAATCACAACTTTTGCAAATTACAGGGACTAATATAGAATTTAACCCCCAAAATAAGGGTAGGAGCCAAACTTTTTTGTTATGTTTTGTTGTTTCTTTCTGGGTCCAGTTTGTTTGTTTGTTGAATATACGTTATAGATGAAGTGTAAAGCACGAGCATGATATGTGCCTAGCACAGTCACTTTTTACAAGCAGTAAAGCAAAAGAGTTGCAGCTTTCCTAATCCCCAACTTAAACCCTCACTTCCGCCGCCGCAGCCATGCAAGCCACATTTCTATCCCCCCGAACCACCGTCCTCCCCGCCACAAAGCCAGCCACCGCTATTCCCTACCGCCTCCAATGTCTCCGCGTTACCGCACAATCCCAAGCAACAGTAACAGCAGACCCTCCCTCTCCCTCAGCCGTAAAGCTCAACAAATACAGCTCGAGAATAACGGAGCCAAAGTCACAAGGCGCGTCCCAGGCCATGTTGTACGGTGTCGGATTATCGGAAGATGATATGTCAAAACCCCAGGTGGGAATATCGTCGGTCTGGTACGAGGGGAACACCTGCAACATGCATTTGTTGAAGCTATCGGAGGAAGTGAAACGGGGCGTTGAGGAGGCTGGGATGATTGGGTTTAGATTCAATACGGTCGGGGTCAGCGATGGGATTTCGATGGGGACGAGAGGGATGTGCTTCAGTTTGCAGTCAAGGGATTTGATTGCTGATAGTATTGAAACTGTTATGAGTGCTCAGTGGTATGATGGGAATATCTCTATTCCTGGTTGTGATAAAAATGTAAGCTTTATTATCCAAATGTAGTAGTGGTATTGTTTTTTTTTTTTTTTTTGTGTTTCAAGAAAAATTCAACAATTATAAATTATAATGTGAAATATGTTGGTTTTTTCAACAATTTTACAACCATCTCAATCTTATGTTAGCTAGTTCTTTAGATGCCAGGTACAATTATTGCAATGGGGAGGCTCAATCGGCCAAGTCTTATGGTTATGGTGGAACCATCAAGGTTTGCTGCTTTGCTTTGTCTACTTTAACTGTTGTAGATCAACTGCTGTTTTTTCTTCAGTTGCAAAAGCCTCATTTAGGCTTTATGTGTATTAGTTTTGCTCCTATAACTTTCTATTGCAAGTGTTCTTTGGTAAATCAATGCTGCTCTTTAAAATTCTTAAAACAAATTCACATTTCACCCTTGTTACATTAGAGAAGTCCACAATGATTGGTTTCAAAGTGGAAAGCATTCATCCAAATGAATGCTTGTTTTCTTTCTAAGTTCCAGTATATATATTATATATGCATGAATTTTCTAATCAATGCATACCCACCATTAAAAAAATGTATGCACCTGGCTTAGTATACCATGTGGGTGTACTGGCAATTTTGTTATAGGTTATATAAAAATTAAGTCTAAACATTCTAAGTTCTAAACAGAAATATATTAGGCCATCACGCAGTAATATGTGTTAAATGAAATTTGCACAATCCGTTGCTCTGGTTCTCCCTTTCATTGTCATCATATTTTCATTTCAATGAGTTATTTATTTTTATACTTCTTTTTTTGCAGCCCGGCCATTTTCAAGGCAATACATACGATATAGTATCTGCCTTCCAGGTAAGCACAATGATATGCCATAGGAATGTTCTTATGCTAGTTTATTTCTTCTTTCTCTTTATACCCTCATATTAGCTGGATATTTTGCTTGGTTTCGGAGTTGCTGTGCCTCTCTCAAGTTAACATTTTTCAGACCCTTGGTGTCTGTTAATTCTTTGATTTTAGGAGTGACAATTGCAATAAAATTTCTTGGATTAGTGTGTGGAACTTGGGAAATTACGAGGAAATGATGTTCTTTTATGTAGATAATTACACTTAGATAAATACATGCAGTGTTTTCCATGACCTATGGTTTTTTTGGTAAGTACATATGAAGGCATTACAATCTAAGACTAAAATAAAACATATAAAGCTAAATCTCCATTTCTAGAATTGGAGGAGTTTTTGTACGTGGACACTGTGTTTGTGTACAATCAACCTCATGGTGGTGTATATCAGGTAAGTGCCTACTTTTATACTTTATTTTTTGTTTTGTAATTGGTGACGCTCTATTTACCTTGTCTTTGGAAGTTATTTTATTGAATAAGGATAACTCTTGCATTTTCTGGTAATAACTAATGTCACATCTTTCTATTTGCTATTACTCCAAAATTCTGCTTGAGAATTGAAGTATTGACAGAGTTTGTAGATTGTGAGTTCAGTTAGTTCATCTCTAGTGCTAACACAGTGAAACTTTGAGGCTCTTTCTTGTTACATTTATTTTGGTTTTACTCTGTCTCTGAACTGAAGTGGTACTCACTCTTGAGGGGCAGAGTTTGCTTTTGCTTTTCACTCTTGTTCTTCTTCCCTGTTTTTTTGACTTTGAGGATTAAAATAAGGCCAACTGACTGTTTGAAGTTTGTCAAGATCAAGCAACATCATTAAAATTTCTACCATATGCTAATATGTGAAGATTAACCTTTATGGCATGATTTATCTGAAAATACCAGTATTTTGATAACCTTGTAACTTTTTATTTTTTGATTGGCCATGCAGTGTTATGGAGAGTATGTAAGTGGATCAATAAGTGATGAGCAGAGAAAGAATGTTATCCTTAACTCATGCCCTGGAGCAGGAGCCTGTGGGGGGATGTATACTGCAAACACCATGGCTTCTGCAATTGAAGCTATGGGAATGTCTCTTCCTTACAGGTACAACTATGCTGGCACAGGATCATTTTGATTGTGAATTTGGCATTCTGCCGTTTTTTCTTACATTTTCATTTTCTACCTGACAAGCTCTTCAATACCTGCTGAAGACCCATTAAAATTGGATGAATGCCGTTTGGCTGGGAAGTATCTACTAGAATTGTTGAAAATGGATTTAAAACCCCGGGATATTATCACCCAGAAATCTTTACGTAATGCCATGGTTATTGTCATGGCCCTAGGTGGATCAACCAATGCTGTGTTACATTTAATTGCCATAGCAAGGTAAGACTTTATGCCAGATATCCCTTGGGTCTCAAAATTATTGGAATTTTGTGGAAATGAGTTGTGGAATTATCATGGCAGGTCTGTTGGTCTAGAATTGACTCTTGATGATTTTCAGAAGGTTAGTGATGAGGTTCCTTTTCTGGCTGATTTGAAGCCCAGTGGCAAATATGTCATGGAGGATGTACACAAGGTATAAATAACTGCTTATCTTCTAAATTCTTCGTTTCTTTCAAGTTTCATTTTTCCTCCAGAGCTTATGGATCATAACTCTAATAGCTTTCCTGGTATATATTGTCTATTCTATCTTTTCAACACATGGGAAAAAATAATGTTTTGATAGATTGGAGGAACACCTGCCGTGATTCGTTTTCTTTTGGAGCATGGGTATCTAGATGGGGATTGCATGACTGGTATGCCGGTTTGGATTCTACTACATTTCTTTGTTTATTGCAATATCGGAGCTTAAATATTCAATATTTTTGATACAATGATAATTCCACTCTAGTGACCGGGAAGACAATGGCAGAAAATGCACAAAGCTACCCTCGTTTTCCTGATGGACAGGTTGGTTGTACTGATTATTTTTCACCAAAAATAGGCTAGGCTCCTTCTACATATTAAAATCGAGATTTGTTGAATGGAAGATGCAATTAGTCTGATCAATCTTCAAAATTCGTTTCCAGGATATCATAAGACCGGTGTCAAATCCCATCAAGAAAACAGGGCACATCCAAATATTAAGAGGGAATCTTGCACCTGAGGGTTCTGTAGCAAAAATTACCGGAAAAGAAGGACTCTATTTCTCTGGTGCCCTTTTTACTCTTTCTTCCTTTCTAATTTTAACTTTGTGCTTCATGTTAATTGTACTGCCAGAACATTTTATAATTCAGAATCTAGTCTACCTCCATATGTAATGATTGCAAAAATTGTTCTTTAGGACCTGCACTTGTCTTTGAAGGAGAGGAAGCTATGCTAGCTGCCATCTCTGAAAATCCTTCAAGTTTTAAGGTATGTGAGTCAAGCAGCATAGTATTTTTAATTAGTTAGGAACGGGAATCTCCATGTGCTGAGTTTTTTATTAGCAATTGAGTGAGAAGTTTTAATTGCATTCTGTTTCTGATGTGGATTTTACTTGTACGCTGTGAGTTTGACTCTGTTGCAGGATTTTTCTCTTGTCTTTTTGATACATACAAGTTATAAAAAAGAAAAAAAAGTTTACTATGACTATGAGACCCTGAGTTTTATTGGTGTGCTTAAGTTGATCGTCTTAAAGTGGCAAGGTTGAGGGTTTCTTATTGCACATATGTTCTTCATCATAAGTTTGTTTGTTTACCTTTCAGTCAAGAATGCAAGTTTGAATGTGCATTCCTTGTATATATATTTGTATTGGCTAAGCTCTAAATATTTTATGCTTTGTAAATTTCCAGGGAAAAGTAGTAGTCATTAGAGGGGAGGGACCGAAGGGGGGACCAGGCATGCCTGAAATGTTGACACCAACAAGTGCTATAATGGGAGCAGGTCTTGGGAAGGTATTGTGATTTGAAGTCCTGGTGGCTTCTCCACCAGTGACCTACATTTTTTTTGTTAATCTGCTGAGATGCTATTCTATATTTTTTCGAAAAATGCAAGATCTCAATTCTGTGATTTTAGAAGCACAATTAGTTGAATTGGTCTGTAAAACGTTGCAAAACCTGTACCTTTTGGAGCATTCCTTTTACTGTCTCTACAGTTTACTTTCAACTTGAATTGGATCTTTGTAATTGCCGATGTGATTATTGTGCCTTTCAAAATGGTATTTGATTCAAACACTGCAAGCGAATACTGCAGGATGTTGCATTGCTCACTGATGGTAGGTTTTCTGGAGGTTCACATGGATTCGTTGTAGGCCACATATGCCCTGAAGCACAGGTGCAGTAATTCCTCACTCGAATAGCAAGATATTTTTGCATTCCAATGAAAGTTTAAAATTGTGCATTTTAGTATGTGTTATCTTTTATGTATTACTTTCTTAGCTATAAAAATATGCCTTATCCTGCATCCCCGACAAAATCAACGTTCTGAAAATTTTAAAATAAACAAGAGTTAACAAATTTAATTTGTACTTTCAATGGAATAAAACTGGTCAATGATGGAAAGTGTGAAACATTTGACAGAATAGCTTCTCAACTCGAATGTAGGATAGAAAAGCTCCGGAGTTCTATGATTCCCAAATGAATCTCATTAACATAAAAGGTATTTGTTGCATGTATCCAACACATATTTAGATATGGATTTGGGGTATAATCATCCGTTTATATGCAAATGCTTAAAAAAAAATGGAGTATATCAGTGTTAGGCACACCTTAATGGCTCTCAACCCCGAGTTTGAGTAACATAGATTTTACTGGGACCGGTATGCCCCTGGGTTATTTGTCTTTATCATATAGAATTGCTCTGCTCCCCTAATATATCTAGATGCTGGATATTGAATTGGCTTTTATAGGAAGGTGGCCCCATCGGTCTTGTTCAAAATGGGGACCTCATCAGCATAGATGTTCAAAAGAGGGCCATAAACGTAGAGCTGACAGATGCTGAACTGAACGAGCGGAGAAAGAAGTGGAGTCCACCTCCTTACAAGGCTAACAGAGGTGTCTTACATAAGGTAGTGCTTCATAATCTTGCATCAGAACCATTTATTGCTTATGTTATCAATGGTAGGTTGCTAAATGAACATATGTTTTTCCACTTTCAGTACATTAAGAATGTGCAACCAGCTTCAGTAGGGTGTGTAACAGATGAATAGAGGCAATAATAGCCAACCGGATTAAAACAGAGTGAAAATGGACCGGAATTGATGCATGGCATTGTCGATGCATGAGGAATTTTGCAGGTGGGTTTAGGTGTCCTCCTAGCTCTAGAACTGCAATTTTGTTGTAGTAGGCATCAAATCTTTCATTTCTGTAATTTTGGTTCTCATTTAGGGTTTGCAATGACTTTTCTTTCTAGACAAGCTTTCAATTTGTTTGCTTTCCCAAGTCTTCAAAAAAGAAAAAGAAAAAAGGGAAATGGGTTGGGATATGCAAAGGTACAATTTGGTTAAACTTCCTTGGTGGCGTGGTCTTATAAGCTTAGTAGTGATTTAGTCATTCTGAAATAAAAATGAGCTATTGAGTGATTTACTCCTTTTTACATTTAATTTTAGTAGTAATTTAGTCCTCCTGAAATAAAAATAAGCAATTAAGTCGATTTACATTTAATTTTGAAACAAATAGATTCATGTTGGGATGTTGACAAAATTGTAGTAAGGAGTAATTCAGTCAAAGAAAAATAAGAAATTAAGTCACTTAACATTTAATTTTGAAACAAATAGGTTAAATTACTTAGTTAATTCTATACTGGCACTGTTTGTATCGGCTGTAACATTCCGTTTTGGTAGTAAATTAAAACCAGCTAATTCTAGTTTTGGTTGTAGTGTTGTGTTTCCATCTGTACTGATTTTAAACTATTTTTTAATAATTTTTATCTAAACTTTTTTCTATGATTACTTTTAAAAATAAAATATATTCATTTTATCATGTTATTTAACGTAATAGATTTAAAATTAATATTTCCATATTAACTGAACTATTTTTACATGTATAAATATATTTCCTTTTGTAGAAAATCGAAAATAAGAAATCTCAACATTTAAAATCTTTATCCATTCATAATGAATGAATTAATAATTTAATTAATTATAAACAGAAGCAAATCTCTTTTCTAAAACAAGAAATATGTTTTAAAAAATTAACTGAACAATTGAGAAAAAGAGAAATACAAAATTTAAATTTGAAATTAAATTTTGGAGAAACGGGAATTTGAAAACTTAAAATTAAATCTGAAGAAACTTTTGAAAAATTTGGAGAAACAACTCAAATGGGAAAATCGAGTTCTGCTTTTCATTCTCAATTGATAGCCTTTTATAGAGGGCTATTATCTCTTTACATCCTTTGAATCGGGATATCCCTCGGGAAATCATTACATTTGAGACTTTGAATAAAACTTTTCAGAGAATATATTCTCTGATTACAAAAATACAAATTATTCTTGCAGGGAAAATTTCCTGTTCACACATTATTTCTTGCAGGGAATATTTCCTGTTCACACATCATTTCTTGCAGGGAATCTCTCCTGTTCATACATCATTTCTTGCAGGGAACCTCTCTTGTTCACACATCATTTCTTGTGTCATTTCTTCTTGGACCTGGTGGTGGTTACCGAAGTGGTATCATCTGCAAGATCCACAGTCTTGATTGAGGATGCTGATGATTCATCTTCAGATTCGGAGTCCAATGAGCTGAGCATTTCAGCCATGAGTTTTTTGTATTCTTTTTTGGTCTTGGCTTGAGCTAACATTGCACTAGTTGTCGACTTTGCTTGAAGGAATTTTACTATAGTTTGATCCGGGGCTGCGGACTTACATAATCTTGGATTCTTGTGGAAAAAATTATCTAAATATTTTGAATCATATTTTTCATCATTAAATTTGTCTCACCATTTAGTCTTGTAGTTGCGAGCTAATAATGGAATTCCGGTATGTTGATCTTGCTCATAAGAATAATTCCATGAAACAATCCAAGAAATGCATAGTTTCGAGAAAAAATGGATTGTCTTGTAAATGTGTTTTTGGTTTGGTTCAGGATGAAATTTGTCAAATAATTTGGGCCATAAGTTTTGAATTTTTTCTAGTAGTATCTCAAAGGATGATGGTCCATACCAATTCCACCATTCTTGGAACCAATTTGGGAATTTGAATTAGGTGCCATATTTGAAATATATGAGCCAAGAATGTCTCATGTGTTGGTTGTTCATTAAGAAGGCATTGTACCATGCCATTTGGTAATCCCAATAGCTAAAATAATGGTCTATTTTGGTGGTAAATTTGGCTGGGAATTTCTTTGGAGAATTTGGGTTTTCACTCCAATCTCTTGGTTGAAGAATTTTTAATATTTGTGCTGTTGAATGGGTAATAAAATTTGGATCTTTTGGATTTGTGTAATGTTTGAACAATACTGATTCAGTTTGGACCATTATATTTTCATAATGCTCTTGGGGTTTTTGAGAATCCAATGGTTTGAAATGTCATCCATTGAAAAGTTCTTTTGCCAATATATGTGGAGGTTTTTCTGAAAATTCTTCCTCCATAACAAGAATTTTTTCAAAATTTTTGTTTGGAAAATATTGTGAAGATTTTTGTTTAGCAGTCTGTGAAGACACTCTTATCTCTTTTGGAAAAACATCTTGGAGAGAAGTCTCTTTTAAAACATTTTGAGAGATTTTGGTTTGTGTAAAACAATGTCTTTGTTTTTTGAAACATTTGTTGCTTTAGCAGCAATTTGTTTGAGAGGAGTTTCCTCTTTCATTTGCGAAAAAGCCAATGCTATTTCCGGAGATTGAGATAGGGGCTCAATCTATTTTTTGATTTGAGAACCAATCTCATTTGGATCTTGTGCATCTTGAATTATTGTATTTTTTGGAGGATTTTGACGATGATGATGATTTCTCATTTTCTTCATGGCAAATTTCATACCATGACTTGATTGGTTTTGAGGTGATTTGAGTTTTGGATTATTCTTCTATTTTTCCTTTTCCTTTGTCTTGAAGTTTGGGGGGCATTTTGAAGAAACTCCCTTGTGAGAAAATCAGGCAAAAAATTAGTTTCTCCTTTGATGTATTTAATATCAAAATCAAATATGCTCAAGATTGCCTGCCATCTTGCAAAAATCTGTTTTGAGGCAATGTTTTAAACATCTTTTTGTAAAACTTCTTTTGCTGATTTGCAATTGATTCGTAAAAGAAATTTTTGATTTCATAAATCACTTTGGAATTTTGTAATGCACAAAACAATTAATATAAATATTTTAAAAATAGTAATAAATTTGAAATTGTATATCCAGGTACAATATTGAGTACTTTATAAACTACACTAATATTGGTCATTCGAAAATCTTATCATGTTTACAAAAAATGTGGCTATTTTTCATTGGAGGATGTATATTGAAAATCCATGTCAGCTTTGACAACAAGTTTTAAAAAAGAAGAAATAAATTTATTAAAAAATTGAAAATAACCCATAGTCTATTTCCTGAGATAGCCAAAATCATACCAGTGAAGCCTTAAATCTTTAGTTTTATTATCTTGGTATACCAGGAGGCCATATATTGGTTTTGCTGAAAAACACTGGACCTAACCATGCAAGAGGTAAGAAATTTCTTTGAACTTAATTTTGCTGTACTCCGGTCTCCTCCAGCTTATATTTATTGACTTAACGACTCAACATAATCTTCATAAAGAATCAAAAGTGAGAGAGCGAATGGGCATTTGCATGGCGTTTTGCTTGATCCTACAGCTACCATGGCTAATACAAGCAGCCAGTTCTGATTGTAATGAAACATGTGATGTGGGAGGGTTCGTATTCAGTACCCATTGGGATTAAGAGCTGGTTGCTATCACAATTCGTGGTTTACAGTAAAGAACAACATAATCTCGAAACCTAACCTGCACGGGTCCATGATTAACTGTAATGTCACCATTATCTTTTATCACAATTTCCACTGCTATAAACTCAAAAGACTTGTGCTTCTGAAAAGAAAGGGGAAAATGAAGGGAGGAATACTCAAACTGGGCTAATTTTCATTAATTCAATAAAATTACATCATTGAGCTTTTATCACTTCCATTACGTAATTTTAATGGAAAATATTGAGTCAAACACGAATCCCATATTGATATTCCGAATTTGACTATTAAAAGGAAAGTCATACATGATTTTTATTCATATTCAGACCTATTTTATTAATAATATCATTTGATGACATTAATAAATCTTTATTTTCCTAAAGATTATTATAAATTCAATTTTTTTTATATTTGTATCATATTTTTTTCTAATCTTATATAAAGTTTTGTATTTTTTATATCAATATTAGTAATTTAATAATTTTATATAAATATTAATATTTTTATAAATATGTATTATGATAAAATTTGTATGGTGTCAAAAAACATGGGTTAGAAATTGATTGCCCCTGAACCAACTTGAGGGATAAACCTACTGAAACTGGGTCTACACAACGCAAGAGCTACGAAATTTCTTTGAACATTCGATTTGCTATACGCCACTCTCCTACACCATTTATATATATTGACCCAACAAAAATCTTCATAAACAACCAAAAGTGAGAGAAATTAAGAGAGAAAATGGGCATTTGCATGGTGTTTTACTTCATCCTGCAGCTACCATGGCTAATACGAGCAGCCAGTTCTGACTGTCATGAAACATGTGGGAGTGTTGTTATCCCGTACCCGTTCGGAATAAGAACTGGTTGTTATTACAATCCGTGGTTTAGAGTAACTTGCAACCAAACCACCAATGGACCAAAGCCTTTCATCAGTCGAATCAATTTCGAGCTACTACACCATTTTCCAAAGTCTGGCGACACCGTCTTCGTCAACAATCCGGTAATTTATCTAGATTGTGACAATAAAGGTAACAATGGCACCACTTCTAGTGCTAGTGTCAACCTACAAGGCAGTCCATTTTTCTTCTCAAGCAGATTTAACAGACTCGGATCAGTAGGCTGCGGCTATTTGGCTGCTGTTTTTCACGACAATCTAACTGATCCAATCGCTAGCTGCCTACAACAAAAATGTAGCGACCAGACGTCTGAGTTCAGTCTTTATCGAAGACGTGGCACAATTTTTCCAACATGTTATGCCCCAATTTCTGAAGATATCATTTCCTATACAGCAAGCGTGACGGAGGTCATTAACACGGGGCCGGGGAGCAACAGATGCAAATCTGTTTTCATAAATTACAATAACCACTTGGTTTCGTATTCAAGCGAGATGAAGGATGTTGCTGTATCGGATTTTTTCCGCGGTATAAGCATCCGCACAACGCATGTTCCTGCAGTGTTGGAATGGAACCCGTGCGATTTGGGAGGTAATCATTTCCTACTATCACTTTTACAAAATTCCTTATTGCATCAATCCCGGTAATATATATTGAAAATATTATGTATATACCACAATAAATAAGTTAAAAGGATATTGCCTAATTGAAAATATAATATATTGAACAGAAATTCGATAATTTTATTTTTATTATTAATTGATTAATTAATGGGTGCTTCTTTCATTATGTCTATGCAGCTGAACTGTGCGCACTAGCTAACAGGTTTAATGGATGTCTTAGAAGATGTGGGAAAGTTGATATTCCATATCCATTTGGAATAGAAGATGGGTGTTACATGCATGAATGGTTTAGAGTAACTTGCAATGAAACTATTGACGGGTCAAAGCTTTATATAAGTAGCATCAACCTGCAATTGCTTAATGTTTCAGTTTTGCAAGGCACAGCTACCATCAACAATTCGATAACTTATTCCAATTGCCGAAAGGAAGATGGAGACACTGATGGGGTTAGTATCAATTTAAAAGGAACCCCGTTTTTATTCTCAACTGAGTACAATATATTCATGTCCGTAGGTTGCGGTAGTTTGACTACTTTTTCTTATAGTCTAAAGGATGAATACCCTGTTCGTGCCTGCATGCAACCCATTTGTGCCAATTTTCTAGCCTCCGATATTAGCTGCTCTACGGATCTTCCTTCCGATCTAAGTTCCTTTGCTGCAAACATGAAAGAGATTTATCCTAGTAATGACACCAAGAGTTGTGGATCTGCTTTTATGGTTGACCACCGGTATCTTGATTCACTTGAGACAATAAGTTCGAAGAAAACTACGTTGACGCACGTTCCCACAACATTGCAATGGTCCACACCAAAGCGTGGGTTGTGTTTCACAAGTGGTTCACACACATTTTTTTACGAGGATCGTGAATACAGTTTGAAAAACTTAAGCCAAAGCTATTTATGCGTTTGCACAACGTATATTAATGTCGACGAAAATCTTTTACTGATTCATGCCAAGGTATTGTATTAATACATATAAGTCTCCGGCTTCATTTCGATGGGCTTCATTACACATGGTTTTGCTACTTGACCTTTCCATATGAAGCATTACTATAGCATTTTTTGTTTAGGATTGGATAAGGAAAACTTGCACAAAAGAAAAGAAAATTAGATATATCACTCACTATAAACTTTTATATAATTGGTATTTCTATTATATATAAATCCGACTTTATTTTATTCATTTCGTAAATGTTTGCAGGATTAGATGAAAGTCATTGCGATAAAGAATACAGGTATTGTTATATGCTTTGTGTGGATGCTTTCGGAAGCAATTGTTCATCATCAACATCATGTCCTGATGGATATGAATACTCGGATGGAAGAGATATGTGCGTGCGCAAAACGCCCATATCCTATGATCCATCATTCTTTTCCAAGAAAAAATCACAGAAATTTCCGATCATTATAGGTATGTGTTAATTTTATTTTTCTTTTATTTTTAATGACAGAAAGAGATATGGCTTCATTAAATTTACGATTTTATACTAAAATCGCTATCCCAAGTTAAAACTCAAGCCTCAAGCCATGGTTATTTATTTAGTAATATGAATCATGTTGCTATATATTTTTAAGTTATTTCTGAACATATATTATATTTCCCATTATATGTATAGGTTGCAGCACTAGCATTGGGACGGTATTTGCTCTGCTTGGTACATGGCGTTTGTACAAAGTTCTAGAAAGAAGAAAAGATATCAAATTGAAGCATAAATACTTCAAGCGGAACGGAGGTTTACTACTGCAACAACGATTCTCCAACAATGATGGTAATGTTGAGAACATACATGTGTTTGCTTCAAATGTGTTAGAAAAGGCGACAGATTACTATAATGATAATCGAATTCTTGGTCGAGGCGGCCAAGGAACTGTTTATAAAGGAATGTTAACGGATGGAAGCATTGTGGCGATTAAAAAACCTATATTGATGGAAGAGAAGATATTAGATGAAAAGAAGCTTGAACAATTCATAAATGAGGTGATACTTTTATCACAAATTAACCATAGAAATGTGGTTAAGCTTTTAGGATGTTGCCTAGAAACAAAAGTTCCTTTGTTGGTTTATGAGTTCATCCCAAATGGAACACTGTATCAACTCATTCATGAGCCGAATGAAGAGTTTCCTTTGAACTGGGAAATGCGTTTACGAATTACAAGCGAAATCGCTAATGCTTTATCCTACTTGCATTCAGCTGCATCCGTTCCTATTTATCACCGAGACATCAAATCTAGCAACATACTTTTGGATGATAAATACAGAGCAAAGGTGTCGGATTTCGGAACTTCAAAATCAATTGCCTTGGAGAAAACTCATGTAACCACTCGAGTACAAGGAACTTTCGGATACTTAGATCCCGAGTATTTTCGATCAAGTCAATTTACTGAAAAGAGTGATGTATATAGTTTTGGAGTTGTTCTTGTTGAAGTCTTAACAGGACAAAAACCCGTTTTCTCAACACAATCGGAGGATGAAGTGAGAAGCTTGGTGGCCTTTTTTCTACTTTCAATGCAGAATGATTCGTTATTTGAGGTTCTTGATCGAACTGTTAAGGACGGTCCAAAAACAGAGATCGAAGCATTTGCTAAGCTAGCAAAAAGATGCTTGAATCTTAACGGAAAGAAAAGACCCACCATGAAACAAGTTGCATTGGAGCTGGAATGGATTAGATCACCAGCAGAAGCTGATGCCATAGAACAATGTGCCGATGAAGATTCTGATATTGATGATCCGATTGAACTTTCAGCAACGGATTCCTGTTCAACGTCTGGTTTAATTCTGAATGATAGTGTAACTTCGACATTAGATGCATAGTCATGCTTGTCGGAACCAGAGTAGTTTCAATCGAGGAAAAAGTAATGTGTTGATAGATTGGAGGTACAGTTACCGTGATCCGTTTTCATTTGGAGGTTGGGTATCCTGATGGGGATTGCAGGACTGGTATGCCATTTTGGATTATACTACTTTTCTTGGTTTCAGAAGTGTAAGCTGCTTCATTTTACTTGTATGCTGTCGTTTGCACCCTTTGTTGCAAGAGTTCGATATATATAAGTTGAACAAATTTAATTTGCACTTTGAATGGATTAAACTTGTCGATGGTGAAAAGTGTGAAATGGTAAAATAGCTTCCCAACTCGAATGTAGGATAGCAAAAGCTATGGAGTTCTATGTTTTCAAAAGAAATCTCCATTAACATGAAAGATGTATTTGATGCATGTATCTAACACACACATATATATATATGGATTTGTGGTATAATCTTCCAAATATATGCAAATGCTTAGAAATATTGAGTATATTAATGTAAGGCACTCTCTTAACCCGAATTCAAGTAATATCTGCTTTTATAACTAAAAGCAATTGAACATATGAAACACAAAAAATATATTATATATATTGATTATTTTTGTTAGTTCATAAAAAAATAACATTGTTAGCATATTGGAGTACTTTGTAAAACGTTTGAAAAATATCAAATCAAATCGCTAGCTGCCTAAAAAAAGATGTAGCGGCCAGACTTCTGAGTTCAGTGGTTGTTATTCCCTAATTTCTGAAAATCTCATTTCCTATACGGCAAGCGCCGCGAAGGTTATTAATCCAGGGAGAAAGAGATCCACATCTGCTTCATAACTTACATTGACTTCCGTATGTCATGGTCTAAGGATGTTTCTACAGCGGATACTGTAAATTTCTCCGATATAAGCATCGATACGACGCATGTCCCTGCAGTTCTGGAGTGGAATCTATGTGATTTCGAAGGTACGTAACTGTTTACTTACTATCATCACTTCTACAAAAATTATTGCTGCAGCAATGCCTGGAATATATTGATAATATTATGTATACTAAAATAAACAAGTGCTTAAATGAAAATATAGTATACATTGAATATCATTTTAATTAATTAATTATTGGTGATTCCTTGGTAAAAGTACTATAAAAGTAAAAATTGATTAACTTTTTAACACAAGGATCAAATTGCTCATTGTCCAATGATTAATTTGTCCATTTTTTAGTAAATAAGTAAATGCTATCCGACTCTTAATATAAGGCTCTTTATGGTACTTCTACCGTGGTTTATTCTTTATCTTTATGCAGCCGCACAGTGCCTAGAAGGAACACTACCTTACTTGCAACTCGGTTGTGTTAGAAGATGTGGGAATTTTGATATTCCAGATCCATTTGGAATAGAAGTCGGGTGTTACATGAATGAATGGTTTAGAGTAACTTGCAATGAAACTATTGACGGGCCAAAGCTTTATACGAGTAGCATCAACCTGCAATTGCTTAATGTTTCAGTTCTGCAAGGCACAGCTACCATCAACAATTCGATAACTTATTTCAATTGCCGAAAGGAATATGGAGACACTGATGGGGTTAGTATCAATTTAAAAGGAACCCCGTTTTTATTCTCAACTGAGTACAATATATTCATGTCCGTAGGTTGCGGTAGTTTGACTACTTTCTCTTATAGTCTAACGGATGAATATCCTATTCGTGCATGCCTGCAACCCATTTGTGCCAATTTTGTGACGTCCAATGTTAATTGCACTACCGATGTCCCTTTTGATCTAATTTCCTTCGCTGTAAACATGAAAGGTATTTATCCTAGTAATGCCAGTAGGAGATCGTGTAGATCTGCTTTTATTGTTGAACACCAGTATCTTGATTCACTTAAGACAATAAATTCAAACAGCAATGCCACTTGGACAGTGACGCACGTTCCCGCAACACTGCAATGGGCCACACCAAAACGTGGGTTGTGTAAGTTTATAGGTGGTTTAAACGATTTTTGCAGCCAGGATCGTGAATACTGTTGGACAAGCTTGAGCCTAAGCTACCTATGTGTTTTCACTTGGGGTAACAATGGCAACATAAACATTTCTACTGATATATGTAAAGGTATCGTATTATCTTCTTTGGTCAAAAAAGGAACTAGATATCTTTAAACCATAATTAAGATGTATTATATATGGATCTAACTTTGTTTTATTCATTTAAGTTGCAGAATCAGGTGAACATTGCAATATAACATATAGGTATTGTTATATGCTTTGTATCGATTCTCTTGACAGCAATTGTTCTTCACAATCATCATGTCCTCATGGATATGAACAAATGAAAAAGATATGTGCAAGCCATCTCATATAGTAGACTTTGCGACGGAAAAAAGTCTGAAAAATCACAGTATTTTCCGATAATTATAGGTATGTGTTAACTTCTTTCTTTTTAATTTCAATAATTTCTATCAATACTCGTAACTCTCGAGAACCCTTAAATAAGATGATGATGCGTGCTTAAGAGTGCTCGAACTCACTTGCTAAAGTGACTATTAATTTGCTTTCTTATGAGTAGAAAATATGAATTATGTTACTTTATATTTAAAGTTTTTCTTATTTGATAAATTATTCTTCCCATAACATATAGGTTGCAGCGCTTGTATTGGGACAGCATTTGCTCTAGTTGGTGCATGGTGTTTGTACAAAGTACTAAACAGAAGAAAGTATATCAAGTTGAAGCAAAAATACTTTAAACGGAATGGAGGCTTACTACTGCAACAACAATTGTCCAACAATGGATGTAATGTAGAGAAAATACAGTTGTTTGTTTCAAATGAGTTGGAAAAGGCGACAGATCACTACAATGAGAATCGAATCCTTGGTCGAGGTGGCCAAGGAATTGTTTATAAAGGAATGCTAACGGATGGAAGCATTGTGGCAATTAAGAAGCCTAAATTGGTTGAAGAGAATATGTTGGATGAAATGAGGCTTGAACAGTTCATAAATGAGGTGATAATTTTATCACAAATTAACCATAGAAATGTGGTTAAGCTTTTAGGATGTTGCCTAGAAACAGAAGTTCCTTTGCTGGTTTATGAGTTCATCCGAAATGGAACACTGTATCAACTCGTTCATGAGCCAAATGAAGACTTCCCATTGACAAGGGAAATGCGTTTACGAATTGCTGTGAAACTGCTAACGCCTTATCCTATACTTGCATTCAGCTGCTTCCATCCCTATTTATCATCGAGACATCAAATCTAGCAACATACTTTTGGATGATAAATACAGAGCAAAGGTGTCTGATTTCGGAACCTCGAAGTCAATTGCATTGGAGGAAACTCATGTAACTACTCGAGTACAAGGAACTTTTGGTTACTTAGATCCCGAGTATTTTCGATCAAACCAATTTACTGAAACGAGTGATGTATATAGTTTCGGAGTTGTTCTTGTTGAACTCTTGACAGGACAAAAACCCGTTTTTTCAACACAATCAGAGGAAGAAGTGAGAAGCTTGGTAACCTTTTTTCTGCTATCAGTGCAAAAGGATTCATTATTTGATGTTCTTGATCAAACTTTAATGTACGCTCCAGAAGAAGATATAGAAGCATTTGCTAAGCTAGCAAAAAGATGCTTGAATCTTAATGGTAAGAAAAGACCCACCATGAAACAAGTTGCACTAAAGCTGGAGTGGATTAGATCACCAGAAGAAGCTAATGCCATTGAACAATGCGCCAATGAAGATTCTGATATTGATGATACGATCGAACTTTCAGCTACTGCTTCCTATTCAACGTCTGGTTTAATTTAAAACGATAGTGTAACTTTGATATTAGATGCCTAGACAGATATGTCAGAATTTGAATAAAGAATTAATGGTCCAACCGGTACC
Source organism: Gossypium turneri (assembly GCA_008044935.1). NCBI lineage: Eukaryota > Viridiplantae > Streptophyta > Magnoliopsida > Malvales > Malvaceae > Gossypium > Gossypium turneri. Next base: position 64,551,596 of record CP032573.1, read on the forward strand.
ATAAAACCCGAGGAGGATTGAGTAAAAATTGATTAAAATCTGTTTGAACCATAAATATTTAATTTAGTTGTTATAATTTATAATAAGAATATTTATGTTAAAATTATTATTTATTAATATTTATTTTTTACTTTTTTTTTAGAAAAAGAAATTAGGTCATGCGTAAATAAATAACGAAATTATTGTCTATTGTCTCCTAATCTATTCCATTTCTAGCTTCCTTGGCTTGACAATCTGTAACTCTGTTGTTATCTCTCTGAACATGGCGGAATTTGACTTGTCCAATCATCTATATTAATATACCAATCATTTTGATTTCATCTATATTACTTATTGCTGCTAAATCATTCCAAATAACATCAATTAACAGCACATAGTCACTTGTTTAAACTTTTGAGTCGAAGCTAAATTAACAGTTCAATCGATTAAACTAAAAGTTAATAATATAATCTATTTGACCACTTGTCCGATTCTTATAATATCATGCATAATCTTTATAAATTAAAAATTAAAAATTAAAAATAATATCCTAATAAGGGGACAATGGTTTAAACCCTCTTGCTATCATTCTCCTCCACCTAAAATGTACCCAAAAAATATTCTTGCTATCATTCTCCTCCACCTAAAATGTACCCAAAAAATATTCTTTAAAATATAAATTTAGGTTAATTGATTTAAAATATTATTTAATTTAAGTTTTTTCTTTTATAAATAATAATAATAAAAGAATGCCCAATTAGTGGTGGACTCATTCTCTGCTACTCAGCCCTATATTAATAAAATGGTCTTTTGAGATTGGCCCAATAAATAAATAAAACAAGACCCATCCGGCAACACTGGAAAGCCCAAATTTTATAGGGCTCCAAATCTAGATCCGACCCGAACCTGGTTATCCAAATTGCCCCAGACCCTGCAAATTGAATGGGGAACAAAAACAAAAGTTGCAGAGGCGAGGCGAGGCGTGAGACTTTCTCAGAAGCGTTGATGGCATTGCCTTCTTAGGGATTTCAAGGATTCAAATTCTTTGTATTTTAGGTCGATTTTTCCGATTCCAATCATCGCGAAATCAAAATCTGGTAACGATTTTTTTTGTACTTTCTTTTTGTTTTTCTAAATGTCAAAATTCCTTGATTTTGTTTTTGTTGCCTTTTGTGATGCTCTATTGTTTTGTTTTGTTTTATTTTATTTATTTCTTGATTATTCTTTTTTTTTTTTAAATCACTCTCAATACTGGATTTTTTTTAAATGGTACGATTATTTATCGATAACGATATGGATTCTTTTTGTTTTATTAGTATAAGGTAATTCAAAGGAATTTATATTTAATATTATTAGAATTAGAATTTTCTGGAAATTTAACTAATATTTTTATTTTTTAGGGTTTTATTTTATTTTATTGATAGATTATTTTATTTTATTATGATCAAGCGACGATTTGAATAATTATTTCCTGGGTATAATAATTGAGAAAGGTTTGTTTTTCAAGGATTTATGCATCATAGTAACAATTAATATAAATATTGTCTCTTTTTATTGTTCATTTATGCTTTTTGATCTTTCCTATCAAGTTTTAAATTTTTTTTTTCCCTTAATTTTTCCCCTGTTTTGCAGTCATTGTATAACGCCATGCTTCTTTGATTCCATCTTTTCTTGGTATGTGAATGTTTGGTGTGTTCAAAGTTTATATATTAAATGGGACCCAGTTTATGTAATTTTGAGCTATAGATATTGAGTGAGTTTTGCTTCTGTAAGTAAGAAATCTTTATGAAAAACTTACTTTCGCCTGTTGTATAGTGCTGTAGCGTTAGTCATCAGCAAGACAATTTGATGGCTTTTATGTTTGGCAGATAACGTTGCTCTTATATTACTATCATGTAAAGGTGAAGTTTCTAGCGAGTGATTGACTTATATGTTTTTTGTAATACAGAAAATGGAGGACATGGACATTGATTCAATAGTAGACATACCTGACACTCCTGACAGATTATCTTCACATCAAGTGAATGGAGGGAATTTTATTGACAAAGAAAGCAATTTATCAGTAGCTGGTCATGTGGGAGGTTCTAGTACCACAGGTGAAGAATCTTTGGATAGGCAAAGGGGCAGAGGTAGGCTGCTTCCCACGAATGGGCACAATAGGAAGCATTATGTAAACCCTCTGAAACTTTCTGGAAGTACTGATGAAATTGAGCGTCCGAAAAACACCATTTTCTTATCCCCACCAGAGTGCACTCGAGAAAATGCTCCTTTATTTAGGAAAACAGCAACGGCAAGAAGCCGAAATTGCCTTCGAGAGCAAGAGAAGGATAAAGGAAAGGCTCGTTGCTCTAAATTACCTTCTAAATCATCTGGATTCCAAGAAGATCACACCTTTCTAGACTTAGCTGAACAGAGAATGCACAATCAAATACCTGAAATGGAATTTCTACAAAGTGCGTCTGAAAACTGCTTAACTGAAGGAAGAAAAGAAGGTCAGGTGCCAAGAAATGGTGGTTCTTACGTATCCAGAACTAGGTGCAAGGGAAAGGAAAAAGTTGAAGTTGAAGTTGAACTTAGAAGTATAGATTCAGTTATGAGTAATGGAAAAGGGGTGGATCTTTCTCATGGTTCCCCACATAGAGTAGAAAAGCAATTTCCTGCATCTCATCATTCTGTTGTCTCACCAAGAGCAGTTGGGAAAAGAAGATTGGTCCGAAATGGCTGCATCTCCCCCCATAATATAGCCATCAGGGCTAAACAAAACGAACAATCGCAAAGCAACTTTAGAGCTGAGCAAAATTTTGACAATGTGGTTAGCAGCAGTCCTTGTATGCTTAGCGAGATAGTTACTGAAGATAATAATAGTGGTAAAGGAAAAAGAGTTGCCCATCCTCACACACCTAAGGAGCATGATATCAATTTTATTAATTTGTCTAGCAGGTAAATTTAAAGTGTTGCTCTCTAGCTTGATTTCCTTTCCTATTGTCTATTAGATGTTTCTTCCTATTATGTATTGGTTTCTTTTATTCTGTAAAAAACTTTTGCTAAAGAGACAAGTACAATCTCTACCAGAACCTTTGGAATAGCATGTGACAAAAAGGCTAGGTTTTTTTTTTTCCATTCAGAATATATTATATTGATGTCAAGAGAATCTTGGTTGATTAATATTTATCTATCCTTAATTCTAGCTAAAAGGATCTGTACTATTAACTGTGTGCTTTTCCTGCTGCAGCCCTATGAGTAATAATGGAGAAGCTAGTGGTTTTGGTGATGTGAATAGAGATGCATGTTTTGAAGAAAAAGGTGGATGGAGAAGCACTCACAACTTTTCAAAGAATGTAGACGATGCAACTGGACATCATTTACATAGGTTTAATAATGTTGGATGTCAAGTGAGTCAACGAAATGATAATGGAGTTGTGAATAGAAATAATGCTAGTAGAGGAAAGACCGTGATTCTATGTGATTCTCCTGAAATTTTTTACGCAACTGAGACAGCTCCTGTGATCTCAAAAGTCGACCAAATAAGTGAATCTTCTCATGCAAACATGCTGCCTAAAAGGCAAATGAAACATGGATTAACCTCAAGAAATAATGGTGAAAGCTCTAGGGTCACTCGTAATGACTCAGACATTGTGTTTCTTGGTTCATCTAGGGAATCATCTAATTCAAGGTCATCTAGTTTTCATATTGCGGAACACCTGGATGTTTTGGATCTTGACAACTCACCTGAAATGAGAGGGATAAATGCCAATAATACGGACTCTGTGAATGATGAGGATGCAGAGGCTAAGGCTAGACAACTTGAAGCGGATGAAAAGTTGGCCCGGGAACTCCAAGAACAATTATATCATGAGGTCCCTATGTTTTATGCGGCGATTTGATGCTTTTCACCCTTCTTTAATTGTGACTTGGTTACTCACATGCCTTAGCTTTAAATGTTTAACAGATTGATGAAAACATTGCATGGACACTTCAGCAGGAGGAAGATGCACTCCATCCTACTTTTCGGACTCTCCATGAGCCAGATCATGTTAGTAAGCTTGAATATGTTTCTTATTTTGAGTTGATGATAACTAGAGAGCCTACACTTAGTGCATGAAATTGACTGTACATCATGAATTCCTTTATGGTTGAAGGTTTACTATAGCTGCTAGGTTTGTGTTTAAACTAGTTGAAACATGCCTGAATTGGATTTAGTAAAGTTGTCGCTATATCCCAGCGTGGCAAATGGTCCGGGTCATATACAAAATTTGATGTCAGTAAAGGTTCTTTAGTTCGTTATTATTTAAGTTTTTTGCATGTTTGATTCTGATAATTATTAAAAGCTGAGCTTGATTTAAAGTTATTTGATTGAGCTTGTGAACACATTTATCATACTCGTCTTGAAACTCTAGTGCCTGCTAGCTTAGGTGGTAAAATTGGTTGTACCGAGGATTGGATTCTTTTTAGTCTTAGCACCTCAGAAGAATACCAAAATGTTTTAGTAAAAGGGGTATGAGATCCCACATCCCGCAAAGAGAGCTTTGTCAAGACTCTTTGATGAAATGCCACTACATTGAAGGAAACAATGGGCGAGCTTAGCGGTAGTGCAGCTCTCTATACGCGACCATTTAAGTGACCAATTACTGTGGATCTTTTGTAGTGACCAAAATTTTTGGCTGTGCGCGTGATGTATGTCTGCTTTTATCTGGTTTGGCATATGCTTCCATTTACTGTCTGCACGTTAACTGTAAATCATGGGTTTTGTACTCAAATAATTTAATCTTGATATGTGGCATAAATCATTGTTTGCATGTTGAGACTCAAGTGCTCATCAGCATCTTTGATTTTTTTTTTTTTTTTTTGCGCATTGATAATTAAATTAATCTTGGTATCTTGTCTATTCTAGTACCAACACATTCAATCTTGTGTTTGCCAATTATTTTGGTTGGTTCCTAAGCGGTTATTTGTCCCTTGGTTTCATTTATAATATTGAAAGTTATGTTTTCTTGATCATTGCACGTTGTTTTTTAAGTTTTGAACTTTCTTTGACACCAATATCCCTTCCTTGTATGTTGTATTTTATGGCCACTATATATAATGTTAAATAAATATATTTTTTCGTGTTATGTACTTTACTTTGTATTCATTTTTCTTCAACCATATGAAGTTGATATTTTTCTTTTTGGATTTGTATAAGTTCCTTCTGTAATATTATTCTTTACTTCTTTTGCAGAGAGTCTCAACAAGGCAGTCTCGTATGCAGCCTCCATTGCGGAACTTTCAGAATTCTTCAAATAGGAGAGGAGTGCAGACTCATTTCCCTACTTCTGCTAGAGTTTCAAGGTTAAGGAATCGAATATTGAATCAACCTCGGATGGCACCATCTAGGACAAGGAATTTTCAATTTCCTTTTGACATGGACTTAGATATGGTAAAACTCCCCCCCCCCCCCCGGCGTATCCTGTATTTCTTGTTTTTCTTTGTTTTCGATAATAACTGATTTATGGATTCCGGATACAGAGACTTGATATACTGGAAGCCATGGAGGCTGCAATTGGAGATTCTGATGACATGGGAATGGCTAGTCACATCTTCCAAATTCAGCGTGATTTTAATGAGTAAGAATTTCTCTATTATAGTTATTTTTAGAACTGGATATGTGTGGACCATATAGAATGATCATATCATGCATTTGGTACACCATTTAGTTAGAAGTTGCAATGATGCCGTTGTTTGCTGGAATGGCAAATGTATGGTCTGCGTAAGCTAAATGCAGTCTTGACACTTAATGCAGAATTTTTTATGAAAAGTTATCCAGATTTGGCTTCACTATGGTATTGCTGTAAAATTGGTTATTAGAACCCACATTTCATGTTGCCTATGTAGTCGGACGCCTTTCTGTTTTGATTGAATATATCTATTGCATATGGAATAATTGCCCACTTATAGTGGTTCTCCATTATTGGCTCTGACATGGTAAAAATCCAGATGATTTTAGTTTAAAGTCTTGCAACTATGTAGAGGTTGGAAACATTGATTACACTTAAAATAAACAACTATACTTTGATTCTGGGTGATGTTTCTAACATCATGGTAACTAGCAAATCAAATAACACCTTACAACAGGTCAAGTAATAACATCCAAAATGGTTCACAACCCTCTATGTAAAGTCATCTCAGCTTCATTCTGGTCGTGTGTAGACCAACCAATTTTTTTAAACTAGCACCCTTGAAGGAAACTATAACGTGGTTTTGTAGAATATCATTGTCATTTTGTGTTGTTTATGGTGTCCAGGATTGGTATAAAGTAACTAATGAGCTTTCCATAGCTTTTAATTTCAATAATTCATCTTTATCTCCTGTAATTTATCTTTCCTTATGTTTTATCACACTTTTGTTTACCCAAATTTCTTATATCTTGTCTACTTCCTGTTGTCTTGCAGAAATGATTACGAAATGCTGTTGGCCCTTGATGATAACAATCATCAGCATGGTGGTGCATCTATTAATCAGATTAACAGTTTGCCACTTTCCAAAGTACAGGTATATATGTGAGAAAACACCATATAGATAGGTGTTTTAACGTTTGTTTTCTCATCTGTTTTCTTCGGAATACACTGTCCAACGCTTATGTTTTATTATCCAGATCTAATTGCTACTACTTTTTTTAATAAATGCAGACTGATAATTTCGAAGAAGCTTGTGCCATATGCCTTGAAACTCCTGCCATTGGAGAAACCATTCGCCATCTTCCTTGTCTACATAAATTTCACAAGAATGTAATGCCCTTCTTTATCTTGGCAATGCTACTTCGTCTTTCCGTTTTTACAGATTGCTTTCAATTTGCTTATCTCAGGATGTTAACAAATTTGTTTTCTTTATGTTTGTTTGTTATTTCGTCGATGTGGCAGTGTATCGATCCATGGCTGAGCAGGAAAACATCATGCCCGGTTTGCAAATCATCTATCACATGAACAGGAGTGTTCCAGCGCTATATGGATGAATGTAAAAAATCTTAAACGGATATTCATCAGAGACAGGTATATTTTCTCTCAATCGACACCTCAAAACCTTTTGGTACTTCACCGATTCCTCAAACTTCCTGAAGAAAAATTGCCTGTTTTTCCAGGATCCAATAGAAAGATGATTTAATTGGAATAATCCGCGGCCATTGAATTTTTCATTGGATGTTATCTTTTGCCTTGCGTTGCTTGCAGATTTTACTTAATACTGAATCTAACTGTAGGGAAAGGATCGGTATGCTTGATGAGCGAATAACTCGGAACCACATTCGGAGCAGAGATGGCTTTTGAAGTGCTAATGGAGGATCATAAATTCATAATCTTTCAGTGTAAGCTAGTGTGTAGAAAGTAACAACATGCCATACAATGCAATTCAATGTTTTATGTCAGTTATTTTTGTTGAAAGCAACTATTTTTGGGTACAAGTATGGAAGGGGCCCCTCTTCAATACCAAGAAGTTCATTTTAGTCCTCTACATTTTGGAAAGCAACATTTTAATCCCTGTACCTTTGGTTTATAGCAAAAAGGTAAAGAAAATGCTAATTGTGCTTTTAAGTGCCGACTTGTTTTTCTTTTATATTTTTAAATATGACATGGATTTATGAGTATAAATTGAGGTGGAAAATAAAAAATGATGTGGAATTTAGTGAAATTAGTTGAATATGACATAGATTTATGGGTATAATTATGCCCTTTATCACCATTATTTTTCCCAACTTTTGAACCCTAAAATCAATTGTGAAAAACCTTACAATTTACCCAAATTCCTAAAACTATTTTTTTTTTATAATTTCTTTTTTAAAAGACAACCCGCTTTTATATATTCATTTAGGAAGCAATTATTTAATTTCAATTATTTGAAATTCTTGTTTGCCAAAACACAATTATTTAAAATAATGAATATTCATTTTTTCTATATACTCAATCTCATACTACTTACATTTGAGTGACTTCCAAAGGATTTATTCAAAGTCTACCTTTCTTTAAAAATATGCCATTTAAGTCGTATTACTTTTCTTTATAATATTAATATATATTAAAAATTGACAAATTTTTCGTCTTGCTTTGAAGTAAACTCATTGAATGACTACTAGTTAACAAAAATTTACAACCTCACCAACAAGTGATTGGGTGTAATAGTAAGGCACATTACAATTTTAAGGAAAGGGCCCAGATTCGAACCTTAGAGATGATATTATTGATTGGGCAATCATGAACCCTCAACGTGAACTGTTAAACGAGCATGAAAAATATTACAAAAAAAATTACAACCTCAATGCAATGTGACTTTTTCTCCAGTGGCGGTGAGATTAAATACTGTAACAATACTATAGTGTGAGACAAAAAGAAAACTAAATATACCGTACCGAAATTAATCGTCCATCCAAAGGGGCCCTTAGTCAATTTCAAATCCTTAATTCTTATATAAAATTTCATGAAATTGAGCATTTGGTTTCTTTACCATATACCCTACAATGGGTAGCCTTTGATCGAACTATGAGGGCGTATTAACCATACATGATGTGTTCCAATTATTATAAGACTTTTCTATTACATTTAAACTTCCATCTTTTCGATAAATTAATTTGTTTTGGTTGTTATTTGATTTTATCTGTCTGTTATTTCAGTCTTTTTTCTACAGAATTTTGTTATGTATACAAACATTTTGTTTTCAATTTACTTCATATTTTTTATGCTTCATATTAGTGTAAGTAGATCCCTTCGTGTATATTGTTGGCTCGAAACAAAGAAGAATCCTTACCACTTGCTTGCAAGGGTTTATAGTTTCCCCAAAGAGCAGTCTCTAGCTAGTTATAAATATAAAATTTACAAACAGATTGACTTCAAAAAGTTAAAGGGAATTTTGTAAGTTCCCTTTATATCCATGAATCTATACTCTCTCTTTGTTTCTTTTTTCTTTTTCTATCTGCCTGTCTGTATGTACGTATGTATGACTTACAAGGGAGATTTCCATTTGTTTTTCATCTAATTGGAGTACGCCGTTTGGGTTGCAATGCCGCAGACATTTGGCGCAACCTATTTGTTATCTCTGTAAATGATGGCCTGCTTGCTGGCTCAAACAACCAACACTCTTCCATTAACTTTCTCCATTCTGGATCACAACGTTCCGGTATCGGAGGCCTCAGCGTATTGTTTACGATTCCACCTTCATTCACAGTTCAGAAAACTAATTATTTGTCAATGCTAGCATGATAACATCATGTAAAAAATCATGAATGTGGCTGAGACATAGAGAGATAGCAAAAGAGTCATAGATGCTGGAATTTGAACGTCACACTTAATAGATATCACCTTTTAAAGGTAGTTGCATGACTCGAGTAGATTGTATGAACTAAAGTGAACTAGGCCCCAATTTCGAGATATTGAAGTATCTAACGAAATCGAGTTTCACTGGTGCAAAATCTAGTTGTAAGCAAGATACTGCTGTATAATATTTAGCCTGAAGTATTGAGGATGTATAGTTATCAAAAGTATACCAATGATTGCACCACAATGCATACTTGCATATGGCTCTTCTCCCGTCAAGATTTCCCATAATGCAATACCAAATGAGAAAACATCAACCTGCAAAAGCAATGAACAAGCACATAGTGATCTTATTTATTCTTCTTCGAATAAGTTATTCATTCCTCCATTTGTGTGTATATAAAATGCACGATTCTAAGTTACAAACCTTCTCCGAAACCCGGGTACTACTGCCATTCAATAACTCTGGTGCCATCCATGGAAGAGTTCCACGCACTCCACCGGATACGAGAGTGTTGCGCTTGATTCTTGACAACCCAAAATCTCCAACCTGCACATCATCAGGTTAATTCAATGTTGCTCAAATGGTGGATTAAGTGATGATTTTGATTCAGTTTCCCATATACTAATCACAAGATAGTACCTTGAACTTATAGAAAAACTTAGGTATATCTTTGATTCAAGTATGCTACTAATTACCTTGCAAATGGGCCTTTGAGAATCCTTCAAATTGATAAGCAGATTGTCACATTTCAAATCGAAATGAACAATATTTTTGGAATGCAAGTATTCCATGCCAAAAGCTGCATCCAGTGCAAGAACAACCTTTCTACGACGATCAAGTGCCCTGCAGGATGAGATTTGATGTCCATAAACCTATTTACACAAGAAATGGAAACAAAAGTGTAATGACTTCCTCACCTATCTTTCTTCAGTAGGGCATTCCTCAATGATCCATTCACCATATATTCTGTAACTGTTGCCATAGTTCCTCCAGGTCCATCAGTGACAACCCCATAAAACGAGACCACATTTGGGTGATGAAGTTTTGATACAATTTGTGCTTCTCTCCAAAATTCATTTGTCTGTACAAAATTTCCAGTTAGGAAAACTGAAAACAACAGAAACCTTTCCCCCAAACAATACTACTTTACTTGGACTCGTGTGTAAGATGGTTTCTTTCAGTTTTTCAAAAATTTTTCATGTACATATCCCAATTCTCACTGTCCACAAGTGAATTAGACAAAGGACTCTGCAAGAGTACTTCACAAAAAATCAAGAGTCGGAGCAACATGTAGAAGGATATGTTTCAAGTAATTAGCAGATGTTCCAATCCATTTTAGTCCCCTTTATTTAGCCCGTGGACTGTTCTAAATGTTAAACAATGTCATTAATGTTTTTGACAACTATGTTTATAAAACTATAACAAATGAAAAGAATTAAGAATATATATAGCCCTAATAAAAGACCCACCAACCGCTCTTGCTCTGATGGCCTGCCTGAAAAGCAACCTTCTTTGATTCTCTTTACAGCAACTTCTGTTCCTCTCCATTTTGCATAATAAACAGTTCCAAATGTACCAGATCCTAGCTCTTGAAGTTCTTCAATGTCAGCATTCTTTATAATCTGCATATATGTATGAATCAGTATGTATAACAGTAAATTAAACAAATATTGCAAGTTCCTTTTCAAAAGGATGTAACAGGAAAACTTTAAGGAAAGCCAATGTGAGATTAAGAATCTAATCAATGATGTTCAACGCATTTGAAATAATCAAAAACTTTATATGATGAAAGCTTCATGATCCACTGATACTAGTAAGATCTTACACAGGTAGGAACCAACATGGATCCCTCCTTAAAGGATGTTATAGTTTGTGTTATTGAAACGATGAATCTTGTTCGTATATCCGTGTTTGACACTTGTATCCAAGTTAGATATGGAGCACGATCCTCCAAATATAATTTTGCAAATTACAATAGAGAAACATAAACTAAAGGATAAGAAATGTATATAAGGAAAAAGTTCCTTTCAATGCAAAAGGTTAGCTGTTGCATAAGTTTCAATTGAATGTGTTTCTTTTTTCTTTTGATAATTAGGTTCATTGGAATTCATTTACAGATGCTCAGGCAAATCGATAAAGAAGAAAAGCTCGAGGTTTTATTGCAGTTACATGCACGAGTAGATCGGACCTGTAAACCATGGATTCCAGCTTCAATTTCAACCTTTTTTGCATCAATAATAGAACCATCTGCAGTTTTTCTACCACTCTTCTTATCCTATAAGAAACAAGAGGAGGTAGCTGAAATTTAATGTAAAGTAAGACATCATGCATTTTGGAACCATCTAGATGACGAAATATGCTACCTTACGAGTAGATTTTTTTCTTCCTTTGATCCTCTAGCAGTTTGAGTTTCACCACTGGTCACATGTTGAATATGTGGCACAACAGTCGAAGACGAGGGGATGTCAGCAGGTGTATTACTAGTAACATCTTCAATAATAACAGCCGATTCTATCACCTTGCAATCATATGGATTAACTGAAGGCTGTGATTGGACACTTGTCATATCTTCGAAAGTCGACCTTTCATATAAGTATAGGGTATCCGTTACCTCTGCTGACTTGTGGTTGGGACAATTAGCAGCTTCAGCACCATGGAGAAATGCCTGCCTACTTGAAGCATTGTCTGTGGTCAAATTCTGAGAAAGTTTCAGAAACAAGAGGATCATTCTTATGAAAGTTCAACATCATAGTGAAAGAATTTCCAAGTAAGTGGAGCTATACTTACAGAGGCTGATATAGAGGGTTCTTTGTCAACTAAATTGTGAGGTGTAACAGGTTGTAGTTTAGAAGATCCATGTGCAACAGGTTGACAGCTCACCAATTCAGTCATGGCACATTGCCCATCCCTGGTGGTACTTTGGTTTGTGATATGTAATTCTGGTTTTCTTGTGTTTGATTGATAACCAGGGAGGAGATCCATCATATCTGCTGAATTCGGGGCAACGATGACTGGTAAAGAGAACAATGAGTCTGCAGAGCTAGCTAAGTCTTCCGTAAGAGGAGTAGCACTAGGCACATTCTTATCTGTGATGGAGCTATTGTGTGAAGCGACTTCAAAGTTTCTTCGAGTGTACATTTCTAGATTGGAAGAATCGTTATACAATGCTAGAGACAGTGATTTTTCTCTTGGACTATTACACTGAGCTTGTGGCAGAACTCCTTTCAACAAGGAATTGTACCTTTCATCATGTCCTTGTAACTGTGAGTCAGAAAGTGCCCTTTCCATAAGATTAGTTTGGTCAGGGCCTGTCATATTTTGATGATGCAGTCTCTGGTGACTAAATTCTCCACTCGGGCTTCGATTATGAAAATGCTTTTCACGAGATTTGTTACTCAGAATACTTTCTAATAAATGTTGATTATGGTTCTGGTGGTTCATAAGTGGAAGAGGAACATGAGGATGATTACTATGATATCCAGTGGCATCCATGTAGTAGGAATTACCACCTGGATGAGTTCCCATAACAAATCTATTGATGCCTTCATTGCTATGGTCAAAAAACGATGTATCTACCTTAAACTGCAAATTGGACTTAGTAGGATTTCCTTGATTACCTTGAACTGGAGATAGAGGGGGAGAATGATTAAATGATTTGCTTGGTATATGAAGATTAGGTAAAAATTTAGCAGTTGGATGTGAGAACATTCTTGCAGTATTAGGTGAACTCGGAGTATAGTCCTTATGGTCGAAAGCATGAGCAGATGTAGGAGAGTCTATATGAAAACTATGACTATAATCTGAAGCATTTCCAAACTGGTTTGTTTGGCTTGCTAAATGCTGCCCACTTGTATCCAGCATGCCATTAACAGCAAAAACATACTGATAATCAATGTCATGCTGCCGTGGAGTACTCCTTCCTTCCAAAGAATTGTGCCTCTCATGTTCCTTTAATGGCACGAGAAATAGCCGCAGTCTCTGGTAACCACCATTTCTTTCCAGTTCGTGATATTCCTCGATCATATGATGAAGATCCTCATCCGAACAAACAGATATTAGAGCATCCAGATCCTCACCAGGGAGCTGGTACTTAATAGTATGAGGTTGGTTGCAAATTGCAGTTGTCTTCCTTGCAAGTTCTTCCCATGTTAAGTTTTTCTTAATCGATATGATCCGTGTCTCTCCACCTACATACCTAAGCTTCCCATCATTTGGCCTTGGTAATATTCTTCCCCCAAAACTGCAAAGAAATTTCATTTTACTCGCAAAAGTACCCTCTGTAACTCCTGCACTATCTGAGCGACCTGATTGAGGGGACTCTGCGACACAGACTGGAGAGACGGTCAGCCTTGGTGTCAATTGATCAATGTAACTTACATCCGAATGCTGAACAAATTTTTGTCCATCAAAACCACCAATTTGCCAGTTATATCTGCTAAAATGATCATGGTAACTATCTACTTCAGCTATACATCCCAATCCTGGAACAAAATTTGGAACATTTGAACCATATTCAGATTCCTTCCTTCTTGACTCTGGACTGCCTTTAAGATCCTTGTAAACCTGCCAAGAGTTCTGATTGTTACTAAAACCTGCTTGCCTTGGTTGGCTATGGTCCGCATCCATTGTCACTGCTATTCTTCTTAAAGCACCAGTATGCCTTAAAAACTCCGTCGAAAACTCCTCACCTGTCTGCACACAAATATTATTTGTATCCCCATCTGTAGAGCTTCTGCCACTTGACACAACCGTTTCTTTACCATGGTATGACTTCAGGCTTGAATCGCTTGCCATGGTTCCGATCAAACCTACTTATTACGGCTACTGTGAACAATTCCGACAGATCAAATCTATATAAATCCTACTTTAGTTTCCCAAAGATCCAATAGTAGTTGTGCCTCAAACACTTATAAATTCCGTGGACAGCGCATGCTTATTTTCATAAACCAACTGAATCATACCAGTAACTCAAAGTACTGAATGCTAGACAGCACTCAATTACCACGGGACTTGACGGCATCGAATGCTTAATCTCGAAAACCAACTTGATTGGCACCAAGAATAAGAAAAACATAAGAGATGCTACACAAATTTTCTTCATAGAGTAACATCAATAATCGTTCTAATTAAACCAAGTCCAAAGCTGACAAAATCTTCATTCAAAAACCCTCAATACAAATAAACAAACAAATCATCTTCAACAATTAGTCTCAAGAGAAAATCTCCTTACTAGTCATCTTCCCCCATTCCTCATTGTTTTTTCAAATCCAACGTGTTGAAACCACACAAAGAATGAAGCTGAAAAACACAATACAACAGAATCAACGAGGAACAAGAAAACAAAAAGGGTTAAAAAATTCATCAAAAATGACAGAAAACATTGCAGGAGAAAAAGGGTATATTTCAAAACAACCAAAATGTTCAAATTTCATCCTTGGCATAATAACAATAATAACATGCAAAACAGATGTTAAAAAAAACAAACAAACAAAAAATGCAGAGCAGAAACTGGTTACCTCTTCCATTGTTGAAAAACTTGAGATTTAGGCATGAATTTTGAGCATGGAAATGAAAAGGGTACATAGATTAGGGAGAAAATTGAAAAACCCAAAAGAAGATTAGTGGAGATAGAATTTGGGTGTTTGGGATTGAGAGAGAGAGACCGTTGCACAAGGGGCGGAGACTATGAGTGCCAACAAACGGGTGGAATTGCATATTTGCTTAAAATAACGCGGGGACTAACTGCAAACAACTAACTTACAAATAATCCTTTTAGCTAAATTAACAAAAACAAAAATACTTCTTTATCTAAATTCTCTTTTAACTGTATTTAAGAAAACAAAAAAAAAAATTAAAATAAGTCGTTTTATCTGCCGTCAATTAAAATAATTAATTAAGTCCTTTTTTAATAGTTTTCGTTTTTTATTACGTTGATCATTAAAATAAATTGATGGTCCAATCAGATAGTTACATGTGACAGCTTTTAATTTAATCTAATATTTTTCTCATAAAAATATTAAAAAATCATAAAAAAATAAGAGAAATTAGAAAAATTTATAAAAAAATTAAAAATGATATAAATTTATTAAAATTATAAAATTAATTGAACCTATTTAAAATATTAAAAATAAAAAATATTAGAATTCTTAAGAAATAATATAATTTAGGGATAAATACCAAAACTATACATGAACTATGTTTAATGTGCAATTGTATACATGAGTTTTGATTTGATCCAATTCTTGTAAATTATTAACACAATTATATTTATCCAATATAAAAATAAATTAATGTATTTATTTCTTTAAATGTGTATGATTAAATCAAAATTAAAGTTTCAAGTATACATTTGAATCACAATTAGAGTTTCACATATATAATTGCATCAAATTAAAGGTCATGTATGCAATTGCACATCAAATCAAAGTTTCTGTATAATTTTGAGATTTATCCCTAAAATTTATTAAAAATATTAAAATTGATATAAACTTATAAAAAGAATCATAAAAACTTGAATTGAATCGGTTAGCCCGAAATCAACAAGGGCATTGGTCCGAAGAAAACCATTAGACCAGTTAACCTAAAACCAAGCGGTTGAATTGATTTTTTATCTTTTAATATTTGTTATGAAACCAAAATTTCATTATCCAACTATTAGCGTATCGGAATGAAATATTCTAACTAAGGTTTTCAGAATCGGACCGTGGTCGAACCAGTTAGGTCATCGGTTTGCCAAATCAACTGATCCGTACAGTTCATTTAAATAAAACATTAAAAATGAAAATTACCAAACATAAAAAAATCAGTTCAACCATTCGGTTTCCAAGTCAACTGGCCTAAGAGCTTTTTCTGGATCAATACCCTTGCAATTTCGGTCTAATCGGTCCAAATGAAGGATCCGGTCCAATTCAAAATTTTTATGATTTTTTTTATAATTTTTCTATGTTAATACTTTTTTTATAACTTTTATGACTTTTTTATATTTTTAATAAGTTTTTATAAAATTTTAAATATGTTTCATTAATTTTATAAAATTAAATTAAATTTCATTAGAATTTTTATATTTTATAATATTTATAAATTTATATCTATTTTGATCTTTTTAATTTTTTAATATTTAATAAATTTTCTGATTTTTTTTGTATTTTTGTAATTTTTTTATATTTTTGATAATTTTCTATATTTTTTATAATTTTTAAATATTTTTATGAAAAAAATATTAGTTAAATTAGAAGTTGTCACATGTTACCATCTGATTGATTTATCAATTTATTCTAATGGTCAGCATAGTCAATGACAAAAACCGTTAATGAAAAGGCTTAATTGATTATTCTAATTAACGACGGGGCTCAATTGAGTACAAATTTAATATAAACTTAATTGTTTTTTTTTACATTTTTTAAAGACATATAAATCATTAAATAAAAAAATTCCAAAAGGATTAAAATGTAATTTTATCATTGCATGTATAATTTTACCATCTTTGGTCCATCATCCGCACCATTCACGGACCATAGATAATTGGTTTATAGAATGAACGGTTCATCCGTAAAGCTCGACTTTCTCTCTTTCTCCTCTCAAAAACCAAAGCAAGAACGAATTTTACTCCTTTGGCTCTAATTTCATTTCCTTAATTCCTTTAACCTCTTGGTAAATGGAAAATTTTCATTTATAACCCTTCCAAAAATTAATTATTCAATTTATGCTCTTTAACTTCTTAGTTAAATGAAAAATAAAATACATTTTTCTCAAACTGATTCAATTTAAATCTCTCACCATAAAGTTTTTAATGTCGACCCCAATAATCTGATTTCCTATATAAAATTTCTAACTTTACCTTGAAAATAATAATCATAAATAAAGAGAAAGTTAATTGTTTTTGTAACAGCCCAATTTTGGGGCTAGATGGAACAGTGGTTTCGGGACCACAAATTCGATAAGGAAAAATTTATTTTAAAATTATGACATGGGTTGCATTATGAAGGGAAAGTTGCATGAAAATACTGATATGGTAAAATAAGAAAATATAGTGATAAAAAGGGTAATTGAGTTATGTCAACATTGGAAAGTATATTTATGACATATTAATCCAAGAAAGGATTAAATTGCAAAAGTGAGAAAAATTTTGTTGCCCAAGAGTAAATACTCAAAACTTGAGGGGTTAAAGTGTAAATATGAAAAAGTTGAAGGACCAATAGTGTAAATATTTTAAGGGTGGAATAATCTAGAAACTAAGAAAAATGGATGGATTAGGACCAAATTGAAAAAGGTGAAGAAGTTTGAGGGACTAAATCACAATTTTACCAAATTAAGTGATGACTCAAGGATGGAATTTTAAAAGATCATAAAGGGAAAAATGATCAATTAGAAGAGAGAGAAATCTAGAAGATAATGATGATGTTGGAGATATTTTAGATTAATAAATAAATAAATATTAGTTTATTAATATTTTAATTTGATTTTTTAATGATATTATTTTATTATTATTAATTTATTTAGTATATATATATATGTGTGGAAAGAAGGATGAAAAGTATCCATCCATTCCCACCATTTTTGCATGCATTAACGTGAGAAGAAGAGGGGAAGAAAGAAAGCTTTGCTTTCTTTACAATTTGGTCCTTTCACCAAAAATCTACCATTTTCACTTAGAAATCAAAAGAATTTCCATATCCATAAGAGAGAGAAAGATAACAAGGAGACTATGGGGAGCTAGAATATCAAGTTAGATTCAAGAAATAGAAGCTGGAGGAGGGAGAAAATCAAGTTAAAGATTGAAATCAATGGCATAAGGTAAGAACATCAAGATTTTTATATACTTTTGAGTTTGATATTATTGAAAAAGTAGGAAATTAATGTTAAGGTAAAGTTTCATTATATAAGGTTCTATATTCTTGTTATGTTAGTAAAGGGAAATAAGAGAAAGTGATGGAAAATATTGAAGAGAAAGGAAAGGAAAGTGTTATAAATTTAGTTATCAACATTTTACACTAAAATAGTTTTGAAACAGCAGCAGTAGTCTGACTTTGAAAATCTACCAAAAATCGTATAAATTGAATTAGAGGTTGGAAAAAATATGAAATTAAAGCTTATTGAGTCTAGTTTCTCACAAAAGAAACGGTGTAAGCAATGGAATTGTAAATTATGAGATATAATAGGTTTTGTGAGATAAGGTCAGAATGATTTCGGGTTCCCCTGTACTGACTTTGGAAAATCATAAAAAATTTAAAAAAAAATAATTAGAGGCTTAAATTTATATTTTTAAATCCTTACTGAGTCTATTTTTAATAAAAATAAACGGTAAAATCATCCGAATTCCGTACGATGAGATAATTAATTTTTAGTGAAGAAGGGTCGAAACTGTCAGACAGCAGAACAGGGATGATTTTAAAGAATAAACTGTACTTATTGGCTAAACTAAAAATTCTTAAAATTTTATGGTAAGAATATTTATGAGTCTAGTTTCATAGAAAATTAACGGATCTCAATTTGGAGTTCTGTAGCTCAAGATATAAATAATTTAGTGACTATGACTCAAGTGGACAGCTTTGAATGAATATAAATAAATGTGAAATTATAGATAATGTTACATATAAGCATGTTATATATATTAAGGATGTGGAATGGAGAGGAGGAGGAGGAAAATATATGATTATTCAACTAGTATGAGTTTTTATTAAAAATGACCAATTTATATGTTTCAGGGACTAAATGAACAAAAGTGAAAATTTAAGGGTAAATTTATAAAAATGTCAAAAAGTGACCAAATTGTATAAAATGAATTGTTTTATTATTTAAAGTAGTAAATTGAATAAAATTTTAATTTAGATCAAGATTGGGTGGAAATTCGAGAAAAATAGAAAATTTCTAAAATGTTCCTAAATTTTGATATTTCTGCAATTTAGCCTGGTAAGTTCATATGAACTATATTTTGTTTAATTTCAATTGAAGTGAATGCTATTTGGTAATGAATATTATATATATGTGTGTTTTATATTGGAACTGAATTATTATTGGTAATATGTATAGTTATTAGATGTTTTGAAATGATTATCGGAAGCTTGTTGGAGATATATCACATTATCCATTGGTTCTATCGGTAATTTTGGATGATTTGATTCTGGTTATTATGGCATGTATAAGTTAATTTGGTTAACGTTAGCTCATTAATGTTTTGATTTTGATTGGTTATAAATATGATCGTTAGATAAAAATGAAATGTCTGAAAATTAATTAGTAAACTCTGGTAATACCTCGTACCATATTCCGGTGTCGAATATGGGTAAGGGGTGTTACAGTTTTTGTGTGAAAGTTTTGGCAGATTATTTCCACAATACTACAAAGATAACTTTGTTTTTTTCTCCCAATCAAATGTCATGTCAAAAATCATGGAATTTTCATTGTACTAATCGGGGTATTCGTAGTGATTAAGGGGGACAAAGACCAAGAATTGAATTATTTATCAGCCAAGTATTTTTCTTACGGCTAGATTTAATCTCCTGATTCGTGCGGAATAGAAAAAGAATTTCACGTTCTTTCTTTCAATAAGGGAGGATTAGGAAAATCCTATTGATTGCAGCTTTCTCCGGACCTCCGGGAAAAGCATAAAAAAAAGGTTCGAATGATACGATCCCTCTATCACCCCAAAATGAAAGGGGCGATCTCGTAATTCTTGGCCTGTGAATATACGTTATTAGGTGCTCCATTTTATTACTCATAAACTTTAAGCCTCAAATCTGGTCTGTTCTTCATATTTTTGGAACCCTAAGCGAAACAATAAATCGAGGTCTTTCTAAAAAAAAATTATAAAATGTAATACAATAAAATAAAATGTTTTATTTTTCTGCCTGCAATGAAACGTCGATCAGAAGACTTAAAAAGTTAAAGATTTTTTTTTTCCTACGTTAAAAATTGAAGAAAAAAATTGGGCTCTTTCTAGCCCTGGGCTCTAGGCAGTCGCATTCCTAGATTATCCCTAGGGTCGAGTCTGCCTCTAGTTTTACTATGGTTGGAGTTGATCATCATGTATCAAAGGGGTTTCTTCTACTCCTTATGCTTCAACAAGTCTACTTAATTAAACTCAAATAGCACAATTTCAAATTTATTTAAAATAAATTCAAAAAATTCTTTTTTTAATAAAGATATAATTTATTTATAATCAATTTTTTTTTAAAATGAAAATTTTTGAAGAAATTATGCATTTACATTTAAATATTATAATTTATAATTTTTTATTTTGGAATCGTATTTGAAATATGTCTTATCAAAATAATTTATCTTAAAACACATTTGTATTATATTTAAAGTGGAAATTAGACCCTTTCTAATTTTATATCTTAAATATTCCTTATTTAAAACATTTTTTTTCGAATATATTATTTAAAACATAATATCTAAATTATATATTAAATTTTGGTCCTTTTAATCAACCATCATGTTATTTTAAAACATGAATCTACTTGTGCGGTTGTCACAGCTCACATTTCCCGTAGGAAGGGAGGTAAGACCCCACGGTGCTTACGATGGCAAGTGGTGGACACGCTCGGTCACCGATCCAAGCAGACACCGCTGCCTGTCATTTCTGGGTCCCACACGCGTAATAGCTGTAACAAGGTGAAAGCGCGTGGACTTGGCTACCCTTTCTAATACTATTATTATTATTTCTTTCGATATGTAATATGTATGTGGTTCAATCTATTTCCATTTTATTTATTATTTCAATCTTTTTCTTTCCATATTCTCACTTTTGCTTATACGTTGCCCTTACTATAAAAGATAATTACATCTAATGCCATTTCAGTAACATTTTTATAGGTGAATGTAGCCGATAGGTCCCTGTATTATAGGGACCTGATCAAATTAGTCGCACTACTATTAAATGGATTAATATAGTTTCTGTATGATTAAACAGATTCAAATAAAATTAAATTGGAATAGATTTAATATTTGTTGTATAAAAAATGTCATTTATTGTTTAACCGAGTTAATTTTTTAAAATTTTTATAGTTTTGTAAATAAAATCTTTTCTTTAGAATTTAATTGTAGTTGAAAAAAATATTTTTAAAATATTTTTATACAGTAAAAATTAATTCTATTACAAATGGTCTTATTTGATCTTTTTAATAGTATATGAATTAAATTGATCTATTTAATAATCAAGGGGCTAATTTGATTAATACATGAATTAACTTTGATTTTATACATAAAACTTTGTTTTGATTCTACTTTCACAAAATCGCTAATAACATTATCGAATTAACACCATTTTACGTTAATATATTACGTACACAAACAATTATATTAACCCAATATGCAAATAAATATATGTATTCATTTCTTTGAATGTCTATAATTGAATCAAAATCGAGTATAACTGCACCAAATCAACGTCCATATATCAAATTGCAAATTAGACCAAATTCCATGTATAAATTTCATATTTACCCAATTTAAATGACTATTTACTTTTAAAATTAATAAAACTTACTTTGTAAAACAATACTATTTTCACTATTGTTTAACTAATTTGTTGTCCAATTTACTCGTGACACTAACTCATTTAAATACTTAATATATAATATAGATTCGGACAAAATTATTTTCTTATTTAAGTATTATTGAAAAGTAATGTATTTTTTTAATATTCAGGGCCTAGAGGTACCCTCTCAGTGCTTGAAATTCATAGCGTATATGAATATAAAGTGCACATGACAATTTCCCCTAAAGTAACTCTATATGTTGTATGTTATGAGTTGAAACTACCATACTCTCTTGTTGTTTAGCACTTACGAATTTTGCCCTATTGATTATTCCTACTGATATCAATTTGAATTGTGGTTTTAAATATTTGCATATATCATATTTACTTTTTACCGATTCAAATAATATTTCAATTTGTATATTGCAAATTCGAATAATGTATATTAAAATTATTATTTGTTGCAGATTCAGAATGAATAAATATATTTAAAAATTCATTACTCGAATTTACTTTTTTTATCTGGATAATATATTCGAATTTGGGTATTCGATAGACCTAGAAATAATTGATTTTAAATTTTAACATATTCAAATTCAGATTTTTGTTGATTTGCATATTCGACAAATGATTAAAAATATAAATTTAAAAGTTTTGCGGATTCAATGAATGATAATATTTAATTTTGATAATAATACTCAAATATTTTATGAATAATAAACTAATTCAAAATTTAAAGTTAATTTAGGAATAATTCAAAAAATGCAAATAATTCAAAATTTTAACACAATGATGGTAGGGGAAAAATTTTATACCATGCTTTAATAATATTATTTAAATTTAATTAAAGAATTAGGTAAAAATTAATAATTTGTAATGTTCTTTAACTTTTAAAATAATATGTAAGCCAAGCGGAGTTGGAACTTTAATAAAGGAATGAAAAAGAGTTGGATTTTTCTTTTTCATATTGAATATTTGTAGGTCCAATTAGAACAATTTTATTAATTTTTAAATAGTAAATAATAAATATAAAATATGGCCTATTGAGCCGGCTTAGACTCGGTTCAATTCCGCTTTCCATAAAGGTTTTTTATTTTTTTTAGTCATAATTTAATTTAATTTATAAACATTTTTTCTAATGAGACCAAAATACAGTTTTAACAAAATTTAAAACTAATTTTATTATTCCAAAAATAATAAAATATAAAAAAATAACTTCATTTTAAAAATACGGAAAATATAAATATAAACTTAAATATAAAAATATTATTTGTTATTAAAATAAAATTACTTGAACCTGAATAGATGGAGTACATAACTTTTAGACAGGTGTAATAAAAAGAAAATAAGAAAAAATTATTGGGACCGACCAATAAATAAAATAAAATAAAATAAATAAAAAAAAGAAATGTTAGGGGTGGAAGAGGCATTGAGCTGTAACAGTGTTAGGCATTATATGCATAATCATATCGTTGAATTGCGTTGCGGCAAAAAACACACCACGTGCTCTACTTTGGGACTTAGCCTCCCATTTCCATTTTAAAACACCACAATGACAGTTAATCCAATTAATTATCCTATTATTATAATCTTTGGATTTTTAGAATTATTTTGGATCTACATAGCAATAAAATATATAATTATAGGTGGTTAAATTAGTTAAATATGTCGAAATAAATACTAATTGATAAAATAGTCGATTTTTTTGAGAATTTAAGGAAATAGATCGATTTTAAAGAAAGTGTGTAAAAGTGTACCCACTTGAATACGCTTTCACTCACTTTCTCTAAAAACGACCTAAACTTTTTTTTTAGCATATTAAGCTAATTTAGCTGTTATAAGAATATAAAAAATAATACGAATATAATTTATATTTTTAAAAATTATGTAATAGAATTAATAATATTTAAAATATTATATTTAAGTTTTACTTTGGTTTAGCCAGTTGATTTTTAGTTCGACTGACATCGGTATTTTTGTCAAATTAGGAGGACGTGAGTTCGAGTATGCAGAAGTGCATTATACTCTTATTTATGAGTTGCATAGAAAGGGCTATAAATAGTTTTAGCTATTGTGTAAAACAAGAATCAGATATAATTGTATTGATATATTTATTGTAATGATCAGATTAAAAAATTCAAAAATTATACACTAATACTTAATTATTATTAAATATATTAAAATAACTTGATTATTTTACATATTAGATTAATTATTAAAATATTAAAAATATCTGTTACGAAATACTACAGCTTTGAGAATTATTTAACATGACTGATGAATACAATATTATACTATTTATTAATTAATATTTCATACATTTAAAATACGTTATAGCAATATTCATTATTTAAAAAAATTAAAATATTTATACTCTTAAAAAAGTATTATTTTTGTATTCAACATCTTAACTTTTAGGTCATAAAAAGTTATTTTATTTTCATTGTATTAAAATTTATTATATTAAAAATAATCTACTAATCCAATTAAAATATAAAAAATATAAATATTATAATATTTACAATTGAAATATTTTGAGGGATTTTAAGTAGTATCTATACTATTATTAAATATTTAATTAATTCCGTGTCACACGATTTGATCAAATACTAATTTAATTGAAAATATTAAAAATATTTTTCAAATAATAAATTTTATTATGAGGGGTTTTATGTTTTGAATAATTAATAAATAATTATTGCAGCAAACCAATTATTTGACTATAAAATAAAGTGATTTAATTCTTATATATCTTAAAAAAATATTATACATTTAATTTTGAAGTGAATATATTGTATTTTAAAATATATTATTGAAGCTGATTGAGTTTTAACTCGATTGGCATGAACATTATTTCCAATGCAGAAGGACGTGAATTCAAGTGCGTTAAGCGCATTATCCTTCTATTTATTGCTAGGTTATGCTCAAAAAGAGCATACATAAAATATATATATTTTAAACTTTCAAGATAATTATCAAGTTTACTTACTACTTTTTTTTTCAAAATTAAATATATAAATATTAATTATTTCATTTTATTATAAAATTATTAACTTATGTACCAAAAAAAATTAAAATGACTAACTTAATTTTCATTAAAGACTTGCCAAATAAATTAACCTTAATATTTTAATAACAATAGAAGTGGATAAAGCTAAATCCAAATCTATAGAATGATATTTGGAATGTGAGTCAAACTAGGATTAAAGATCTAATCTTGATGAATTTATTTTTCATTCATCATTCAATTTTTGTCAAATAAAATAATTAAAATATAATTTTTATGAAAAAAATATTTTTTCACATAATAGAACTCTTAATAAATAATTTAAGTTTTTAAAAAATATAAATAAAAAATGAAATTTTATACTTTCACTAATAAAATTAAAAATGATCATACGTTGTTTATTAGTATTTAAAAAAATAAAATAAAATAAATAATAATTTAAATATGTTTGTGAAATTAAAAGAAATTAATTAATTGAATAAAATAAATGAGCTATCCAATAGATAAACATTTACTTAAATAAATTAAATATAAAATTATGTTCAATTAAATGTAAATTAAATTTACTGATTGAGTTTTAATTTAATTAGTATGTTTATTATTATTAATAATAGATGATATAGATTTGAGTATGTTGAAACGCATCATCCTCTCATTTATAAATTATAAAGACATTATAAATAAATAAAAATAATATTTATCCGAATAATTTTTTAATTTAATGATAAAATATTTATATTATAATATAAGAGTTTAAGTTTAATCCTAATAATTTCGTATAAAAAAATTATGAGCAAAAGGTTTAAGGTAAAAAAATTATGAAGAAAAGTAAAGTGAAAATATTATCAAAGATAAGTGGCAAAAATGTCATTTAAGTATAAGAATGATTATGTTATACTTTTAAATCCCACGTTAAGTTGCTTTAATTATGTTATTTTCAATTTATATAATTCCAGTTGGGCCCTTCACTTTCTTATACACATCAAAAAAAAAAAAAAAAAAAAAGAAAGAAAGAAAGAAAAAGCCTTCAACTTGAAGCGCAGCACTCTTTGATTTCCACTTCTTCTTTGATCTGTCCCTTTTAATTTTTCTTCTCTTTCATTTTGAGGTCTAAAAACATTGCCTCGAACCCAAACCCCCCCTTTTTTTTCCACTCCCAAAAACAAAATAAGAAAAAAAATCCAATCTTTATCTATCTTCTATAAGATTTATAAATTAATTATTTTTTTCTTGTTTTTATAGTGTTTTTATAGTGTTAATCGCCTGGTATAGATTCTTCTCCAAGTGACTCTCATTTTCTAGCTCAATTTGTTTTTTAGGCTCATCTGCCACAAAACCAACATCTTTTGGCCTTATAGTGTTTCTTGCCTTTGAAAAAAAAAAACAATCAAAGATTTTTTTTCATTTTTTTCTTCTATGTTATTAGTTAAAAGTTGTTAACTTTATCCTCAAAATCTTGAAGTAGCTGAATATTGAGTGTTGTTTGAACTTGGAACTTTTGCTCTCAAGCTATTTCTTTGGGGGATTTTTGGTAAGGCTGTTTTGATTGTTGATCTTGATGCTTTTTTGGTTAATTTTTTCCCTTTTTTGAACTGTTCTGAAATCTGGGTTTTTTTTTTTTTTGGTTTTTTCTAGGAATTTGGTCTTGGCATTACTTGACCTTTAATATTTTGTGATCTTTTGATTTGGGTTTTAACTGCAAAGTGAACTTGGTTTCTCCTATTACTTTGGGGGCTTCCTGTTTGATGCCAATTGTTTTGTTTCCAAAGTTTTGATGCTAAGATGCAGCCTGATCAGAGAAGAAAGGTAACCTTTTTTTCTTTTTTCTTTTTACAGTTTCTATATTTAACTTCTATGTAAGATCTAAAGAAGTGAGATTTGATATTCTTTTCTCTTTTTGAATAATATGTATTAATGGGAGCATACTATTTTGGGCTTGCTTGGATTATTAGTCAATGAATCTGTCTTTTTATGATCCTTGTAATTTCTGTATTTTAAGTTGTATTAAAGGGTTGACTTGATTGCAAATACAGCTCTGTATTTGGCTGAGATTCAAGGAACAGCTTGCCATGTTCCATCTTCTATGTCACAGCTCTTGTACACTGATCGTTGCTTTGCCTCTTTGTTTCATTTTGGATGTTATAGATAGCGTAGGATTACTGTTATTGTTTCTCATGTTGTAGCTGCCCTTATGGTGGTTGGCTACTTGGTTTAATGGCGTGGAGGTTGACTAACACTAGTGATAGGTTATGATTTCTGATTTCCTTTTTTTTTATTTGCTTCTGATTTTTGTCAATCCTTGAAGTGTTGTTGTAGAAACTAAATTCCTTGCATGGGAATAATTTGTTTATCCTTGAAATAATACAAGTCCTTGTTGTGATTGATTCAGTTGTCTTCTATTGCATGTATTTTTTACTCACTTGTGATAAAGTTTATGTACTTTATTGCATAAAGTTTATGTACTTCATTACATAAAGCTTATGTACTTTATTACAAGGGATCTTTTACCATACGGCCTTAAAATTGATTGTCAAATGTCTAGATATGTGGAATATGACTCTAAATTGAGTTAGCAATCATGTTTATCTGTTTTAAGTCCCGCTGTGTTGGCATAGGACGGTATTGATCCTTTGTCTTTTTATGTAAAACATGCTATTTTTATGATGTAAACCTTGAATGTAACATTGATAATACTATATGCTTTGCCTTCACCATGCAGTCAGCTGCGGATGTAGATTTTTTCACTGAATATGGTGAGGGAAGCAGGTATAGAATAGAGGAAGTAATTGGAAAAGGAAGCTATGGTGTTGTTTGTTCAGCGTATGACACTCATACTGGAGAAAAGGTTGCTATTAAGAAAATCAATGATATATTTGAACATGTATCTGACGCCACCCGAATTCTCAGAGAGATTAAACTTCTCAGGCTCCTACGTCATCCAGACATTGTTGAGATCAAGCACATATTGTTGCCTCCTTCAAGAAGGGAATTTAAAGATATATATGTGGTATTTGAACTTATGGAATCTGATTTACACCAGGTTATCAAAGCAAATGATGATTTGACCCCAGAACACTACCAGTTTTTTCTTTATCAGCTTCTTCGGGGCCTGAAATACATTCACACAGGTTATTCAATGTAGAAAACATTTTGAAGATGCACATATATTGAAGCTATTTCAAGTTCTTTTTGGTTGCTTCTGGTATCCTTGTTTTAAATGTTTTTGTTCTTGCAGCTAATGTTTTTCATCGGGATCTAAAGCCGAAAAATATCTTAGCCAATGCTGATTGCAAACTGAAGATCTGTGATTTTGGACTTGCAAGAGTAGCTTTTAATGACACCCCCACTGCAATATTCTGGACGGTTGGTTCTTTTCACATGATGCTGCATTCAGGAAGTAGTTATACATACAAATTGCAGCAGTAGAAGCTTGTTTCTTGGTTTTGAATTAAATATTTTCCCTGCTTTCTGTTCAGGACTATGTTGCAACAAGATGGTACAGGGCTCCGGAATTGTGTGGATCCTTTTTCTCCAAGGTGCTAACATAATTGGTGTATTTTATTTTATTGAAAGTAGCTTGCTCTTTTCTCCCTTCTCTTGTTGATTGATGTGAGGGATTGTTTTCATCTTCTAAATGGGTGCTAACTTTCCTATCCCCCCACTTCACAAAATGGTCTCCAAAGTGAGGGGAAAAAGATCCTGTTTTGCATAGTGCTCATGCATGGATTTAAGGTTTAATACCTTTTTTAGAGGAGCATTTCTCAAGTTAGTACCTCATGCAGTTGGCAGGAAAGCACATTATAGATAAATCCAAGATGCACATATTTCATTATATTCTGTTGATCTTACCAAAGGCAACTTAAACCAAAGACACATATGAAGTCTTTCCAGTGAATACATTGAGCGTGTTATGTATGTTTCTCATGGAAGCACAATTTGGCATTCTAACCACTTACTTTAGCTGAAGCCATGGTTTTTATGCTATTATGCTTTGTCCAACATTCTATAGTTGGTCTTTGTAGATGCTCTGGCATAGGGATTCTTTATTTTCTTTTTTCTTTCTTCAAGAACATTTCTAGCATCCATTACCCTTAAATGGTGTTTTTTGCTCTTCAAATGTGTCTGTGAACCTTTATGTCTATATTCACTTTTTTTTTTTTTTCCTCTCTTCTTCTTTCAGTATACCCCAGCAATAGATATATGGAGCATTGGGTGCATCTTTGCTGAACTTCTAACAGGGAAACCTCTGTTTCCTGGAAAAAATGTTGTCCATCAATTGGATCTGATGACTGATCTTTTGGGAACACCATCTGCTGAAGCCATTGCTAGGGTATATTAGCATCCATCTACATTTATTTACATTGTTTTATTTTAAGCCAAAGCCATACAGTTCTTTGCTAAGATATGTATATTATCTGATCAGGTGCGTAATGAGAAAGCTCGGAGATACTTGAGCAGCATGCGAAAGAAAAAGCCAATTCCTCTCTCCCACAAGTTCCCTAATGCAGATCCTCTTGCTGTTCGTTTGTTAGAAAGGATGCTTGCTTTTGAACCCAAGGATCGACCTAGTGCTGAAGAGGTATATGTTTGTTGCTTTGTGTCTACTTTTTTAGAATGTATGGTCTGCTTCTAACATGGATATTTTGTTCCTTGCTGACAGGCCCTAGCTGATCCATATTTCAAGGGCTTGGCCAAAGTTGAAAGGGAGCCTTCCGCACAACCAGTTACCAAGATGGAATTTGAGTTTGAGAGACGTAGGATTACAAAGGAAGATGTTAGGGAGCTCATATACCGTGAAATTCTTGAGTATCATCCTAAAATGTTGAAAGAGTATCTGGAAGGATCAGAGCCAACTGGCTTCATGTATCCAAGGTAATGTTCTAAACTAACTACCTTTTTGTTATCTTTGACTATGTATGTCATCATCATATCAAACAATTCTCTGTGTTTTGGGATCTATCCTTGATATTTTTTCCAACCAGCCTTCATTTATTTGTTCTACTATGAATGCGGTCTTTCCGTGTTCTTTAGTGTTAAAGAGATTTCTGTTGCATGGTTATCTGTAAGAGAGAACTTTAGCCATTATATGCATGAAATTATGAAAGAAAAGTAGTTTGACTCGTTGGGAAGAAGCTATATGTTTATGCCATTCCAGTTTGGAATCAATGGACTTTTGCCTTGACATTAGGTGCTCATCTATGTTAGTTTGATGAACTTTCCCTCAAATAGAACATAGCCATTATATGCATGAAAAGAATCCAAAACCTCCATTGATGTAAGCTGATTCCACTTGTTTGGATGAAGCTGTCAGTATGCCATCCTTACTCTGGAATCAATAGGTTCCTCTAAAATACCTACTTTTACAGATATTCCTTTATATTTAGGCTGTTCTTGGAAGTTGAAATCAGATTTTAACTAAGCTCCGCTATTTTGTTTTGCTGCTATGTTGTTTTAATGTGTCTTGTTCTGAAGATTTGTTGTTTTACAATTCTGAATCTCCTAATTGAATAGGCTGTAACTTGTATGTGTGTTTCTGATTGCAGTGCGGTTGACCATTTCAAGAAGCAGTTTGCTTTCCTTGAGGAGCACTATGGAAATGGTACGACTGCAGCTCCACTTGAGAGACAACATGCATCTTTGCCGAGGTACTGTTTTCAATTAATTTGCTTGCTGGTGGGCAATGTCCTGTGTTGCATCCCAGTTGCTACAATTCTGCATTTTTACCAATATAATTCTATTAAATGAACACCCATCAAAACCAATCTATCCAAAACTTTTTAGTCTCTTAACCTTTGTAATCTTCATAGGAAGCAAAATAAACATTTTCACACCATTATCCACCTTGTATATTTTTATACTGACCAGTTCCCTGTTGAAAATGTGTGCAGGCCATGTGTGTTATATTCAGATAACTCAGTACAAAACTCAACAGATGTGACAGATAACTTATCTAAATGTTCCATCAAGGAAACTGAGAAACCCCAAACAGAGAGAAGCTTTCCAATCCCTATGTCAAGGCTTCCCCCTCAAGTTCCTCAAAGCATCCAAGGTATGAATGTTTTTCTCAATCAGTATAGATTGGTCTTATCGCTCCCCAAATTTATTCACTTTTTTTCTCTTGGTTTATATCTCTTCCTCGATATCTATTGCTATGCATGCATCTCACTGATATCGGTAAATGGTTATAATAACTGTCTTGCTTCTGATTTTAGAAGCCATATTATCTTTATTTCATCTAAATCTCTGGATGGAAATAGCCCCTACACTAACTTTTTGCAGTAACATAGCAAAGTAATATGAATGAATTATTTGATTTAATTTTGTACTTATGGTTGTGTTCGAGATGATAATGTGTTCAGAATTTGATGTTCATGGGGGATTTTCTTTTTGAGTGGCAAGTTTAAGATTGTGTATGACTTCGAGGTCCATAAACCGGGGTTATCAACATGCTATATGTAGCTGAAATTTTCTTTTCTCCAGTTTCATCAGTGTTTAATAAAATGCATAAACCAATAACCAGCTTGAAATTGCTACAGAAATACAATCGTTACAATGTAGACATGTTACACATTTTAAGGCATACTTTTGTTTGTTATGCAAGTTTCAGTAGCATGGATTAAATTTACTAGATGGAGAGAGCAAATATCCTACTATTTTATTTAAACTGCTCATCTCTTTACTGTTCCATCTTCTAAACACCACCAACTCATACTAACTTATTATAATGAATACAGCAGGTGCTGCCAGACCTGGGAAAGTAGTTGGATCAGTATTGCGATACAACAATTGTGGGGCAGTAGCCGCAGGCGAGGCTCTTGAACAGCGAAGAATGTCTCGGAATCCTTCAGTTCCAACTCAGTATACTGCCACAAATTGTTCATATCCACGGAGAAATCCTGTCTGTAAAGATGATGAAGAAAATGAATTGCAGCCAAAACCCCAGTACATGGCTAGGAAAGTTGCTGCTGCCCAAGGTGGATCAAGAAGTCAGTGGTATTGACCTAATATCAACTACAAATGGCCAACAAAAAATGCCGGTGAGGATTTACTCCCAAATTGCTCTTCCTACTGCTGGTTGAGGAAAGCTCAGACAAGTTACAAGTGAAGCTATGCATTGTAATTTATAGCACTAATTTCAAAGAGATGAAACTGTGCCTACTTATCCTTCATAAGAATGTGAAAGTTAGACACTTGAGGAAAAGGCAAAAGTGAACTCTGTAACTTATGAAGTTGGTTTTCTACTTTATTTATTCTTTATTAACACCCTTATCCCTCCGACTTGGCTTTCAGTTTTTTATATGATGTTCTGGTTGTATTATTATCTAATATTTGGTCCTAAAAGGAAACATATTATGCTTCTTTATTTGTTACAGACATTATTAAACCATTACAGGTCCTTCGGAAGCAATCCCAGTAACCTGCTTTGATTTGTTAAGGAAAAAGAGATGCCTGTCACTTGAATTTTATTACGTTTCTTAGTTTTGCACCTCCACTAAAGCAACAAATCATTTTTGCGCTGTAATATTCACATAATGTACCCATTAAAAACATGCATTTGCAATGAAGTTGAAAATATTCATAAGAGAAATATCTAAACAAATGTTCAACTCATTTAGGTAGTGTGGTTTGTTTGATCTTTTGCATTCTGAGATAATCTTCACAACGAGGTCAATAGGCTGAACTCAGGAATTGGATATGGTATGAGAAACAAATGAGCCATTTGACTTTTAAACTCTCGTATATTCACCAAAGTTAGTACAAGCCAAAAATGTCTACTGCTACATTGCTCTCTTTTATTAGTCTTTCTTACTAATCAAAGGATGAGTTACATGTTATTCCCTAAATCACTGAAGCCTTTGTTTGACACGCCGACCGTTAACATCAGAACCATCCAACGATCCTTCTTTCCGATATCCACAAGAAATAACAGAATGCTCCCCGATTTTCGCAACATATTGCAGCAGTTCAGTAAGAACACCCGGGCAGCTTTCCTTCAAATACTCAAATCCATCTGTTTGCATCACAGCTGAAACCAATGCAACAATTTTGTCATTTCTCACAATGTCCTAGGTATATAAAATTAATTAAAAAGGTAACTCTTTTTAGGTAAAAATATCATCCATGATATGTAACAATAAATTAAAAATACCATTTTTCCAAATTGAAAGAAATGAGAGAATTAGAGAGATGCAAGTTAAGGGTGCATATTTATGCGATCATGTATTTCCTTTAGAATTTTAATTTAGTTTCTCATTTTTCAACACTACCAAGCTAAGCATGAAAACAAAATTGTTTTTTCTCTCAATTTTCTTTCCTACCAGGCAGACTGACGGGAAAAAATCTTTCTATTTTTGTCACCCTAGCAAGAAAAGCCTAAGATTCTTGGTAGAAACATAGAAAGATGGAAAATATTAAGGTATAATAGTGCAATGATCAAGCAATGAAGTAGGGACATGATTGCCATTGGATTAAAAAGAATCCATCCATACCCCATACTCATACTTCCTACCAAGAAAAGCCTAATAGGTGCAGGCAGCAGTGAAGCAATGTGGATCCAACAGTTAAAATTGTACACCATAGGGATCCTTTTTACTCGCCAAAAACAAAGTGGTGCTCCACACATTAGTGAATAGTCCACAAAGTAGCTTATAAGATTCAATTAGAATGTGACATAATGGGGTGAAACTGTTATGCATTTTAGTTATGTTTAGATTTCTCTAAGCATATTATTAGTGAATCTAAAATAATTGGTTTCCACAGTCCTTACCTTTTAAATTCTCTGGCAATGCAATGAATTTTAAGCATACACCTTTCAAATGCAAACAGTTGTGCTGTTCTGCCAAGGCTAATGTAGTTGCAACTGTGTTTATTGTAACACCCTCACAAAGTTTAGCCTCACAAAGCAATCTCATTCTCTCAAGCGCATAACGGTCAGCAGCGGCAAGCAGATGCTGAGCTACAAGCGTAGAAGCCCATTTAGAAGTTGAACCCATGAGCTCTTCCATGTCTGGTAAGGCATCCCAGTAAATGAAATGGAGCAACGCCTGCAAACATTCAACCACGGTAATAAGAAGATGCATACTATAGAACACTTACCAAGTCACCTTGGGAATCCTCACAAAAGGCTCCGCAAATTTTTATTATGCCTAGGAAAATTTAAAGATCAGAGAATGCTATGTTAATGTTCAGTCAGAAAGAAAAGACAGAATTGAACATTGGTTCATTATAAGGTGAGACCAAAGCAGGGCCAATAATCTCATGACATGGATCTGCTTCCATATTCCAACTCCATGTGCACCAAGTAGAAGGAAGCCATGTCGTCATCTGTATCAAGCTTCCATATTCCAACTCCATATGTTTCATTGCATTTTATCCACTATCATGCACATTAAGCAACATTTAGAAATTAAAAGACATTAATGTGAGGAAATATCTAACACTTAGGACAATCAGTGCCCGATGTTACAAGTAAACAGCAGGATTCACTCATCCAAAAGCAGGATCCTCAATGCATCTAGCAGAAGCACTGCTGCAGACAGCTGAGAAATTTCATCAAAACACTTTAGAGTATATGATCATGAAATCCATGTCAGCTTAAATTATACTTGATAGTATTCCACTATTTCAATAGGTTGTGCAAAAAGAAGAGGCAATTAGAAAGGAAGCAAAAGAGGACAGTAAACCTTAACCGAGGTTAGGAAGAATTATGTACAGGAGCACCGCCACAGGAGAGGAATCCCGATGTAGACTCCTGTATAAGTCATCCTGTATGGCACCACAATTACTCAACTAACAAAAAGAACCAACAGACCTACCTCTTCCTATGAACCTTGCCATACCATCCAAAAACATGCTCATTACGAACACACATTATAAGTTCCTAAGAGACACAGAACAGCTTGGAGAAAGTCCAGAAACAACCATCATGTTTGGCTCCTAATCACAATAATTTGTGCTTCTAATTGTAAGACAAGGTAAAAATTTAATAAACTCTGAGATTTATGATATGCCATCAGAAAGACAATTTTCGCACAAGATCACAAACCCTGAACCAGAATCGTACATACAATAAAACCAATTCACTCTAGCAAAATTCACAATAAGACATCTACCTCAGTGAAAACAACCTTCTCTTTCTTGATACCTATTACCCTTAAGCTTGCGCAAGAGAAAATGAAGATTGTGATGCTTGAACTCTATGTACTATCTATGGGAACTAAAGAACACACTAGCAATGGCAACGAAAAGTCAGGTAGCATTCTAATGAGCCAAGTTGCATTCCAATGAGCCTTCACCTCACCATCTACATGTAAAATTTCTAATAACTAGACAGCACTGCAGCAAAAGAGTGCTAAGTAAAGAAAAAAAAAAAAAAACTTCCAACAATTCTGGTTATTTGTTGCTTCTTAGGTACTGATATTAACCACATTCTTCATTTCATTCAAATCTAATTTGATCTTTATGAACTCCCAAGAGCTAACAAAAGAGCTGGGGAAAGAGAATGGTAGCCTAAACATCATCCTAGTTCCAAACACTAAAAATAGAAGGAAAGACAAACGTACAAAAAGAAATTATCACAAAGAACAGAACTAACTGAAGCTTCAATGCCAATAAAAATCCTAAGCATCTGTAAAGTTAAAAGCCAATCTAGTTTTCAGCAAGATTACGAACTTGCTCAATAGACCAGAAAAAGGGATGAAAGGAATAATATGAAAATAAGATTAGATCAAGGAAGGATAAGAACCTTGAACACAGGAGCTTCCATATCTTCTACTCTAATGGACTGCGTGTTCTGGTCCTTCAATGGACCAAAAAGTTGTGCCCTGAATACAGGTGAGCGGGCAGCGAGGACCAACTTGTGGGCATCAAATATTTCCCCATCAACTTCAAATTTCACATCAGCTCCCTTCCCACTTTCTAGTAGCTTCCCAAAATGCTGACCAATATCAGAAGGTGGAACTGTAATAGAATAAATTTTAGGTCCCTCTGTATGGGACTTAACTACACCAACACAACAGCGAATTGACAGGCAATCATCTTTAAGGTAGTCTGATGTCTCTAGAAGAGTTCTTTTGAAAAAGCGTTTATAACCCCTGCAACAAAGGACATGCCAACCATTTAATGATGTTCTAACACAAAATGATACCGAAGAGGCATGAATCAAAATTACTGAGTTACTACAATAGACCACCATAGCAAGGTAGAAAATGACTGTTTACAAATATTTGATTGGTTCAGCAAAGAGTTCCACAATATTCCAGATTGCAAAAAAAAAAAAAAAGAATCAGAAATAAGACCACTAAAAGGTGAATGCACTGATAAGCGTTTGGTTTATTCATACATTAATAGTTCTTCCAACAACAGATTAATAAATTTATTTTGATTTTTTTTAAAAAAAAAAATCGTTCTAGAGTTGAAACAAACCATAATAATTCAATGTAAAAGTCTAGATCTTCCTATCTAGAACCTACCAAGGAAGCCAGCATGCAACTTAACTTCATTTCAACCTAGTTCCCCCTCAATAATTCATTAGGTTTCCCGACACTATAGGCAGAGAAAACAACTGAAATTGAAATTCCATAACTCGCCTTATAGATGTAACTGCAAGTGCGTAACTTAATCTCAATGAAAACTTTCAACAATAATTATCTACTTCAAATTTTCCAGTCCCAATTCAAATTATCAAGGCAGAAACAAAATATAAGAAAAAGGCAATATAAGTAGTACTACAACACAAGGAAACATCACAACCAAACTCACCACATGCTCCCACGATACTTAAGTGTATAAGGCCCACTCTCAAGCATCCTCCCAAAATGGCTATGCACCTTGTGACGATCTTTCCCACTCTGGTCCAAAAGGGTCAACTCAAAGAGCGCTCTTACATCCGTTCCTTCACTTGCCAAAGCAATAAAAAGAGAAACGTAGGTAGCATTATCTTCAGCGCTCTTTCCATCCGGGTAAAAATAAATGGCCCATTCATAGCCCCCCACCATAAACGCATCGGAAGCCATGTATTTACCCACTCCCATGCCTTTGGCAAGGGAGTAGCCCTTGATCTTGAACTCATGGGACCCATTCACCGTCTCAGTCCGAGACGTAGATGAGGTTGAAGAAGAAGTAGGGGAAGAAGAAGTAGAGGGTTTAGGAAGTTCTCCGTGAAAGCTAATTGTGCCCATTAACTGCGGAAGGCTAAATTCGGGATCTTGACGATCTGGGTATTATTATTTTTGGTTGAAAACGAAATCGAAACGGGTAATCGGTGAATATTTACAATTCTTTTGGATTAATTGGGAATTAAAACCAGAAAAAGGGTTTTCGGGAAAGATAACCGAGATTTTTGAAGTACGAGTCTTCTTTTTCCTTTTAGAAATCGAAAACCAGGTTTTCCTTGTTTTGGTCGGAATTGAGATGGGTAGGAACTGAATCAGGGTTTTATCGATCGAATTCTAGTAAATTCGAATCGGCAATTAAGAACCCTAATTTGATTAAGAAAACTTCGAAATCGGAAGAGAATATCAATAACCAAATACGGAAATAGATTAAATTCCAAATGAAAATAACTTGGAATTCGAGAAATCGAAGCGAATTTTCAAACAAGATTGATAAAATTTGCAAATTCAAAAAATGAAAAGGGGGAGATTGAGAGAAATGAATAAGGCTGCTTCTTTTTGTTTGATGAAAGCGTGACGGCAAAGTTGTAAAAAGTTGAAGAAATAAAAAAAAAAAAAAAGTGATATATTGGTGAATGGCACACTCTTTTAAATAATGGAAGCAAAGCAAGGAACCTCGCTTGAAGTTTCCTTTCTCGAAGAAAATGAAAATCAAAGGTTTGGTTTTTGGTTTTAGTGTTAGTTTTCATCTGTTCATGGATTTTGGTATTTCTTGGGCTAAGGAAAGTAGGCCTTCATCATCTTACCCTCACAATTCAATTCCCTACATTTATCTTGGGGTTGGATAGGTGGTGGAGTGTAGTGCGGTATATTTAGTTTTTTTGTTTCACGTTATAATATTGTTATAATATCTAATTTTACTGCTATTGTTATTTTTACACTAACCACAGCTAAACGCATCGCCCATCCAAACCCGCCCTCAATCTACAAATTTCCAATCCAATTATATAGGTTGGTGATATAGAGCTGAATTTGTTACTTGCGGATTGAGTCTTCACTCAATTGGCATGAACATTGTTATCAATGTAGGAAGACGTAAGTATTATTATCCTCATATTTATAGGTTGGTAGTTCTAAGCAATATTTTTAAAAGAACAGATATAATCAAAACATATAATGAGATTATTCAAAAAAAATGTTGATGTGTAGGGTTAAATAATAAATTTTAATTTTATTTGAGTTTATTCAGTAGGTTTAATCTTATTTTCTAATAATTTAGCATCATTTAGAAAATAAAATATTTTAAACTTTGAAAAAAACGAATTATTATTTTATTCATCATTAATAGAATAAAAATACCCAACAAATAAATCTAAAATCATTAGAAACACCGAATTAAATAGCTATTTAATTAACTATGACTAATTATGAGAAGTCACACATTTATCTAAAATAAAACTCGAATCCATACATTTACATAAATTTTTAAATTTCACCAATGAGCCAAAACTTAGATTATTAAAAATAAATGATCCTTATCTCCATTTTTATCTACAAGGTTGGGCTTTAATTTTCGTGATTAGTTTAATGGTTAAAAGATGTTTCTTCGTATAATTCATTTAAATTTGAGTTTTTAAGGAACAAATTATAAGATTTTTATTTGAGTTCTTAGATATAATGTATGTGTATATGATATGATTATATCCCTACCGTGTACGTGAGTACTAATCTTCAAATTATATCGTTAAAAATAATTTATCATGCTTTTACAGTTTTAATATTCACACAAGTTGATTTCACACTAATTTATTTTAATTCCAGATGGATATTATAATACCAACACCATTACTCACGTTGAGTGATCACAATTAAAAGATACGATAGCTAGTTTTAATATCGATTGATGTAAAACTACGCAGAACTATACCTTAAAGTTAATTATTAAAGTTAAAGAGTCTAAATCCATATAGACCCCACTAAAAAATTTCATACTTTGCTATATAATATTTAAATCTCATACCTTACAATTGGGTATGTACCTGATTGATTTGAGATTAGGTTGACTTATCAATTTTAGGGGTCTACTCTCATTTTTAAATTTTTTGATTTTGTTATTAATTTATGTACCATAAATAATTTTAAATTTTGTTTATGTACTTTAATTTGATTAATTTAATGAAAATGATAATGATTAAATATGTCTACCGAGTGAGATTTAACCAAAAAAAAAATAAATTTCAAAATTACATATAAATTTTGATCCGATATGAAATATTCTACATTAATTTTTGATATGATTCAATTTTCATAAAACTACTAACATAATTATTAATATAACACCATTTTAAGTTTACATACAGCTTACACAACTAATTTTATTTATTTATTATGAAAAAAACCGATGTATTTATTTAAATGTATAAAATGATTTAAAACAAAAATTTCATC
This sequence comes from Gossypium turneri, assembly GCA_008044935.1. Taxonomy (NCBI): domain Eukaryota; kingdom Viridiplantae; phylum Streptophyta; class Magnoliopsida; order Malvales; family Malvaceae; genus Gossypium; species Gossypium turneri. The sequence goes on from CP032573.1 coordinate 64,590,900, forward strand.
AAGTTCATGTATCGAATTGCACATTCAATCAAAATTCATATATAATTTTTAAAATTATCCCTTTTAAAAAAAATAAAAATTAATATTTACCTTTAATCAAAACTAAAATTTTAAAATTCGAAAAAATTACAACCATTTTTATCTTAAATTTATTTATTTGTAATATATGGACTCTTCCACCACTATGGTCCCTTTCCAATTATTTAATGACATTTTAGCAAATTTTTCATGTTATTGACATATAATTTTGGTAATTTCTTTTATCTTGAACCTCGAACTTTGATCTCGAATCACAAACCCTGATTCAAGGTTTGAAGTTCGAAATTTAAGGTAAAAGAATTATCCAAATTATATGTCAATGACAAAAAAATAAAATATTATTAAATAATTAAAAAAACTATAAATAATATAATAAAAAGGTTCCATAAAATAATTTTCCATCTATACTCCCAACTAAAATTTGACTTATGAAATTAAAGGTAGGTGAGAAAACTGTCTTGCTTTGAATTCAAAGTACAAATGTTGATTTTTCAAAATCCAGAAATTAATATGTACCATGTTATTAAAACCCCCCAAAAAAGCTCTAGCTTCTTGGAAAAGGTAATAGACTTAATAATTGGTTTAAACAAACCAACAAATGCATGACACTAAATTTAGGGTAAGTTTGGATGGGCGATTGGGTATGGTGCGGTGCATTAGCTTACTTTTTGTCTCACGCTACAGTACCGCTACAGTATTTAATCTCACCGCCACCGCTATTTTTACACTAACTGCAGGTAAACGCACCCCATCCAAATCCACCCTTACTTTTATTAAGTGTGTTGAAATTTAAACCTAAAGGTGTTCAACACCCTAGATGATAGATGATGTGATCTGAGTTTGAATTACATTAATCGTATTTATTATTTGAGTTTTATTTTATTATTATAATTCAAAAAAAAAACCTTTAGAATTTTCTATATAAAAAAAAAATTAAACACAGATCTGCATATACATAAAAGATTCTTCATCTATCTACTGGTCCTAAAAGTGTCACAGGCCATTCTCTTAATCTACCAACACAATAATTGCTTCTCAATGCCCTTTTCATGGTTAATGATTGGAGTTTCTATAATTAAATAAAACATAATCAACATTTAGATCTAATAATTCTCATTTTCATGTATTTTATCTTACCATAATTCATTTTTCTTTATAAAGAAACAACAAAAAAGTGATTACATTAAAATAATTTACTATTAAATAATATCAGTTAAGTAGTCAGTATCCGATTTGAGTAATTTTTTTGCCGAAATTGAGGCTTCAGTAAAAATTGCAATTTTAGCCATATGATCAATAGTTTGATTGTGGTTCCCGGGAATATGTTGAAAACGTACCCTCCAATCACGACTCAAGAAATGATGAATCAATCACAACTCCAATATTTTACTATTTGCAGCACCGCCAGCTAAAATAATTTCCGCTATCAGAGCATTATCACACTCCACCATTCATTTCATATATATAATTTAAAAACATTCGTATATTTATATTATATCAATATATATATTTTTATCTATTCTTAATTAAGTTAATATTATTCATCATTACGTGTTTATAAATCAATAAAAAATTATATTTAATAAAAATTTTAAAATAAAATTAATATTGTATACCGTTATACTTAATTTTCTCTTGGTGTATATGAACAGCTTCATTTGGATTTAATTAGAGCTTCTGTTTCTGAAGTCAAAATCTAATAATATATTACATGAATGACAGAAGCTCCCCATCTTCTATCTAAAAATTTTGAAGTATGGCCATTAATTTAAACTTTTTCTCTTGGTGGCACTAAAGGGTCCCAAAATCTATTTTCCTCCACTCATAACATATCCCTATCTGTTCTTCAAAGGCCAACAACTCCTCTCTATCAACTTATTTTATACTTATAATATAAAATTTTCACTTCACTCTCTTCCACTTTGTCTCCTTCCTTTCTCCCTTACAGCCAATCCCCTCAATACCCCATTTCTCTGGTTCCTTTTTCAAGCCATTTTACAGGCACTTCCCAGGTCAGTTTTCTTTTTATCTCAGTGTTTTTTTTGCTTGATTATCTTGTGCTTCACATTATGCACTTAAGGTTAATGACTTTACGATAACATGAAACTATATTCTATATGTGAAGTTGGTATATGTATCAAAGTGACATTATAAGTTCTCTTTTAGATTCTTTCTTTTGAACCCAGACTTGTTGGAGCTTGAACCGGATAAACTCAACCATGGGTTCATCTTTGCCCAATAAGGTTTCAACCTCTAAATCTAAAGTGTTTTCTTATGTGAACCTTTTTAGAAGGGCTGTAACTTGACTGGTCCCCCACTAGCCATTGGAAAACGAGAACCAATGGAGTTTTTCCTATGGATAAAGCATAAGTGGTTGGGATTTGGAGCTTTGGATCAGCAGCACCATATCTATTAAGCTGAAGATTGTGAATATAGATTCTTTTCTTTTTACTACTTATTTGCTAAATAATGTAGTATTAAGACTGCTTGAAACTAAAACAAGCTAGGTTCTAAAAGTTAAGATAATCCTTGTGGCCCACGATTTGATCTGACCATGATAATTTGGTAGAGTTGAACAGGTAAAAAAAAGTAAATTCTGCTATTAGTCCCTGTACTTTTTGAATATTGAAATTTTATTCTTGACCAATCAGTAACAGTTAAATTTGTTAAGTTAAATTCAATTACTAGTATTGTACTATGCATACGGTTGTAGATCTAATCCATATTCTCCATTGGATCATTTTAAGTCCCTATACTTTTTTGAATTTTGAAAATTCAATATTGACATAAATGATAATAGTTATTTTAAGTCCATATGTTTGCTGTGTCAGATTTTGGAAATAGTTGAATTTAACTTAATAAATTTAATAGTTATTGTTTGGTGAGGACTGAAATTTAAAATTTTGAAGAAGTATAGGGACTAAATCTACAACTTTCATAAAGTACAAGGACTAGCTGCAAAATTTAACATAAAAAAGTGGTCTTTTATGTACTTTCCATTGTTCATTTCATTTTTTTTGGTATAAAGGACGTAGGAATAGGAGAGTGAGTTGAAGATGGTTCTAACTCCACACTTGTTGAATGCCACCTTTTAATGATGACTACATGAACTAATTGGATTAACCTTAATATGTATATATGCATATATGCATGTATATATGTATACCATCTTGGTTGAAAATTAGGCCTTTTCTTCTTCTGTAATCTGAATTCAAACATTGATTCTATGCCATTGCTGTTTTATTTGAACACCTTAGTGTATTTTCAGTAGTAAAATTATAGTTCTTGACCTTCAAATTTTCTCCTTTTTTCTTTCTTTTGTATAATATATTGAGAATTAAGGTCTTTTTTATACTTTATTTGATATCTTTCAGTTGGGAGAAGGGGAAAATGGCACAGCTTTTAGCACCCTCAACTCAATGGCAAATGACACTACCAAAGACCTCAACCTATGGAAGTCCCATTGCAACAAAAATGTGGAGTTCTCTGGTACTGAAACAGAACAAGAAAGGAGCTGCTAAAAGCTCTGGCAAGTTTAAAGTGGTTGCCTTGTCTGAAAACAGCACTGTCAACAGGCTAGAGAACTTACTAAACATGGACGTCACTCCATACACCGACAAGATCATTGCTGAATACGTTTGGTACATCATCTTTGCTAACACATTTATCTATGTTTCAAGTAACACTTACACATATCTATGTTCAAATGTTAGATTAAAGGTGGCACTTTTCCTCAATATCTGCTGTTTCTGCCTTGAAACAGGATAGGAGGCAGTGGACTCGATATGCGTAGCAAGACCAGGGTAAGAAAAAACTACTAAAACTACTAAAACTAAACTTGTATGATTCTCAATCTGGTGTTTGGTTTTTTTATTATGTTTCTTTGGTCCTTCTCACAATTTGTAGACAATATCAAAGCCAGTTAAACATCCCTCTGAGCTTCCCAAGTGGAACTATGATGGATCAAGTACTGGACAAGCACCCGGTGAAGATAGTGAAGTTATCTTATAGTAAGCCCTTTTGAAATGTAAAACATTATTTATTGCTTGTTATCATCAAAACACCATTTTGACTTAAAACTTCATCCAGCCCTCAAGCAATCTTTAAGGACCCTTTCCGAGGAGGTAACAATATCTTGGTAAGTACTATCCAAGGCTTGTAAGTATTAATTGTTGAAAGTTTAGTAAGTAAATTATATGGTGTGGTTAATGTTTACTTTTGTGTTTTACAAAGGTAATCTGTGATGCATACACACCAGCTGGTGAGCCTATTCCCACAAACAAGCGCCACCGAGCCGCTGAGATTTTCAGTAACAAGAAGGTGGTCGATGAAGTACCATGGTACGAATCATTTTATTTCATTTATCTTATACGAAGGAAATGCCCTCATGTTATTGTACCTTTCTGTTTAGGTTTGGTATTGAGCAAGAGTACACTTTACTTCAACAAAATGTGAAATGGCCTTTGGGATGGCCTGTTGGAGGCTACCCTGGTCCTCAGGTAATTACATGACTCGATTTTATACGACAGTAAAACGGTTGTAATGGTTTGTAAATCCATGTAATAACATGGTTGTTTGATTCCAAATGCAGGGTCCTTATTACTGTGCAGCTGGTGCTGACAAGTCATTCGGGCGTGACATCTCAGATGCTCATTACAAGGCTTGCTTGTATGCCGGCATTAACATTAGTGGTACCAACGGGGAGGTTATGCCAGGCCAGGTCTGCTGCTTTCGAGTCCTCACCTTGCTATCGAAAATGAAGTATCATTACATCCATGCTTGTTTGTTCATTAGTTATCACCATTTGATTCCTTAAATTACCATGCAGTGGGAGTATCAAGTTGGTCCGAGTGTTGGTATCGAAGCTGGAGATCATATCTGGTGTTCTAGATACATTCTCGAGGTATTTCTTCGTTTAAATGAATTCAAGCAGTGGAAAACAGTTTTAACATTAATCATATGTTAATTAATCTGATAACTTACCGATATTCTACTATATTCTTACAGAGAATCACTGAACAAGCCGGTGTTGTACTCTCCCTCGATCCTAAACCAATAGAGGTAACATAACATTTCGCAATGTCGGGTTCTTACTGTTAGTCCATCAGTGTGTCTTCTCAATTCATTTTCCTATTGCTAGGGTGACTGGAATGGTGCTGGATGCCACACCAATTACAGGTAACTTTTTTCTTAAAGTTTTATTTTGGTAAAACTTATATGGTATCACCTTGAATTACAACAATAGGAATTTTGTAACACAGTACTAAGAGCATGAGGGAAGATGGAGGCTTCGAAGTTATAAAGAAAGCAATCCTGAATTTGTCGCTTCGCCACAAGGAGCATATCAGTGCCTATGGTGAAGGAAACGAAAGAAGACTGACCGGAAAGCATGAAACGGCCAGCATCAACACGTTTTCATGGGTATGTTTCACGAGATATCTTTGCCTTGTGATGGAAGCCATTGACACTTTGTATGCTTTCGTTAATATTTATAACATTTTTCATGATCGAAATTGTAGGGAGTGGCTAATCGCGGTTGCTCAATCCGAGTCGGGCGTGACACTGAGAAGAATGGAAAAGGTACTATCATCAATCAAAATTCTGCCTTCTAACAACCAGATGAATGATTAATGAACTTGTGAGCTTAAGAAAAACCGGACCGACAAACAAACGTCCCGATGAGTTACACGAACTAAATGAACTAAAGACTTATGTTTATTATTTCATTGTTTGTTTGTTAGGTTACTTGGAGGATAGGCGTCCGGCATCAAACATGGACCCGTATGTTGTGACAGCATTGCTGGCAGAAACTACACTATTGTATGAGCCAACACTTGAAGCTGAAGCACTTGCTGCTCAAAAGATTGCTTTGAATGTCTAAATTAAAGCAGTTTAGCTTTATTCATAGAGATGGTTTTCTATTTTATTTTCAATTAGGCTGGGTTTTAGGGAAAATCTGGCCTAAAATAAGTATTGGCTTCTTGAATGGTTCTCAAATGGATTGTATTGTAAATCAAAATCAATGGTGTTATCACTTATCTTCTATCTTTTGTTATTGGATATTCACCTTGTTTTTGTGTTCTTCTTTCAATTTTTTTCATTGTCATAGCATTTTCCATTCTTTTTATATAATGAGATACAAACATGATAAAATGAAATATTTTGATTGACCAAAATATTATTTTCTTATTTTTCCTATTCATGTTAAATAAAAATTTTAATATAATAACTTTTTTTAGAAAATCGTGGTTGATTTATGTCGGATTTGATGTTTAATGATTAAATTTGATCTAACTAAGAAGGTTGAGGGATATGTTGATAGTCAAATTTAGTCACTAGTGTTTGGTATCAAATATTGAGATTTTAGTTCTGTTAATGTATGATCTTAGTTCGAGAATTTTATCCATGTAGGTCTACGTTATTCTTATAACAACCAAAGATGCAACTTAAGTATATACCAATGAGGTATCTCTTTATTGATCAAGTCTTAACGATCAAAACAATTACAGATGGTATAAGCGTGCCTCTTTATTGATAGGTCAAGCTTTTACAATCAAAGGGTTTCAAATGGTATAAGTGTGCCTTTTTTATTGATAGGTCAAATTTTTACAATCAAACGGTTATAAATAAGTGTACATAAAACGATCAAACGACTATAAATTATATAAGTGTACAAATGATTATAAATTATATAAGTGTACAATCTACACAACAAGATCAAATGGCTATAAAAAATATAAGTGTACAACTTACACAAGTCTATGTTCTATATATATTTATAAAAGGCTCAACTCTAACTAAAGCTATTAAAAGGGATTGACAAAATATTCTTTTAGCTTAAAATATTTAATTTTAATAAAATATATTTAAATTTTGATATATATTTTTATTAAAATTTTAATTTAATATTTATAATTATTAACACTTTATATAATTAAAAAAGTCACCGTGTAATTTTTAAAATTTTATAGCTTTATAAAAAAAAATAATCCATGCTAAAATTATTTCCATTATTACTCAATTGTTACCCATAAAAAGTCGAGTTTGCATACAAAATTTTCATAATGCTCAAATTATTGTATTTTTAAGAGAAATTACTCTTTTTTTTTTTATCTCAAGGTTGTTGATATAGTGAACTTCGCGAAAAACCCCATCTGAGAAACACCTAGATTTTCTCCAATTTTTGGTGTGATTATTAAAATCGCCCTTTATAAATTTATTTTCATAATAAAAATCAACATATAAATTTCATATATAAATGAACTTCTTTTCAATATTTTTAAAATGATTTTTTTTACATTGTAATCTTCCTTTATGAATTTATTTCTATAATTAAAATAAACACATAATTTAAATATTAGAATGAACTATTTTTATTCAATATTTTTTAAAAAATTTATTAAAATAATTTTTCACCTATTATAATAGGATATTGGAAGAAATTAAAAGAATTTTCACTTTATAACCTATCATGTATTTACAGCCCTTACAAAACGCAAAATAAGGGAAAAGATGGTGAACTCAATGAATTCTTGAGAAGCTTCCAAATCATAAACCATGCAAAGAATGATTTCTTGATGATGTTGTTTGAATAAAAACATGTCTCGACCAAAAAATGGGATTAGATTAGTTTCTTGCAAATATATATAAGCGAGTTTGGTCAAATTTTTAGGTCCCATATTTTAGACCGGTCAAATTTTTAGGCTCATATTTTAGACTAAACTTAAAAAAATAAAATATATTAATATCATGTATAGGTTCAACTCGACCTATGAACATCTTTAATTTATAATAAATTCAACGATTATTAATCAAATAGGTTAAAAAAACCAATTACTAAATATGTCTCTACTCCTGCCCTATTTTCATGCACCTATATTAACTCCTCACATCTTGATTTTTATTTGATATTTTTGTCCTCGACTTCAATTTCAATTTCCGTCCAGACTCAACCTACTTGAAAATATTACATATATTTTATATTATATTTGTTTTTATAAAACTATAAATATATATTCTATTCTTACGGTGAAGTAAATATGTATTATGAAATAGTGTAAATTTAATACATGGTAGTAATTTAAATATATAAAAATATTTACAAAACTAAAATATCAAATATATAGTTCAAGAAGCATCCTAATGTAAGGGATGAGTATGGTGCATTTTTAAGGGGCACCACGGGGCATTCTTGGAATTAAAAATATTTTCTGGTGGTGTCAATTACTTGAAAGTAGTTATGTTCGGAACTCGCATCATTTTTATATATCTGAATATGGATTATATTTGCATGGTTGTTTGGAGTTGAAGTTGAGGATAGTCTTATTATATGCAATCTATTTCTCTTTTACACATAAAAATCAAATTTAACAGTGTTGGCATAACAGAATTAGCCGAAAGGTAATCCAACGTCTTAAATGTTGAGCACTTATTTAAGAAAAGGTAAATTATAAAAATAATCACTTTTGTTTGATTTAGATTATATTTTAGTCACTTATATTTGAAATGTTACGCTTTAGTCACTTACGTTATCATTCTGTTACGAAGTGGTCACTTTAGCGTTAAGCTTCATTACTTATCTAATGGCGATCCTACGTGGCAATCCAAATTAAATTTATTTAATTAAAAACCTATTTTCATCCTAGCAACTAGACATCTAAGTTGACATTTAAAACCCATTTGAACTGCCACGTAGGACTTTCGTTAGGGAGGTAACAGAGTTTAACGGTAGAGAGTGATCACTTCGTAACAAAACGATAACGTAAGTGATTAAAACGTAACATTTCAAATATAAGTGACTAAAATGTAATATGAGATAAACAAAAGTCACTATTTTTATAATTTAACCTGAAAAAATAAAAAAATAAAAAATTATCGCTGGTTTAGAATAGAGTTGTCCATGTCCGACCTGGTCTGACGGCCCGCCTGAAATATGGTAGGGTTCAGGTAAAAATATAGACCCAAAATATGGGTTTGGGCAAAAAAGAGGCCCGTTTAGAAAACGATCCAGGCCTCGGGCACCACTTTTTTTGGCCTGGCCCGGCTCGGCCCAAATATAACAAATATATATTTTTTTTTTTTTATTTTTAAATATTTTTTTTAAAAATAAATTTTTAGTATTTATTAAAAAAAGGTCGGGCCGGGCCAGGCTCGGGCTTAAAAATTTTTCCCGAGCTGAGTCAGGACAAAATTTTAGGCCCATATTTCGGGCCGGGCAGGATCCAGACCCAGGACGCGGGCTAAAAAATTGTTTCTGAGACACCTCTAGTTTAGAAGCGTGGAAGATAAATTGGAACCTTTAATGTTTGTTTCAAACAAAGATTTTGCTTTTCTAAGCAGTAACCATGTCAGAAAATCAGAAGCCTCAATCCCATCAAAACCTCCCTTCTTCTCCTAATAAATCAATCCCAGAAATCGAAAGCAACGCCGCCTCTGATTTCTCGGGCCATCAAAGGGTCCGCTTCCCCAACCCACCCGACCTCACTAACCCTGACCCTTCTACCCTACGAGATCAATGGAGGTACGCCATCCGGCAGTACAGTCGTTGGTACTCTCACGCCTGGGGCACCGCTATTCTTGCTGGGGTTTCCTTTTTCGCCCTCGGTTGGGTCATCAAAGGCTCTAATCCCCTCCCCTCTTTCAACTCCGACAAGAACAAAAATGACTCCGACACTAACAGAAATGACAATAGCAAGTGATCTTCCAACCATCCTCAATCTTCTGGTCAGTTTGAGTTCCTTATGTTTTTCTTTTTTTGGGTTTTAATAATTGCACCGCTTGAATTAGGTTTTCTTTTCTACTTTGGTTGTAATCTAAATCCAATTTGTCTGGGCTTTGAATATGATTCTATATTTCAACACTTGAATTGGTTTAGAATTTAAGCCAATTTACAAATTTCATTATTTTGTTTATTTCATAATTCATTGTAATAATCCACCTAAATTTGTTTAGTAGAATTTTGAGGCGTGCAGCAAAACATGCTGAATTTGCTCCAAGGACATCATTTTACTGCTGTCTTGCCCTAACTGTAATTGTCCGTTCTTCCGAGTTTTGACAACTTGTTTCTTTCTACACAGTGGATATGTTTGGTTTCACCACAACTGTTGAAGAGGCCAGTTTGATCAAAAAGAAAAGACTGAAATTGGAAGAGATTGTAGTGTGTACTGGCATCATAGAGGCCAGTTTGATCAGGAAGAAAAGACAGAAATTGGAAGAGATTGTAGTGTGTACTGGCATCATAGTTTTTGCTTCAGTTTTGTGCTAAGTGTCACTCACCAGATATTAATTATAAATGGAGTCTTTTTTAACCCCGTTTGTTCATAGATGCCCTATCTTGTTACATATATTTATACAAGTTAACAGTTTTAGCTATCTGACATCTAGTGACCAAGCAAGGTACCACACATGGAGCTTGCATTTTTCATAATATAAATTACTATATAATTCTTGCATCACAGGCTCAGGTTGTATGTTATTTTTTGGATTTAAAAATGATCCTTGAAGCTGGGGCTTGTCTATTTTTTCCTGGATTCAATCAATAAGTCCTTTGTTTTTAATGGTTTTCTTCTGTTGCAAGGGATGGTGCATTCAGGCTTATACTGTATGTATGCTGATCTGCATTTTATTCTCTTGTGTTCTTTCCCTGATGATGTTCAAATCGTTAGGAAGCTTGTCACAATACTTTTTAAAATGTTGTGACATTCTATTTCAGTGTACTCTTTCCTCGGTGGAAAGTCTGTTGATGCTATCAAGAATCCTGCTAGTAAGAAGGATATGTCGACTTCCACTGTAGATCTTGGCAATTGTGTTACACAAATCTAAGTCAGAATTTATTAGAGGATCAATGTAAAGTGCATGCACACACATACACTATATATACTCATATATTTATATATAAATAAGATTACTCACTTAAAAGCTTCACCACCATGCCCCAAACATCTTTGCCACTAAGAATATAGGTGTGAGTTTCCATCTTTTCAATCAATTCGATCAGCTTTTTGAATTTAATGTACTTAACTAACAATCTCCAATATTAATCTAAATGATTGATTGGGTAGGCTTACCCAACCTAATTGAATTGACTTAACGGTGCTCGATTAACCAATTTATTTTTTATATATTATGAAAATGTATTTAAATATATTTATAAATATATTAAAAATAAATCAAAATCATATATATTAAGTTAAGTTTGTGAATTAATTTTAATTGACTATGGGTCTTTTGGATGGACGTTTATTTCTACTGCGGTGCATTTAGTTTTTTTTGTCTAATGGTATAGTATTATTACAGTACCTAATCTCACCGTCACCATTATTTTTACACTAACCACAAGTAAAAGCACATCCATTCAAAAGGGTCCTGAATCAATAAAGCCGACATATAGGATTAGGATGATCAATGTTGAAGATCAATGTTGAAACTCAAGATTAGATGTCAATTAATGACTTGAATCACCAATGACTTAGTTGACGAAAGAAAGTATCTTTAATGTTGCATTTATTATTATTACTATTATCATTATCATTGCCATTAAAACTATATATAAAATTGGTTGGATTCGAGTATGTTGAAGTACATTATCTTCCTATTTATGGGTTGACGAGGGATTATGGGTAGTTCTAAACATTATCTCAAAAAGAGCAGATATGATCAAAATCTATAATGACATTATTCAAAAAGAAAGTAACAACAGGAGAAATCTGGGGCGTATTTCTCAAATCATCGGTCCAATATTGGATGTAGCCTTTCCCCCGGGCAAGATGCATAATATTTACAACGCTCTAGTAGTTAAGGGTCGAGATACCGCTGGTCAACAAATTAATGTAACTTGTGAGGTACAACAATTATTAAGAAATAATTGAGTTAAGAGTTGTAGCTATGAGCGCTACAGATGCTCTAACAAGAGGAATGGAAGTGATTGACACGGGAGTTGCCCTAAGTATTCCATAGCATAGGAATAGCAGCATCCCTCAAAATCCAATGCACTAAACATCTTTGTTATTAAGTTTTCGATTTTTTTTCCATTAGTTCAATTCGTTTCTCAAATTTAATTTAGTCAATTATCTCCAACTTTAATTGAATTCATCGACGGTCATAGGCTTAACCAACTTAATCGATTTCTTGATTAAGTTGATTAACCTACTTTTTTTTTCTTATATAATGTTATAAAATATATATATCTAGATCATATTATATATAATAAATACATTTAAAATAAATAAAAATAGCATATATTAAGTCTGTTAAGTTTATCAGCTCAGAATTTTAATAATAATTTAATCGAGACCATAATTGATTAGACCAATAAAACCACTTAAATGAACAGGTTTGTTAAGTGGATCAAATTTTGCTCACCTGTTAAGTGTTGGTGGTTTCTTGTCTTCTAAATTAATTGTGATTCCTAAATTATGGCTACTTTGTAAATCGATTTGATAATAGATTGATTTACTAATAACCACAAGAAAAGAAGACATGTGTTACTATGGCATCAAACAAGTAAATATTGAAGGGTGTGGAAGGAGTGGTGGCTGACTGCATCTGCATGGTCACTATGGCTGGGGAGGCAGTGTTAATGATCACCCTTTTAATGCCATCTGTTGTGGGTTGAAGCTGAGATTTTGGGCATTTGTGGATGTGTTAGTGAAGAAAGTGGTTGACTTGGGATTCATAAGGATGGATGGATTCTAAAGCTGCTCTGGTTGGGAGATGAGATTGGATAAACTGTCACTATCTGCATATCCATCTTGCTTAATGATTTCTGAGATTAGTAATACTGAGGCTTGGGAATGAAATGATGGTTTTACACCAAACACCCACATTGCTTTCTACTTGACTCTTAACTATATGTATAGATAGAAAGAGAGGGGGGGTTGGTTTAAGATGTGCTCTTTTATCTTTCAACTTATAGACTCTTCCTTCCTGAATGTCCAATTATGTTTATGGAACATGTGCTTTGCTCTTTTACGATGCTTACAGAGCAATATCTTTGGTATTTCTTAAATGTGGTCATGGATGGCCACTCAAATACCATGTCAATTGCTTGAACCAAGTGCATCAATATAATGCTAAAGTGGCTCATTAAGTGCATCAATATGACTTGATTAAAACAATTCTACACCAAAACAGGCTTTTAGCGGTGTCAGCGCCGCTAAAAATATTTACGGTGCTTTTACTAGCGCCGCAAAAAATGTCGCTATTGACAATGTCGCTAACTTTAGCGGCGTTTATGCGAAAAAAACGACGTCATTGGGCTTTGGTTTTTTGCAGCGTTTTTTGCATCATTTTTCCGAAAAACGCAGCTAACGCTCATTTTTAGCGAAAAACGCCGCTAGTGCTCGATCTTTAGTGGTGATTTCCATAAAGCGCCCCTAATGCTCGATTTTTACCGGTATTTCTTGTCCAAGTGCCACTAAAAGTGCCGCTAAAAGCCTGTTTTGGTGTAGTGCAAGTGCACATGAAGTGATTAAGGCTCCCTTTGGATACCATTTCACCCATGATAAGATGGAATCAATAGGGTATATGCTTTTTAAACAGTGAAATAACTCCCTTTTTACACATATGCTGAAGTAGTGTGGTGGAATAGTTGAATTGCACTACACCCCTCAATTTTGGCTCATGCTTTATGCTCTAGTGGGAGCAAAATTACATGGAGAATTGTTTTACAAAAATAACCTTTATTTATTTATTTTTTAATTAAAATAAATATATAATAACTTTTATTATTGTTTTTAATAGTGGTGAGGTGAGAATAAAAATGACTATTAAGAACATTAGATTAGAAATAATATATAATAGAATTTTTTTTAAATTATTTTAATTTTACGAAATTATTAAAATATGTGAATTTATAAATTCATTTAATAAAATTTAAAATATATCTTCCGATATTTTATTATAAATATTTTAATTAATTATATAATTAATTTAAATTATTTATTAGATGTTTACTTTTTTATAATTATTAAATTTAAATTTATATTCTATTATTTATTAATATTTATATGAATATTTTAATTATTTCTTACATATTAAATGGTAAATAAATTTTAATAAATTTTTAAATGATTATTTGAAACAAATGAAAAATACTATAAAAAGACATTATATATATACACATTATTTGAAATATAAATGAATAAAAAAAAAAGAGAGAATAAATTTGTAAAATGAGGGTCCAGTGAAGTAACTGAACCTATTTACCTTCAGTGAGAAATTCAACCCCCAGTGTCTAAAACACACTAGCCTTAGATCATCCAAAGATTTGCACGGTAATCGAAGAAAAATGGTGCTAAACACACCACAATGACACTAAACATGCATTCAAAGGGGTCCTAAGGCTGTTTGGTCGATGTGACTGACTCGTAATGGGCCATGTTTAAAGGGGGAATGATAGAAAATTTTCTTTGTACCTACTCAAAACCTCGAACCAACTTCGGATTGTTATAGGAAATATTAGGTAATGTAATGTGTTTATATCATCAAATAAGCCTAAATAGGTGATTTTATGGATTGCTACTTAGGGTTCCTTTGGATGGACGGTATATTTACTTGTAATTAATGTAAAAATAGTGGTGACGATGAGATTAAATAATATAATAATACCATAACGACATGAGACAAAGATAAAACTAAACACACCATACTAAAAGTAAATACCCATCTAAAAATCCTTTAATTCACTAGTTAAATTCCCACATTAACATGGAGTATGCCCCTCAACCCTACTATATTAAGGCTTTATGCCTCAACTTTGAGTCTATCCCAACTTCTCCCTTCTCAATCCTTCAAATTTTTAAGTACAGAAATTAAATCCCATACTTCACTAAAATACAAAGGTAAAATATATATTTTTATGGATACCTTTTATTTATACCACTATTTTAATACCAATTCAGTCGAGAAAATATTAAAAATTACATTTTGAACAATTTATATTATTATAAAGTATTTTTGTATTTTCATACTTTTATATATAATTAAAAAATAATTTAATATATGCATACACGTGTGATAGAACCCATGATTTCACCTATATCATCAATATTTCATTATTTACCATATGTTATTTTTAAATATATATTTATATTATAAATACATAATTTTTACACGAATATGGGATAGAATTTTTAGTTTTTATAATTACATTTTAGTGCCTAATGTAACACTACTATTGTTGTCGCAGAGAAATGAGGCTCAACACTCTTTTGAGCAGTTTTTTCATGGGATCAAGAGTAGGCTCAAAACCCTAACTCATGGCCCATCCAAGAAAGAAATTCGTTACATCTGGTTTTGTTCTTTTTTTCAACTATTATCAATAGGAAAACTAAAAGAGAATATATTGGTTTGATTTTGATTTTCTTATTTTACAAAAATAAAAAAATCATTTTTATATTAATTTATCATAATTTAGTTATTATAATTTACGAAATATAAAAAATTAACATGTTAACCGTTATTAACATAATGATAAATTTAGTTATTAACATTTACATATTTTGTTAATTTAATTCCTTTTTTTAGTTAAATTTGACTCTTAACCTTTTTAAAAGAGTTAAATTTGACCATCAATATTTTAGAAAGAGTTGAATTATTTTTTGATTTTTTTATATTATAATTTTTAAATTATTTGTGACTTGACATATATAACAAATGATATCGTGTCAACATGAAGTATCAGGTTGTCATGTCAATATAGTTAAAAATTTAAAGTTAATCAATATTTTCGTTAAAAAAATGATTTGGCTCTTTTTGAATGGTTAAGAACCAAATTTAACTAAAAAAAGAAAAATAATCAAATTGACAAAAAAATATAACCGTTGAGGACTAAATTTAAAATTATCCCTAAAATTTATATCCCCCATGAGCCATCTATATTCTATAGTTAGCCCATAATCCATGCCCACTTTTGATTGTTTCATAGAGGGTGGGTTTGGATGGGCGATTGGGTGCGGTGCGGTGCGTTTAACTTACTTTTTGTCTCATGCTACAGTATCGCTACAGTATCTAATCTCACCGCCACTGCTGTTTTTACACTAACCGCAGGTAAGGCACCGTCCATCCAAACTCATCCAGAGTTCCCATGAAGAGATAGCCCCAGTCAAACAATCTAATATGTATTTTATATATTTATATATATATATATATATATATATATATATATTTACACATACTAGAATTTAGTGCATATATAAAGATTTCATTAATTCATATTTGTTATATATAATATCTGCACATAATCATTTATTGATTTTTGGTGACTAAATGTATTGTATTAATACGATAGTATGGTAGTGTTCTCTAATCAATGCGAGATTAAAATTAATTTTTAATGATAATAGTGAAAAAGTAACTTATAAGTATATTCTCTAATTAGTATGAAAATAGTAGTTCTAGTATGTTTAAAAAATATATATTAAGGATGTTTATTAAAAACTTTTTAGACTGAAAATAATAAAACAAAAATTAAATGGTTATTTTAGAATATTTTTGACCCAATAGAAATATTATTCTCTCTTTTATATAATATTTATTATATATAAATAATTTTAAACTGTAAGTTCCTTCTTATCAATTTCTTCAAAGAAGAAATTTTAAAAAAATTATGAAAATAGTGAAGAAATTTATATTTATTTATATAAGAGTGTTCATTAGACAATTTGAGATTAAAATTTGGTAAAATAAAGAATTATCTAATATAATTTTTAAAAGCAAGGACTAAAAGAATAATTTATCAAATGTGAAAACAAATACTTAAAATGAATAGTACTGGCAAAAAACCATAAAGTTAACGCGCCGAAGACGAATGGGGCCAAGCAAACTGCCAAAGCTGTGAGATGTAAAAATGCATCGGTAGGGGAGCGTTCTACCTTAGGGGGAAGCACTCGCGAAAGTAGGGAGTAGACGAAACGGAAGCAAGAATGTCGGCTTGAGTAATACAAATATTGGTGAGAATCCAATGCCCTGAAAATCCAAGGGTTCCTCCGCAAGGTTCTTCCACGGAAGGTGAGTCAAAGTTTAAGATCAAGCCGAAAGGCGTGAACAAGTGAATATTCTCGTACTACCAATTGTTGGTCTCGAGGGAAGGAGGAGGCTAAGGATGATTTATCTATTACAATTTTAATTTGAATTTTTTTGTAATAAAAGACCTGACCCTAAAACTATGATCGATTAAAATATCCTTTTAAATTAAAATATATTTAAAATTTGATACAAATATATATTTCTTTATTGAAATTTTAATTTAAAAGATCTCTTCGGCTACTTTTGAAGGTTTATAGTTTTAAAAAGGCTAATAAAGTAGGGTTTTTTTCTTTCATGAGTTTATTAGTAGACAATTGAATAAATTATGAATATACATAAGGATAATCATAATTATCCAATTCATGGAAAAAGTCCAACTTACCCAACATATTTCCTCAAACAGCTTCGCTTCCAAGTTCTTTTTGAAGTTCAAAGTAACCCATTTCTGTTAAAACTTTGGTACATTCGGGAAGAGCTTCCTTTTTTTTAAACCCAAGGTTGTTGGCAAAGCGAATTTCACCCGACACCCCATCCAATGTGGTGAGAACCACCCTGGCTTTCCTCCACTCTTCGGTGGGATCATTGCAATCTGCTCTGGGGCTCTTCACTAGCATTACATCACAATCTGATTCTTCATAATCGCCCGTCACTTGGATTTTATAGTTTCCTTTATCACCAGCCGTTATTTCTGGACTTTGATAAGTGATCTTTTCGTCGGTACGATTCCTACATTCTAACCTCACCGTTGCACCTGCCAATTATATAAATAGTAAATATATTTAAAAATTTTGTCGACCTAATTATTTCGTTTAAAACTAAAACATTAGATCTTATACCGGGAATAGGTTCGCTGATAGATGTCTCAAATTCAACACGACAAGTGTCGCAATAAACATGACCTAAGACCTCGAATCTCATTTGTTGATTGGACGATGGAGCTGGAGCTGGAGCTGAAGCTGAAGCATAGGCAAAGCTGAGTGAGGAGAAAATGCAAATAAATAAGGAAAGAAGGGAGATCACAGAGGCTTTTGCCATTTCTTTCGCTTTCTTTCTATAAACCTTTTGTTCTTTCTTAACTTATCAAAGCTTGTTAAAAATGGTAAATTTATAGAGATGGATTAACTTAGTTTGGGCTAGGGTTGTTATTCAACTTCTCTATTTTTAGGGACTTGGTTGGTTGCTGTTAGGAGAGAGACTCGCTGCCTTCTCATTCTTAATTATTTCTTAATAATTGATTAAATAAAGAGATGGTTTCACATAAATTATTGATTAAAAAAAAAAAGATAAACTTATAATTATTAAAAGGGATAAATCTCAAAATTATATATGAATTTTGATTTAATTAATGTGCAGTTGATACATGAACTTTAATTTGGTGCAATTATACACGTAAAACTCTAATTGTGGTTCAAACATATACTCGAAACGTTAATTTTAATTTAACCATACACATTTAAAGAAATAAACACATCAATTTATTTTTATATTGGGTAAATATAACTATTTAAGTATGCAATATATAAATATAAAATGATGCTACATTAATAATCGTGTCAATAATTTACAAGAATTGGATCGAATTAAAATTTCATGTATACAATTACACATTAAGCCATAGTTCGTGTATAGTTTTGAGATTTATTTATAATTGAAAAAACAACAATAAAAAAAAGGATAAATCCCAAAACAATAAAAAAACTTACCAATCTGAATTTTGTTCAATCAATCCGAAATCTAGAACTAAAATCAATGCTGAAATCAAATCTTTCACCATTTTCAAAAAGATCGAAATAAAACAAGTTAATCAGATCAATTATAATTAATCATGAATTAGAATTAAAGCTAATCTATACCTAAAATATTTTCTTACAACCCTTTCATCTTATGTCTAAAAGCTCGAACAATAAATATGATATCTTCGAATAAAAAATATTTAATCTCACAATTTATAAATTTATTGCACTTAGCATTAAAAACCTTAGGGCAACCGAGTGGTCGATTTTTTGAATTTAAGCCAAATTCTTTGAGAAGATTTTCTTGGCCCACAATCTTTACGTTTTCGTGCTAGAAAAGCAAGTAAGGTTGATCTTTGGGGTGTTTTTAGGCATTAGGTCAAATATTGCCTTTTAAAGTGTAAATAAACAAAACGTTCGATGAATTGTTCATGAACCGTTTGTATAACGTTTGTTTATATTTGTTTACTAAGTTAAATAAACAAGTATGAACAAAATTTTTATGTTCGTTTAATAAACGAACGAACACAAATAGAGGTGTGTTCGGTTCGTTTATATTTACGAACATGCTCGTTTATTGGCTCGTTTATAAACTCATTTATTGACTCATTTATTTATTAATAATATTTTCTTATAAAAATATTAAAATAATATCTGTGTATGTATTTATTTATTGTTCGTGAACATGTTCAATTATATGTTTATGAACATGTTTGTTTAATGTTCGTGAACATGTTCGATTAAGTTACATGAATATGTTCGTAAACATTAAACAAACGAACATGAACACGCATAATTTTAAATAAACGAACATGAACAAAAAATTTGAAATTTTTAGCGAACACAAACTGAACACGAACAAACTTAAAAGTAAACAAACGAGCATGAACATATTATTATTCGTTTAAACTCAATTCATTTACCGCCCTACCCCTTCTACTATTGTTTTTTATTTATTTATTAATTTTTATTTCTTTCGTTTGGCGGAAGAATAAGATTTTGAGAACAAATAGAGGAAACAATAAAATTCACCTGAAGATTTTGAAGAAAAAATCGAGAACCATCGCGTTGATAATGTGTTATAAAATAAATAATAATGAAAATAAAGAACTAGAGAAATAGAAGAATCAAGAGAACTGTAAATTTTACTATCAATATGATACTTACGATGCTTCCCCAAAATCTATATTTATGAACATAAAAAGTGTAAATGAAATAAAATTTTATTCCTAATAAATATTACAGTCCTAAAAACCATCAAACTTTTTATTCTAGTAGACATCCACTTCTATAATAACAAAGCATTTATAACATCATATTTATTTTTCATACAATATAAACTACATAATACATAAAATTAAAAAATAAGTCAAATTATGAAACCTAAGTTAAACTCGTATATTTTAGATAAGTACAATTTTCCGTCAAAACCTATATTTGGACCTAAATCTCTCAAATTTCAAACAAACTTTAATTTTGGACGATAAGACCCTTAAACATGTTCATAATAGGTTAATATGTAGTTTATCATTAAATTTGTTCAAAAGTACTTAGTCGATACTTAAATTTTTTTTTACCTAATTAGTACCGGAACTTATATTCTGTCACCCAAGTTGGTGGTGAAACATGGCAACCTCTCACTACACCATGTCACATAAATTAAAAAAAATTTAAAAATATATAAAAAGCCTATAATATTTTTAAAAAATATGAAATTTATGATATATAATATATAAATCAATAAAAATTTTAAAATTTAAAATTGTAAAAATATATAATGAATTGGGATAAATGGTTGTCTAAATGCATTTGAATATGAACAACTATCCGTGTAAGTTAATTCTTGATGTGAAAACTTTTATATCTATATATATATATACTAATTTATCTATTTTAACATTTTTAACACTTTATATATTTTATATTTCGAAACAATAAAAATAGTAGTAATAATAATAGAAATAACCCAATATTTTATAAAAAACTAAAACATATAAATTTACTAATAAGTACATTTGGACTGAATTTAGACAAACAGTTGTCTAGATTCATATATATCTGGACAACATTATGTCTAGTTTCATTCTTGATGTGAAACAAAAATTATACTTTTTTTCTTAATTTATATATTTTTATTTTTTAATTTATGTTCACCACGTGACATGTCAAGAAGCTGCCATGTGTCATCATCAAATTGGTTATCAGTGTCATGTTAGCATAAACTAGCTGTATTAATGTAAAGGTACCAACTTGGTTGATAAATACAAATTCAGGTACCAACTAAGTACTTTTAGACAAATTTAGAGGGCAAACTACGTATTAACCCATTCTTAATCAATCAAGTCACTAAAACAAGAGGATATAAATCACAAAATTAGCCCTTAATTTCCATTTTCACTTTATCCTTTTTTTTTTGGGGGGATTGTGACCCAAAATCTAGAATTTAATCAAATTTTTTTCAAACAAAAATACTAATTGAATCGTTAAAATTTTAACGACACTAATGTAGGCATGGAAATTTGTATATAATTCATTGTTGACATGAATAATTTTTTAAAAATTTTTATGAAATTTTTATTTATTTTCTTAAATTTTTATGAATTACATGTGAAATGTGAAGTTAGTGTTGTTAAAATTTTAGCAATTCATTCAAAATTTTTTGAGAAATTAATTTGACTAAAATTTGAAGATTGTAGGCCAAAACAATACAAAAAGGAATTATGACAAAAGTAATAATAATTACCATTAGAATTATTTAACTATTAGTCAGCCACCTGACTTAATAAATTTATTTTTTGGTCACTTGTCACTCAACTATTAGTAAATTTCTTTTTTAGTCACCCAATTATGAAAAGTTACAACATGATCATGTAACTATTCAATTGTCTTTTTTAGTCACCGACTAATGGTGGTAGCTTTTAAAATTGGCATAATAACAACTTTAATCCTCAACATTTATAAATATGTCAATTTAATTTTGATTTTTAAAAAATTAACCCTCAACATTTTACACATTGTGTAATTTGATATTTCTTTTTGCAATTTTACTTTTCTTTGTGACATTGAGGGTTAATTTTAAAAGAATGAGAAAAGATGAAACTTACTATATTAGATTTTTGAGTGTTTCATTTTTTGATGTATTTCCAATCAAATTTAGTTGATATATGTGTTTTTTTACTTTTTAGGTGAAGGTCACAAAAAAAAAAAATCAAATACACAATATATAAATGTTGAAGGTTAGACATTTTAGAGCCAAAACTAAATTTACACAATATGTAAATATTGCGGGGTTAAAATTGTTATTATACCAAATTTAAAAGCTATTACCATTAGCTAGTTGGTGACAGAAAAGACAAAATTAATACTTGGATGACTAGTAACTTTTCATAATTAGGTGACCAAAAAAGAAATTTACTAATAGTTGAGTGACCATTTTATAATTTTTCATAGTTAGGTAGCCAAAAAGGAAAATTACTAATAGTTGCGTGATATTAGTATAGTTTTCCCAAATTAATTTGAAAAAAATCCAAAAAAGAAAAAAAAACGGAAAATAAATTTCCCACGCTTCAATATTAACAAGAAATAAGAATTCAAAAATAAATAATAAAAAACCAGCTCTCCTTTCTCTGATCTGATCGGACCTCCCGCCTCCTCTTTGTTGTTTGTTTCAATTTTGTTTTCTGTTTTTCGTTCAATTTTATCTCTTTTTTTTTTTTTATTTCGAAATTTTGGAATTCAATTAACTGTTGCAAATAATTTCGTAATATTTTTCTTGCTTATTTTTCGAATCTCGTTTTTGTTGATCTGCTTCGAGGGGGGAGAGAGGCGGGGGATTCTTTGTGGAAGCTTTGTCGCTGAACTTGAGAATTAATTGATTTGAGTTTTTTGTAATTACTTTTGTGAATTAATGGGGGTGAAAATTGGGGGATAAAATCGTTATATTGAGGAGATTGTGAACGGGGTTTTTGAGGAATGGCGTCGGCTGAGGCCTTGCCTTCTTCACGGAAACAAGAGCATCTAGAAGCTGGGAAGCGCCGGGTACATCTTTTTGTTCTTAATTTTTTCCCTTTATCGGTTGATTTGATGGTTTCTTTCTGTTTTGAAATATGATTTTCGATCTGGTAAATGATTTGGTTACTTATTAAAAATTTCAGGCATATATAGTCAGCTATTTAGGATATCGATTTCGGAATAGGACTAGAATTGGCGGTCTATTTTGGTATTTTCATATATGATCTGTAGTATATTTGCATTGTCTTGCAATGCTTTGGTAGATCATGTCTGGAATTGATGGTATATGGAATCAATTATTTTGTTAGATTACACCTTTTGGGAATTTCAATGCTTTTATGCCTTAAATCTTTGCAACTGCCTAAGGTGATGCTATTGGAGCTAAAAATATGACCAATGTTTTTTGGCTTTTCTTCTTAAATTGGTTTGAGAGTTCACTTTTGTCATTACGTGCGATTGTTTGTATTCAAGCTGGAAAAGATGAAGAAGCTTCACTGCATTTGACACTCTAATAACAGTGATTTCAGATGAAGAGTGTATTTAAGTTGCATAACGATAGCATTGCAGTTTAAGGTTGCCTATATGCGTTTGTGCCTGAGTGAAGTGTCTTATTTCTACTAGTTTGTGATGTGTTGAATCTGTTCTGGTTGTTTAGAACTCTTCTTTTGATTTTTTTCAGTAGTCATTCATGTTATACTAACTAGGGCTGGTAAACAAAAAGAACTCCCATTCTAGATTTCTATGTTTTGTCTTTGAATGCTGCGCCTTTTACATAGTTTGAAAAGTTAATATCCTCCTAAACCGTCCGTTGATTGAATTTTGTATAATTTTTACTCTGGATTTATGCTTATGATAAAAGTTTTCAGTTAGATTTTAGTACATAAATGGGTTTTTGCAAATGAACAAATAATTATTTAGAGTATGTTTATCAAGTACTGTTACAATTGATCCCTCCTTTCTTGCAGCTGGAGGAATTCCGTAAGAAAAAAGCAGCTGAGAAAGCCAAGAAGGCAGCATCTACCTCCCAATCCAATGTTTCTGATGTTAGCTTAAATGAAAAACAGCAATTAGAAACTGAACACGTGCGGGTTATTGACTCAGGTGGTGCTGCTACATCTGATGGGCCCAATCTCTCTTCTGTAAAAATAATTAACAACAATAAAGCAACTGAAGTTAAATCAAACAACATGCATGCTTTCCCATCTTCTTTGGCAAATAATTATAATTCGTCCTCTCCAGAAGTGCACATACATGCAAAAAGTCAAGAAAATGAGAAATATGGTGCTTCATGGAATGCTGGACGATTGTATAATGATAGCCTACAGGCAGAACATATGAGTAACGACTTTCAAGAACCCAGGTCAAAAGAAGATGATGGCTATTCGAAGGTTTCTACAGTTTTAAATCCTATTTCTTCTGAAAATTTTGTTAGTAAAATATCTCCACAGAATTCACTGCAAAGCAAGGCCAGTGAAGGCAGCTTGCTAGGTAGCAGCCATGCCTTAACTTCTTTATATGAAGGTAATGTTGAATATTCATATTGAATATGCTTGTTTTATAAATTATATGACCAGAATTTCTTTCCATTTATCTATATTTTCAGCATTTTGTTTTACTGAGGAACTGACACAGCATAGCATGTTCTGTGGCTTAATTGCAGACTCTGCTCAATCTACCTCAGGTGGAAGAGGGTCTATCCTTGAAGTCGGGCAGAGCTTGCAAGGAACTGGAGACTTTAAGGAACCTATGATTTCTGATTTTAGAGAAGGAAAATTCAGTAGTTCATCCGGTGGTTTTCCAAGTTTGCATGTTCCATCCATACAAACATCTGGGTCATCAGAGTTCAGTTTTGATGCCAGAAGTTCCTCAAGCCACACGCCACTGCATTCAGTTGCAAATGATACTAGTTCTAGGAGATCTCGTCCATCTTTCCTTGATTCTCTCAATGTATCTGGAGCTTCTTCTGGGTCTCTTTTTCAACATAATCAACCTACAAAGGAAGTGTTTGCATCCCAGAGTTCACAATTTAACACTAGTAATACGATGGGGTCATCTCCTTTTGAGAGACCATCAACAGAGATTGGAAATGCGGGAACTTACTCCAAGCTTGGGTTCTCTGATTTTCCTAGCGGTAATGAGTATTCTGGGTATTTTTCAGCTCCTGCTAGTAGTAATGGTGACCTCTCAAAGCTGACTGTTGCTAATGAGAATATCTTGGAGAAGAAGCATGATTTTTACTCTACCAAACAGAATGAGGATTTTGCTGCTTTGGAGCAGGTAGTCACATTTTCTATTCTTGAGGTGCCACTGTGTCCAGGTTTCTAATAATTATTGTGTTTTATGGTTCATCCCTTGGGCAAGTTATACTTCTTGTAATAACGAGTTTGAAGTGTACTTTTTGATGTCTTATGTCTTAGAAATATGCCATTATAAGTATCCATGGTTATATTTAACTCATCTGATGCAATTTGACATTCCATAATATATGCAATTTATTACTAGTCTATGTTGTTCTATCCATAAGAACCATGATATAATGGACGAGTATATTTGTATCCTTAGATCTGTGTCTTGTGTTTACCATCTTGTCTTTTGGTGTGCATGAGCTGGATCCAGGCTTTGTTCGGTTTGGATATAAGAGGCAAGGATAAGGAGACTCTTGAGCATTTTAGTGATAATGCACCGTTTTGTATTTCAAGCCTAATGTTATGTTGGTTTCTTAAGATAAGCTAATACGCTCACACAGATAATTTGATGTAGAAAACTATAATTTTTCATTTGTTATTTGTCTAACGGTTTTGTTTATTAATGTTTTCTCTGTTCATTGTCTTGGCTTTTTTAATCTATTCATCCTTATTCTGCAGCATATTGAAGACTTGACTCAGGAAAAGTTTTCACTGCAACGAGCTCTTGAGGCCTCACGTACATTAGCAGAATCTTTGGCTGCTGAAAATTCATCTTTGACTGATAGTTATAACCAACAGGTTTGTTTCCAAATATTACATTAGCAGCATTACCGGCTGTCATGGTCATGATTTGTTTTTTTATCAGTTCATCGTGCTTCTCCATTGCAGCACTTTCTGTCATTTCATTATCCTAATTTGTATTCTCAATCCTTCTTAAAAATCTCTTAATTATCTTACATTTACTTTTCTCCCCAGAGAAGCATTGTCAACCGGCTAAAATCTGACATGGAGAGCTTACAAGAAGAAATCAAGGCCCAACTGGTTAGTATTTACTATATTTAGGTACTGGTAGTCACTTCAAATTGTTAGAAATAATTGAATCTCATACAACTACATACCACTTTATGTCATATGGTTAATGCAATGGTGTTTGTATGGCATGTGTCATGTGTGCACATATGCACATTGATTTAGACTTGTTTGTGCTTAGATAAAGTTCTATCTAAAAATTGAGATACCTACTGCTGTCTATTGCATCTCTGGTGGTACCCATTAACCAAAAAATGCAGTACAAGGAACCCTCTTGAGGTTGTCCATGTCTATGCCCTTTGATCTACACTTGAAGGGGCCTTAAGTAGTGCCATCCCAAAGTTATTAAATATTGGGTTTGTTTCGGTTTTATATTCAGGTTGGGCCTCTCAACCTATTGCCTATTGGTTTTAGGTTAGATGCTTAATAACTTTTTATCTATAAAAATGATCCTTAAGGCTGGAGCTTGTCTATTTTTTCCTGGATTCAATCAATAAGTCTTTGTTTTGAATGGTTTTCTTTTGTTGCAAAGGATGGTGCACAGAATGAATTCAGTTTTATGCTGTATTTTAAAATGCTATGCTGTATGTATGCTGATCTGCATTTTATTCTCTTGTGTTCTTTGTCTGGTGATGTTCAAATTGTTAGGGAGCTTGTTACAAATACTTTTTAAAATGTCAACAACATTCTATTTCAGCGTATACCTTTTTTTTAATTCTTGCTATGTCTGGTGTTTGGTATTGCAGGCAGAGCTCGAGTCTTTTAAAATGGAATATGCAAATGCACGACTGGAATGTAATGCAGCTGATGAACGTGCTAATATATTGGCTTCTGAAGTCATTGGTTTGGAAGAGAAGGTAACAAAGTTGTAATGGGTAAAGGTTTTCTTCCTTCTCCAATTTCATTCTATTCATTACAGAACATATATCACTCTTGATAATAATGCTGAAAGATCAGTAAGCTGCCATGTTCGTATATGCATGGTTGTAATATATACCACATGTGAAGGGTTGGACGTATAGTAGAGCTGCAACGTTTTTAAGTGCCAGTTTAACTTAAGTGGCTCTCTTGTCCTTTTTTATATTTGATTTGATCCTGTTATTTGCTTGTTTTATATGATGTTATTAGCATTTGGAGTTTCTTACTTTATTCCGTTGAATATATTTCTGTATAAAGCTGTTGACACTGGAGTGAAATTACTTTTGTCTTCTGCTAGATTAAAATGTTTTTAATATCCTTTCTGTAGGCACTTCGATTAAGGTCAAATGAGCTAAAATTGGAGAGGCAATTGGAGAACTCACAGGCTGAAATTTCTTCTTTCAAGTATGCTTTTTTTAGGTCTAATTATGAAATTTGTCCCTTTATTTTACAGCATCTGAGAAGTTAGTCCCTCTAATTTGTCAGAATGGTCCTCATATTTTATGAACACTAAGAAATGAGTCCAATTGAGTAACACTGTTAAACCTTCTTGTTAAACTGAGCTGTTCAGCAACTCATGTGCTAGGAATTAGTAAAAACCAGCAGTAGCATATTTATGTGCAACAAATTAGCAAAAATCAGTAGTTCAAGTTCACAAGTTTACCAACAACTGGGCTAACTTGTCAATTTTTGTAAAGTACAATGACCATATTTTGACAAGTTAAAGTGGGGGGCTAACGTTTTAGTTTCATGAAATAGAGGGATAAAAGTCATAATTAGATATCTTTTTATTTGTTGCTAAAGGACTTGTGATCAATTTCTTATTGCTTCTCTGTAGTTTCCTCAATCATAGATTCCTTCTTTGTTCCTAAGTTATTTTCTAGATTGTAATGCTCATATTGAAGATTGTTATTGTTACCATTTTGAACTGGTGCTTAGATTGTCTGAGATATAGTTATCCATTTGAAGTTTACTATTAAGTGGTCATGACATATTTATGCAAAAAGAAATACAAGAAACAAAAAGACAAGAATTCTGTGTGTAATTAAGTGTTGAACTGATGCATTAAAATCATTAAAGATAACAGATTGCAATTTTGTGTAATAAGTCACTTTTATTTGCAGTCATTTTACCACAAAGCATGCTTTTGTTAGTTAGAATAAGAAACCCCTATACCATGCCTTTTTGGTGGATTTAGTTCCTCTACTATAAATTGGTCATTTCTAGTTCTCTGTTTTATTAAATGTGTATTGTCAGTCCGAAGGCAAACTTTTTTTTTTTGTTGTTAATTGTATCAATAATTTGACATGATTTATTTATTTGTTTTTTATTTGTAATGACAGGAAATATATACCTTGGCATTTTTTGTTATATTGGACAATTTTTGCACTTTTAAGAAAAGAAAGGGAGAAAATGTATAATATTTGTCCAGTTGCACAAAAAATGTCAAGGTGTATATGTCACATCACCACATACTTAAAAAAATAAGCCGCGTCAAATTATTTGATGGAATTCACGGAAAATTAATTGGCCTCAAGAATCAAGATTGAAAATACACATTTTGAAAAGTAGAGGGATAAACATAATCAAATTAGAGGGACTAAATCAACAAAAAATGCATAGTATAGGGACCCTTCATACAAAATTTACCTTTTCCTTTTGTTTTCATTAATTAGGAATTTCTCAGTTTTAGAAGTTTTACTCAAGGAACTTCTTTGGTATTGGTTTTCTCATTTGCCATAATATTATCATGGATTAGACTTTTGTTTGAATATACTTTCATGTTGGGTTCTCTGATACTTGAGGGCATCTTATTCATTGTCAATATTGCAGAAAGAAAATGTCAAGGCTAGAGAAAGACCGTCAGGATTTGCTGTCAACTATTGAAGCTCTTCAAGAAGGTAAGTATGCTGATCTCATGAGTGTGTGTTATTATAGTATTAACTAAAAGTAAGTTTTTATATATTTTTTCCTATAATAGCCATATGCTTGCTATATATTTTTCTTATTCATTTAATGCAGAGAAGAAGGTACTCCAGTCTAAACTAAGAGACTCTTTCCTCAGCGGAAAGTCTGTTGATGCTATCAAGAATCCTGCTAGTAAGAAGGATATGTCGACTTCAACCGAAGATCTTGGTATTTTTTTTTTCCTTTAAAGGTTTCTACATGAATAAACTGCCATATCTTGTTTTACTGAATCGAAATCCAGTTGCATATGGCTAGAAACTGCTAAGCATATTCCCAATTTCAAAGCATACTATTGGTCTGTGACAAAGGGTCACATGAATTTTTCGCAAGGTCAATTTTCACTTAATATTGGCCTACCCTCACTAGTTGAGTATACAGATTGAAATCATAGTGAGATTTAGAGATAATTTCTTCTTGAAGGCCTATAATATCATCTCTAATTTGAGGGTTTGGTTATGGTCTGTCTTGAAGGTGTCTTGCATGAGATTAGGTATAGTATTATTATTTATGTATTGCAAGCGTTGGTCATGTGAAGGATTTGGAGTAGGTAGTTATCAGGATGAAGGATAAGTTACTTCAACTCTTTGATGTAATGTATTCGTATCACAGATGCTTCATAGTATGTATTGATATAAGCAGATCAATACTATATACAAATATGAGAACTTAATAAAAAATGGAAGTTTTTGAATCAGACCAATATCGACATATCCATATTTGAATTTGAGTTTGAGTTACTTAAAAGGAAAATTAAATATATATACTTGTTGCACTGCATCAAGCTTCCTGTACTTCAAGGCAAATCTGAGAAGTCTGATAGCAATTGTAGTAGTTATAGTGCCTTTTTAAGGTTGCTTTGATTTTCTATGGCCTTTGGTTTAATGTTGATTTTGTTTATTGAATTTTTGCAGCAACCACGGAAACTACTTCTGATGACAAGGAACTAAATAACACTAATGATGCCTCTAGTTTGAGTTTGCTGCCTGAGGATGGAGGATTTGAAGTTTCTTCTGTTCACATTCCTCCTGATCAAATAAGAATGATTCAGAACATTAATTCTTTAATTTCTGAGGTAGATTCTTTACGTGATTCAGATTTTCTTGTGGCTTTTATATGTTTTACTTGTTTGACCAACAAGAAATTAAATTGTTGATATTGGTGCCTACTATGCTGTCACGATCATCGTACAACCTTTTTCTTGTTGCAGTTAAGATTGGAGAAAGAAGAACTGACACAAGCTTTGTCATCCGAGTTATCTCAAAGTTCAAAGCTGAAGGTATTGTATCCGAGCCACATGTATAGTTGTAATTCTCATGTATTTGTATTAGTTTCATTCTGTTCTTGTTGCCAGGGATTGCATTAGAATTTAAAGAAAATTTCTAAAAAGATTGAAAAACTTGAGGTGCAATTCAGGGCCATTAAAGGCCTGGTTTTTTGTAAATATTATTATACTTCACTAGTTTTCTTGGTGAACTGTATTTCTTTTTCCTTCTATTTGGTCTTCTGTACTTACGAAGTTACGAGCAGTTCCTCATCCGAACTTTTTCAAGGGCTCATCAAATGTTTTGATTGTTTCTCCTTTGACCTTATCATAAATGTTAGATCTATGAATGATCATTCTCATCATTGTTATTATCGAATGAAGGAGGTGAATGAGGAGTTGTCTAGGAAACTTGAAGTTCAAACTCAAAGATTGGAGCTTCTGACAGCTCAAAGTCTGGCAAGTGAGTATATCCCAGCTAGACAACCTGAGCCTCAAAAAATTGATGATAATACTCCGTATGCAGATGAGGGTGACGAGGTACCTCCGCTCTCTATCTCTCCCTATATATATGATCTTATTATAACGTAACTGATTGTAGTAGCACGTTATATATCTAGGGGTTTCTAACATTTAAATCCTAAAAATATTGTAATTTCCTCCTAGGTGGTGGAAAGGGTTTTAGGATGGATAATGAAGCTCTTTCCTGGGGGGCCATCAAGACAGAGAGCCAACAAGCGGCTTTCATACTGAATCCGTATAATCTTGGCAAGACAGGTCCAAACTTTCATATACCTTTTTCCGGTTTACCTTCTCTCGTTTTGGTGATTGTGAGGGGGTTTGTGATATTTAATAATTTCGAGTCAGTTATACAACCATTCTTTTTACTAGAAAGGAAGATGAGTTTATCTTAATCGTGTTACCATTGATTGGTGAACTCTAATTGTCAATTGTTTGATAGATGAAGGGTATAAAGAAGTCCCTTGTCGCAGGGTTATATGGTTTTCAGTTTCAGGATCAAATTTTGCACGGGGCCGAGACGAACTAAGAGGACATACGGTATAGGAAAGAGGCCCCTAAGTTTATAGAGTGTGGATTCGTTGGATTTGTAATGAACAAGTTTTGGGTTCTTGAGCACTAAGAATTTAAAACAGTTGATTATGTTGCTGTCTGTTTGACTGTGCTTATGCCTATTAACCGTTGATACATCTTTAGTGGTCTCTAAAAAGATGGCCGTTGATGCAATTTCTAATCTCTTTTGTATACTTTTCAGACTTCATTAAAACTTCATGCCAAAATTTGATTTGATGTTGCTGTTCTTTTTTTAAAAAATATTTAGCTGATTATTGTGACTATTTTAATTTAAAAATATTTAGGATGCTTACAATGTAATTTTTTTTTTTTTTTTGTTTAAACTGGGATATAGTTTAATTATTTTTTAAAGAAGGATATCAAGCAGGTTTCATATTCGTGTTTCGATATTAGTTTTCTTTACCCATATACTCTTGCAAAAAGTACAAAATTTCTGCTTGTTGCCAATATTGCTTTTATTTTCTTCTGTTATTTACCAAATTCAATTAGGGATAGCAATAGAAGATCGACGGTACGAACTTCTGGATATTTTATCTGCTTTTTTGCTAATTTGGATTTTGTAAAATCAGATTATTGCATATAATTTATTTGGATACTTTAATCTGCTTGATTACGTGAACCCATTAACTCCTGGTTCATTTTTTAAATAAATAAACATTAGTTCAGTATCATTAATCAAACAACCAAATATGCCTTCTTCATCTTCTTCTTCTTTTTTAAATCTGGGTCTTCGAATTAATTCATCAAACCTGCTTACCTAATATTCATTTAATTTTGAGTGTTTCTTTTTTTTTTTCCCTTTCAACCATGTAAACATTAACACCAAGATAATATGTCAAAATCCTAATCATTAATATAAGTAATAATCGTGTTAATCATGAACTATCATGCTTATTATGTTGTTAAACGTGGTCGTGTACCAGCTCTACTGGACAGTGGTGACATAAATGAAATATGTAATCTGGTGATATTTCATTATTTGGAAACAATTAAAAATTTAAAAGGGGAGGGGGGGGGGGGAGAAAAAAGAAAGAAAATGTTTTAAGTCAACCATTATATTAAACGGAAAAAGAAAAAGTCTGACGATATATAAAAGAGAAAAGAGAAACAACTTATTCTAGTTCTATGAAAACTGATCACTGTACAATAAATATAATTAGAAAGGGGAAAAACCTGAAGGATGTCATTCATTGCGGCCTGCTATAACTTTATGATAATTGTTGTAAAAAATGTCTATCAGCTTTGGCTGCTTCCTTCTTCAAGTTTCCTCGAGCTTGCAACTGTTTGGTAATTTGATCTCACAGTCTGAAGAAAGCAATAGAAGCCAGTTTCAACATTTAGCAGAGTGACATAATGTTTGAATAATTGAATCAGGAAAAGCACAAATAGCCTCTTGCTTTTGATCGAACAGCCTTAGTCAAAAGTCCTGGGAGGAAGACAAATGAAAATGAAGAATTATAGTACCTCTAGCAGTGAGATGTAGTAGAAATCCTCCATGTGTTGCATAAGTGCACTCCCGTCGCGTATTGCACGAAATATGTTGATTTCAGTTTGTAATATCTGTTCAATCAGTTCCCTTTCTCCTTTCATCTGTCCACACCCAATTGATAATTTATGTAGAATATAACTCAGAGATGGGGATATTAAACAAAAAGATCCCATGGCATCTTAATTAGCAATATAAATAATGATGCAAGTTTGAAACAGTGAGTTACATGCATTAAAAGTCTTGACGTTCCAGGATTGATCTATACAAAGTAGTCACTTTGACAAACAAACGAACAAATAAAGCCTTTTGTGCTAGGTTTAGTGTTACTATGAATCATGTTATGCAATTGTGCTTTATTTAGCATCACAGCTAGGGTAAGATTGGTAAAACGAAAGGTCCTTCAATAGTTTCATTCTTTAGTGATGTACAATTTCAGCAATCTATGTCCACTATCAAGTTTTTAAACCAAAAACAATCTAATTAACTGACATAATGAAATCGATTCTCTGACATAATGAAATCGATTTCTCGTATTACATGATTTTGATTTTTTTAGGACAACACATGGTTTTGATGCTTACATCTAGCAGGCTAGTATCAAATTACCAAGAAAATGAATACTCCCTAGTCCCTAGACTAGGCCTTGAAACATATGCAAATGAAATTACACTACGATAACTGACATTAATTAGCGTGTGATGATACGTGGAAATATTGAGGTTTTCTTTTCTTGGTATAACCACATGTATACTCATTTATTTTACGGTCTGAGGCTAATCCTAGGGGCCAAGGATAGTATTTAGGTAAAACCCTCCCAACGGTAATGATTTTAGGATTTGACAACCCTTTCTAAGTTGGAAAAAAGTATTAGACAAGAAGAAACATACAAATTCAGTGACAAGAACATCTGGTGTGTACTCCCCGATAACATCACCCTGATAACCATCTTTCCAAAGCTCCATATTTTCCTAAAAAAACGTATGTTAAAATCATAACCAAATGCATGCATAAACTCTCATGAGCAATGATCAATTATTCACGTTGAAAGGGTAATAAACAAAGCATTCCATATAAAGAATTTGTGGAGATGAAAAAAAATAATACAAGGAATAATAAATGAAAATGATTATAGCGCAAGTCAACGAATAGAAAATGAAAAACTAGTAGGGAATTTGGTTTGGTCAAGCTACTTATAAAAACAAAAAGGAATCAAACTATGAAGATGAAATATAACAGCCAACAAAGATTACATTTTCTCAACCAACATATTAAACATATTAAGTAGTTCGATTCAGCCAATTTAAGAATTTTAAACAGGTGACACGATATGGATGTCTACTTCAAACCATATTCAAATATTATTGGAAAAACAGATTTTCTGCTTGGTCGATTGTTATTTTCAAAATAAATCAGCAACAATAGCAAAGCAAGCGAGAGATGGCAAGGCAAATCAAGCACTCAAAGCCCAAAAGTGAAATTTCTCATTAAAGCTACTAGAATACCAAGTCTAATCAACAAACA
Organism: Gossypium turneri; assembly: GCA_008044935.1. Taxonomy (NCBI): domain Eukaryota; kingdom Viridiplantae; phylum Streptophyta; class Magnoliopsida; order Malvales; family Malvaceae; genus Gossypium; species Gossypium turneri. Next base: position 64,625,172 of record CP032573.1, read on the forward strand.
TAAGTAATTCTCGTCAAAATTAAAAGCCTAATCACAACTTCAGCCCTCATGTCATTTATCCTGTCCATATAATTTATAAACAGTAACCAACAATTGCATATAATGACTGCACCACAAGGGGGTTCAAATTATAAAAAAATAAAAACTCACCAAAGCATCTTTTAGTTCCCCAGCAGCAAGATAAACAGGCTGAGCCACATGACAATAACCCATCAAACGAGGGACTGTAGGTATAATGTCTCTGTGGTTAACAATTCTCCAGCTATCTTTAACTTTCTGCAAAGGTATGTATTCAATTGCATAAACCTTAACCAATGATGTGTCGAACTTCTAGATAAAATATAGATGTAAACAACATGATCAGTTGAGCAGACTGATATTAGAAATTTCAATATGTGCATTTTCCCATGCATCAGGAAGCAAGAATTTCAATTCAAGCACCAAACGGACAGAGTGCCAAAATTTTCAAGCGGCTATCATTTGGAAAGAAATGATTAAAACAACTCTTTGGGAAAAATGTTTAATAAATGAAAAAAAAGGATAAGATAATATGGCTTGACAGAATAACTTTTCCAACTTCAATAAATGTCGAGGAGAAACGGTCACAAGTAAAAGGAAACAGGAGAAAAATATTCTGTTACCTCATTATATACTTCTGCAAATCTTCTGTTACCAACTCTAGGAGAACCAAAGTTATACATAGTCACTGAAATTGCCCCACATCTGATAAACACAAATGAGGTCAGAAGTTCAATAGACTATTCTTTTCCCAATATAAAGAAAGCATTAGTTCTTTAGACTACAAAGAGGATATAATTTCCAAAAGCTTGCAATTATGAAAAGAAAGTGAAATTCAGCTTTCTACAGTCTTTAATTGACACATTCATGAAAACTGAAAAGCCTGAATAATAGCTACAGAGACTAATTAGCGAGTTTTGGCATTTACTGCATGCAAGTCCTTTGGTTTACCAATTTTTCAAGTACTGAAGTAGTTGAGGCTTGAAAAGGAAACTAACCTCTCATTTACACATACATTTAGTTTCTTTTTTCTTCTTAATAGATGTACATTTAGTTTCTCTCTACAAACAATTTCTCTGCTATTCTTTGTACATTTTGAATCGCATGAGTACATTGAGAACAAACAAAGAATGTCATTCTTAAGTGAAACGGGAGAGAAACTTACTTTGCTAATTTACTTGATGAAAGTTCAAGAGCAAGAAGAGTAGCTAGTGCACCACCCAAACTATGACCGGTCACATAAACTTGCCATCTGTGCTGTGGCTCCAAAAGTTCATCTCTGTCGCACAAACATGTACAGAGAACAACCGTGAATAAAATAGCCAATCCGTATTTTATAATTTCAAATATGCAGTGTGAAAGCCTTCTGCTTAACATCAATAACATCAACCTTCTACTTCCATGGAATCAAATACTGAAATATGTCTATTATCCTATATTAAGGCTTATCAAGAGCTTACAGAGAGATGTGTCAGAGATCCAATATCATCTCGATGGCTAACTTATAGTAATAATAATAGCTACAAAGCAAGTCAAGAAACTTTTGGAAGGCACTAATCAAGATTTCCACATAAAGAAAAGCAAAACAACACCTATAGAGATTTATGGATACATGCAAAACTTTTTGTACTAAATATCAACATGTTAGATTTACGCCTCAATTGGAACATTAGAGAAGAAACTAAGAAAAAAGTTGACAACAGTAATGCTTACATATATCCGATTGATGCCTTGATGAGGGAGATAATCCTTATCCTAACAGAATCATATGCACTTAAAAATCCACTATGAACCTGCAAAAATTTCGTTAGCATCCACTATTTATTCAGGCAATTAAGTTAACAACAGTTATCAACAATAGATGCATCTCATGTATGTTGTCTTTGAAAAAAAAGTCTGAAAGTGTTATCATACTTGGACTTCTTGCTTGAAGTCTCCACCAATCCTTTCAGGGTTTAGCCTACACATGGAGGATAAAAGTTAGTATCAGAAGAAGACATTGTATGATGTGCCTCTCTAAATTAGATTTCATTGTGAATGATGTTTCCCCAAGGAAAAATAGAAACTGGAACTGTTTATCTACAAAACTTCTAAGAATAAAAGTTATTGACCTCAATATGATTCAAAAGAATAGTACTTGGAAATGAACTATAATGAAACATTGCCTGGATTTCAACATTACTGAGTAACATTGCAGATTTAATGAGGTCAGATATTTAAAAGACAAAGTACATTCAACATTGTGCTATTCCCCATCCCCCCTCCCTAAAGGTGATCAAGAGAAAAGAGAAGGGTAAGTCAAATTACATTATGAATAGGTAGATTGACTCAATTAGTAAGAAAACATGTTTATTACAACAGAGATAACTTTCAGGAAGAGAACTAGAAAGGAATAGAGATATTTGAAATTACCCAGCAGGAACAAGCATTAAATCTGTCCGTAAGTCCTTCCATCTTGCCTAGATGGTCAATAGATAATTAATTGAAGCAAAAGCTAAAAAATTCAACTCAGTTTGGGAATAGATAGATGAAACTCACTTGTTCAGTCCCCCTAAAAGCAACAACTAATCGCCTCCTTGCTGAGTCACGCCAAATTGCAGCCTGCAGGTATCTTCAACTTAGTGCTAAAGTTAAAAAATTCTATGAAATCAAATAGTGAATTGCTGCGAAAGATACAGGTTCAAGAATATGAAATTACAGTGAAAACTGAGCTTATTTCCAACGAGATAAAAGGTTCACCTGGGTATCTGTGGTTTCATTATCCAGAAAACAGAGTTTCTCAAATTCTGATTTGATAAAACTTGGATGGCCCAGGGAACTGGCAAGCATTGCCCAGGCTTCCATAGCACTTTCAGCAGTTGAAAAGAGTTCTTTCATTTCTTCAGTCTTCTTCTCATTTAATACTGAACCATCCAGTGTTCTAGGGAGCTTCTCACCACCACTGTACCTAGAGACACTGGTTTCCACTTTAGTAGAGGAGTCTTCTTTATTTTCATTCTCCTGTCCTTCCTTTCTGGACTGAGAAACTGCAGCAGTCAACACCATTAATGCTCCTAAAATGGAATCTGTTTGTCTTAGTAAATCCTGCGTTGCCTTCTTTATGTCTGGAAGAGAAGATTGTATAGTGTTAATGGTAAGTGGTCCAATCGCTTTATCGTTCTTATTTTCTGGACCTTCACGAGTTGCAGACCCAGATTCAGGTACATTATCACCTTGAGTATCTTGATAATCTGGAGTTGCAAGCCCAGATTCAATATATTTTGCTTCTGCAATTTCTTGGGACTGCAGGCCAATCTTGTTTAACAAGTCAAATCCATCCCACTTTAATTTCTCTGGAATAGGAACTCCAAGTTTCTGAACAACATTTTGATTGACAACATCTGCAAAGTTCTTCCAGAAGTAATTATCAAACTGCATATTACCAATTTGTGCTACTGGTTTAGCGTTCTGCCCATTAGCCATGCCAGAATTATCCAATTGGAACTCCTCTGAATTATTCTCACTGTTGTTACTAGTGTCACTAAAAGTGGTTTCTGGACTACTTTCCACATGTGAGAAAGACATCTCTGACACAGAAGAATCATTGGAATTCCTGACACCTTCAGCCTCAATCTTATTACCATTTAACAAACGCTCCAAAAAATTTGCATCATTGAAAGACTTTAACTGTCCAAAGGCATATTCCACAAACTGCCGTGCAGACACAGACTCACTACCAACAAACATTTTTAGAGCAGAGTCAAATCCATTTCTCCGAAGAAATTCTGAAACAAAGGGGAGTTTCCACCAAATTTTCTCTTCCTCAATCTCTTCAAAACTCTTATACTTAACCTGTATCCATACCAGACACAAGTACAAGCAATACATAACATAAGTTCTACTTGCATGTGCAAAATTAGGTGGTTCTAAGATTCAATCTACCTGACAATATGTGATGAAAAGTACATAAATTTTTCCATTAGAAACACAAGAATGGTGGCAGCTGAACACCAAGGGAATCCATATTACAGTAAAGAAGTTTTGTAAAACTTAAGCATCATAGGTTATTTTTCTTGGAGGAGCCACAACTCATTACCTTCTCTATCAAAAAACTTTCTAATTGCTAAATTGCTCACAGAAACATTGATAATTAAAAGTTCTTAAAAGAGGCAAGTAAAATAGATACCCATCTTACTTATTTTAAGTACTCCAAACAGATATTCAGTTTAAAACTTTTTTTCCCACTTTCTATATGCATATCTATTATCTACTTGTTCCCGCCAAGTTCAAGCATCTCCATGCATAATTTGATTCTAGTAGTCAACCCCATAAGCACAAGCAAAATCATGAGCTTGTATGCAGGTGCTCCTCTGGAGTGCCAATACATCCTTCAACTAATCCTTTCTTTGAAATTGAAAAACCATGACCGTTTAGAATATTCCAAATATCAGATATATTTTGCTTAAAATAATAGGACAATTTGCTGTTGTTATACTCCAAAAGAATTCATATAGCCATAAGTTATACTTCAGAACCTTATGAATTGATTACTAGATGAAACAACCCAAATCAAATAAAATATATTAGAATGATCATTACCAAGGTTCCCCATAAACTATATCTTAGCAGAAGTAATCCTAATGAGATGTCTTTAGTTACATGGTCAGGTATTATTTGAAATATAACCGCTAGTTGCTAATCTATTGGATATATATAGTTATGCCCACTAGCTCACTATGAAGATGACTATGACAACTATAGGTCCAAAACTTGATAAGAGAAGTAATGGGAACACTACAAGAAAAACCATTCTCAAGATAAATGATAAACAAGTCTAGGTACAAGAATGGCCAACTTCTCATCCATGTCTTCATTCTACATATCATCTATCAACACCAATCAAATTGAATTTATATCTCTCAAATTTTTGTCTCTTAAACCTAGGAATTAGAAAGACCTAACAATGCAGCCCATTGGAAATCGGTAGGAACTGAAAACACTTTATGATAACCAACCCAATACATTTGCGAATTTTATCCTTTTTGCTCTCCATCTCCTAAAAGCCTTTAACGACAAGATTTCCCCTTATTGGTCTATTGGTTATAAGTTACTCTTACATTCCAGTAGTTCTCTAATGTTTGGAAAAAAATAGCACTCTTTCTAGGGACATAATCACTTTGAATCCTGCTGCCTTCTTCTGAAGACTGACAATATTTTCTGCAAACATATGATCAAAACAGATGTTAGAGAGAAAGAATGTGAAACGACCAGAGCATGTATAAATAACTTAAAAATAAAAAAAGCCAAATCAAAGAGGAAATAGCAATTGAAAGAAATAAGTCAAAGTGAAAAGTGAAAAAGAAAAGTTAACAAATGAAAGAAGCAGGCATCTTTACCTTCAATACAGAAGGATCCCTGACATGCCATTCACCAGCAATAAGCAAATATATTAGGCACCCCTTCATCAACACTTAAAAACCATGTGAAATGCTAAAAGCATTTCCTTAGTTTTGGCCCTTCATAAGAAAAAGCTTCCTCCAACGAAAACGAAGGGGAAGATGGATACAGAGAATGTGATATAGCGAGGTCAAAGAAAATTTTCAAGAAGAAAACTTCTACTCTATATAAGCATGTACATCCAAAGAAGCATACCGATACAGAATGACAAAGATGTTTATGTGCAACTTATAGCTAGTGCTAATTATTTTTTATCAACTCTGTTATATCGGAGAATTTCTGGTAAAAGTACCATAGAGGCCCCTGTACTAGGAATCAAATTTCATTTTAGCCCCTTTACTCAAAAAATGGGCAAATTAGTCCCTGTTCATTAGATCAAAGAGCGAACTGGCTCTTTCCGTTAAAAATTCATCAATTTCTTCCGTTAAAAACTGGCATGGTTGACAAATTAATCAGATGGTTACATGTGGCATGCTACGTGTACCTTATGTTGATGTGTAGAGACTAGCTTTTAACAATAAAAATGATGGAATTTTTAACGGAAGGATCAGTTTACTCTTTGATCTAACGTACATGGGCTAATTTTCCCATTTTTTGAGTCAAGTGGGCAAAATGCAATTTGACTCCTAGTATAAGGGCCTCCATGGTACTTTTACCAAGGATTTCTATTCCTTGATTTAGACCTTTATCAAAAATAAACTTCTGGTGAACCAGATCTGCTAGAAATATATATATTCTGGGATTACCAGAAGTCTTGATTTAGGAAGCTACCTCAAACCACTATAGGATTTCCGAGGCATCTAAGGAATCTAATATTGCAACAGTACATAAGCCTAAATTTAGGAGAACCTTTTTCATGACTGAAATGACAAATAAACTGATGTAAAGAGAAGAAAGACACAAAATTAGACATTTCCTCAGGTTGTTTCATGTGTGTGTGAACTATTTGATATGCTACAGGGAAACCATACCATAAACCTTTCCTCCCTATAGAAGAAAAGTCTCAAAATACAAAGAGCCCATCTTCCCACAAAATTTAAAAATTCAAATACAGATTTGATATTCCAAGAAGAGTTGAAATGGTAATAAAGACACAAAATTAGACATTTCCTCAGGTTGTTTCATGTGTGTGTGAACTATTTGATATGCTAAAAGGAAACCATACCATAAACCTTTCCTCCCTATAGAAGAAAAGTCTCAAATACAAAGAGCCCATCTTCCCACAAAATTTAAAATTTCAAATACAGATTTGATATTCCAAGAAGAGTTGAAATGGTAATATCTATATGGTCAATGCTTCAGACTAAAACAAGCATTAAAATTTATGTTAAAATTCATATGAAGGAAGCATTTCAGAACTTCTCCATTATAGTTCTCAAATCCTAGAATGCCAGGAACCCAATTCAGAAGGGCATTGAAGCATTCTCTTACAAAAAAGGAAATATTCTCCAATATATACATACGCGCACAATTTTCAGAACTTCAATATAGGTTATCCTAGCATGATATGAACCCAATTCGAAAGGGCATTGAAGCATTCTCTTGGAAACAGGGAAATATTCTCCAATATATAAATATATGCATTGCAACAATAGCGCCAGAGAAGTATACCTCAAGCTGCAACCTGCCTCCACCTCCCATTCCTTCCAACTCCACCAGCATTTCATGCAAGTTTCCTGGAGAAAACACCCATTCTAATTGATGATATCTAAAAAAAGAGAAAGAAAAAGAAAAAGAAAAAGAAAATGCAGCTCTGAACTTGAAATTTAGTGTGCTCAACATTAGTAAAGCCTGTAGATAATGACATTGAAACTGTAGTCTAGTTCCTAAAAGCATTACTTTAACAACAAGTCACGAACACCATAAAATTTCAATTAAAATAGAAAAATAACAAGCTTGCTGGATGATCAATAATCCCACTGAATTAGATACAGCAATATGAAAACTAAAGGCATGTTAATATAATAAATCCAAGTCATACATGAAGTTCAAATCCCTACCATCACAGATGTTTTCTAGACTAATGCCTGCATTTCCCATGCGCTTATGAGGAGTCACAAGGTTTGCATCCCAAGCAGCAACCTGAAGTTTGATGGTGCTCATTAAAGTACTAAACCAGAAGTTTGCAACAAACTTATAAACTATGATCCAATAACATTGTGAAATATGCCCTTTATAAACTCTGTGAATTTTATGACTGTAGCTGGTATTTTTACATCATTTAATTTGGAATACTCTGCTAAGCAAGTATCAACACACATGTATACAAGCATAAAGAGAACAACTATAATCGTGATGATCATATATAAGATAAATACAGATATATAATCATTAGCAAATGCCTCTTAAAAGAGTGGAAAATGGAACATGATAATCACCATCATGCTGATTAGTCATCAAACTCATTTCAAAAATTGATAGTCAAAGGTGAAGGAAGTTGCAATAAAGTCATTGATGCACACATGGCTGATAAATAGAGGTATATAATATAGTTGCTATTCAGCAAAACAATTTCAAAGATAGATGCTTGATGGTAAGGAAAGGAGCAATAAAAGCCATATATGCATTAGATTCAACAAAAGCATGCTAGATGGTCATAGACAGGCATTGGATGGAACAGCTGTGAATTTTGCTAAAGCACACACAATATGCTGGAAACTTTTTGATTTTCATATTTTTAACCCAAAATTTATAGATTACTTTGATCTATAATTATTCCTCATCTATCTATTCCAATGGGAAATGTCGTTTAGGAAGTGCAGTACAATCAAGGATGTACAATCAAACTCATTTTCTAGGGAAGGGCTCGCATGTGCATTTTGATTTAGTTGGTGTAGAAAGACAAGCCGGAGATGAAAAGTGCCTACAGCATGTGCTACATAAGCATAATGGGCTTTGAAAATAACGAAATTGTTCAGGTGCATTATAATACAGGAACCATCTGTTATTTCTCACCAGTAAAGGTTGCTAACAGTTTCATATTTTTAAACTTACAAAAGTTAAGTCACTCTTTAAGATAAGACTCTTACAGGAATAGTAACTTTATAATAGGTAGTAATAGAAGTGACTCAGCCATGCTTCATTAAAACAAAAGGAATGAAAATGGAACTAAGAACCTAGAGAAATTAAACGAAAAGCTACTACCAAAAGAAAAACAAGTAAATAGAATGAAAATGAAACTAGAGATATTAACAGATTGAGTATGGACCTGAATACATTTCGAAGGGGTAAGTTTAATATTAAAGGTGAGGTCCTCATTCCACGTTGGCTCCTTTGTCCTACAATCATACAGCCAACAATATATGAATTTGAAAGGTCAAATATCTACTTTATAACTACACAGTCGCTTAAGAATGCCATAATTAAGAATAAATAAATAGCTTTAAAATGCCACAATTAAGAATAGATAAACAATAATGGGTTGACTGTAAATGATCAACATTCTAAATTAATGGTGAAAACAGCTGATATTTATAATCCTAAATATTGAGGTGTACAAATTAGAAAAAATTTCAGGCCATAACTTGCGTGTCTAACAGCAAAAGAATCACCCTAACAACTACTCTAGTAAGCAATAGCCTTCGCTCAAGCTTAAGTACAATATATCAGTAGAGAATAAAAGTGCACAGCATTAAATTGTAACAATTTGTCAAAGACCAAAAAATGGAAAGAAACAAATAGCATTGTCACTTTAATTTTTGCCAGTTCCTGCTATTTAACTAATGTTAAAATAAGCAACTTACGATCCTCATTTGAAAGTATTAATCTCCAAAATACACAGATTAGCTCTAAAATACATCAAAACACCAATGATTTACCCCCATTTAGTCTTGCTTTTGACAACTTGACCATCCAATTGCATTACAACATATGGATCACTAGTTCCCTGAAGGCATATTCGAAAAGATTTGGTTAAGTGTGTGTCACGGAGAACAAACAAGCAGATAAGCCTCCAATTTTCACCTAATAACTTACCCATGGGTCCATAGCAGGGAAATCAAAACCCTTTTTTAACTTTATAAACAATTGGCCATCATAAATCTCTCGTACAAATGACCTGCATTGCATTCACAACGATTCAATATCAAGTTAAAAGCTAAAATCAGCATTCAATTTTCTTTTAAACAAATTACACAGACATCTAATTAGTGTTTGATTATTGAGGGGAAAACCAAAACCTACCCTGAGAGATAAACAGTCTTACAATCTGCAGCATCAATTTCACGCCTCCCTATATTTTCCTGACAAGAAAACACATCCAACCAGAGGGAAAACATCATTATTGCCAAACGACACCTAAATAACCTTCTTAGAGCTAAGGTTCCGTTTGGCGGTTAATTTTTTCTTCCATTTATAATTCTTCAAACTAGCTAAAAAGCAATATGTTGATCAAATACGAACAAATTATTAAAAATGTAAATAACAATTAAAGGTAAAATTGTAGTCTAATTCCTTTTCTTTTAAAATTCGATTTTTCGTTTCTTCATGCTACTTATCATTTCAGTTTTTATTCAAACCGCTTTTGCTTGAAATTCATAATTCAAACGATTCAACTTCAACTTCCAAAAAATTCCTCAGAAACCGAACAGAAAAACCAAAAGAAAATAAAAAACTGGAATTCTCCAGATGAATGACTTACAGGCGGAGTTGTATAAGCTTCAAAAGCAAAACCAGCAAGAATAACAGCAAGATTGATATCAAAAGGAGGCCGCTCTTCTTCTTCTTCTTTCTCTTCCGATGAAACCTTCTCAATCTCAGCATCCATTTTAGAGAAACAAGAAACCGACAACCCTCCAAATCTTCCTCTAATCTTCGCATTTCCTCTCGAAATACTCGTCGAAACCCTAACACTTTTCCCGTAAATTTGGCGGGAAAATCTCGGCAAAGCTTTGAGATTGAAACTACTGAGGTGGAATCTACGGAATCGGAGAGGCGAGTAGTGAGGTTGGAGGGAGAGAGTAGCCATTGTCGGGGCTAACAACAGTGGCAGTTTGTGTAATTTTGTGGAAAGGGAAGGGGAAGTTGGATTTTTGTCAGGGTTTTTTAGTTGACTTATCGTGCACGGGCACGTAATGCGCGAAGAATGTTTTAGAAAGAAGAAGTGACACGTGGCGTATAACCGTCCATCCTTTTTTTCCTTAAATGCGAGACTTCTGTAGGAGAGGTGACCGTTACAGCTTCAGTTAGGACTTTCAATGCAGCTTTGCTAGATTCAATTCTTTTGCGCGCTTCGAAAGAAATTTTAGGCTAAAATATGAATTAAGTCCTTGTATTTTTTGTAAATTTAAAATTTAGTCACTATTTTTTTAATTTTAAGAATTTAATCCCTATATTTTTTAGATTTTGAAATTCAGGTCCAAATAAAAGTATAGAGACTAAATTCTAAATTTGTGAAGAGTATAAAAACTTTTGGATTATGGCATATTTTAACTTTGTTTTTATTTAGATATTTTTATAATTATAAATTTAATTAAAATATTTTAATTAATAAATAATAATTTCAATCATTTCGATTTAAATTGAAAATATCTATATCTAGGTCTAACTTATAAGGACTTGGATGGTGCTTAACTATATTTTATTTTAAAAAATAATAAATAAATAAATTTAATTTGCTATATGTGAAATTTTATACTACAAACATATTATTACATATGCAATGTAGTGCCAACTTGTTATTTTCAAGTAATTATTGCAATGTCAACTTCATTTTAGTTAATGATTTAACGGTTGATATTTGAGTTAATGACTAAAATTTTAAAATTTTAAAAGCATAATATTGAAAATGATCAAATCAGAGAATAAAGACTAAATTCACAATTTTTCACATAGTATAGGACTAATAAAAGAATTTAACCTAACAAACAGTGGCAGAGCCTGAATTTTTGGGGGGCAGAATAAAATTGTATATTTTTACGATAGTAAAAAAGTAATTTTATCATTTTAATAGTCTATATCTTTATAATTTTTAAAGGGTTAAATCAATTTTTTTATCATTTTTAGGAGTCAAAGTGTAATTTTACTATTACTAATTTAAAATTTTATAAATTCTTAAAGGTCTAAATTAAAATTTTATCATTTTAGGGGCATAAACCCATGAGTCTCTATTGCACTCCGCCACTATTAACAAATTTAATTATTACTATTTAGATTAGAAATAAGATTACTAATTTGTAAAAAAGTAGAAATATTAAGCCAAAGTAAAAGAACTAAAACTTGCAAATTTCGTATAATACATCAACTAATAGCAGAATTTAACCTAAAAATAAATAAATTATATAAAAAGGTCTCAACCCTTTTGCATTCTATTGATTATGTCGAGATATCCTTTAAGATAATCAACAACTCTACTATAATCAGGGACGTTGTCATTGATCACAGGGTGTTCGCTGAAATGCCTCATCCATGCATGCAGGCGTGGGAAGGTATCCACTTTAATGAACTTCACTCCCATGACATCTTCCATAGGCGCAAAATAATGAATAACCATTCCAAAAACAAGATCAGCTATGCCCATTTGGTCGCCCCCAAAGAACTTTTTGTCTCCAAGACCGTGTTCCTCAATGGTTCGCAGAATTTTAAAGTTGTTCTCAATTGCCTTTTGTTGTTCTTCCCCGAATTTATAAAAGAATTCCCACATTGGTCGAATCTGCAAGCATAATATTAATAATGTTAGGGTCAAATATCATCGATAGGGGTGTTCAAATTTCAGTTAAAATTGAATTAACCGATTAAATCGATCCAATTCGATTAATCGGTCGGTTAACCGATTTAATTCAGTCGGAGGTCGATTAATAATTTTTGAAAATTCAATTATCGGTTAATTCAGTTCGAAATCGGGTAATTAATTCATTTTTATATATGTTTTATACTTGTTTTAACCAAAAAATAGAAACATATAAATTTCAGTTCAGTTAATTTTTTTGAAAAAATTTTTGGTTCGGTTAATGATTAAAGGATTAAAAAGTTGATTAATTTAGTTAATATTAGTTTGATTCGGTTAACTATTTGAACACTCCTAATCATCGATCTCTCTACAAATGTCTTAAAACTAGACTTGTCGATTGGATGCCTCAATTTGATTTTAGATCCTGTCAATTCGAGTTAAATTTTTTTTTATCATTCCAAGTTTCAATTATTTTGGATTTGAGTTGTTTGAAGTTCATGTCATTTTATGGTCCTGGCCACTTGAATTTTCTAGTTGGTTTTTTTTATTGAGTGACTTTTATTTGATTCATTTTAAATTACTTGCTTGATGCATTTTCAAGTTTGTGTTAGGCGAATTATGCCTATCAATTCTCATTTGAACTCAAAAATTGCTCCAATCAATTTGAATATAAATTCGAAAAAAAAATTACTTGAACTTAAAATGATCCTTATGCAGAATGACTCAAACTCAAAATGAACTCAAAATCCCGTGAACAAGTAATTTGAATTTTACTTAAACCCGATATAACTTAACCCCAAAAAATTGACTAGTTATCAAAAAAAAAAAAAAAAACCAAACCCAAAAAATCATCCATCTTAAAATATTTTGAAATGTTTTGATCTCAATGTTAATCAGAACACAAAATAACCCAAAATTTTAAAACTCGAACTAATCTCACCTAAGTTGATGCAATCCAAAGCTATACGTATTTAGGTTATTGACTTTTTATAATCAAATCAAATTTAATTTATTAAATTAAATTTTTAGATTCGAGCAGAGATGAATCACTTAGAAACAAACATAAACCCTAGCTACCTTAAAAAAATAAAGAAAAAAGTAAATCAATGGAAGAGCAAGGACAATAACAAGGAAACACACGACAAACTTCGAAGAACAAAAACAAAACATCTTGATAAGACATACCTTTTCATCAATGAATTTGGCCCAAAACCTGGCTACGGATCTCTCATAAGCATCTTTCGGCAGTAAAGGACTATGTGGCCACACCTCATCTATGTATTCTAAAATAACCAATGACTCTGCAATTGGCTTTCCACCATGAACAAGCACTGGGATCTTATTATAAACCGGGTTGTACTTCAACAACAACTCGCTCTTATTGTGAGGGATATCTTCTTCAATGTATTCATAATCCACACCTTTAAGTTTCAAAGCCCAAATAACCCTTAGACTGAAAGGACTTGCCCAAAATCCAAACAACTTCACTTCATCATCCATGGTGTGTGATGTTTGGTCTCTGGTTTGGTTGTTCTTGGTTAGCTTCAATGCCATTTTCAATCTTTGCATTAAGGGTTTTATTTTTCAAACAAATGGAGTACACTTGTCTTGGATTGAATTTTCAACCCCAATCATTTGCGTCATGGATGATGCGACTGAAATGACTATGCTATGCTTTGCTGCAATTTATTCTTCACCTTTATTAACCTTAATAATATTCTCTATGTTGATAACTAGGATAAACATGACATAATCAATAGAATATTCGCAATTAAGTCCTTAAATTGTGAATTTTATTTTTAAATTTTAAAGTGGTTAATTTTAGTGTTTATATTTTAAAATTGGAAATTTTAATTATGATGCAAATAGTAGTAATTAAATATGTTAAGTTAAATTATATTATTAGTTTTATACTATGCGTAAATTGTAGATTTAATCTATATTTTTTAATTTAATTTTTGTATCTTTATATTTTTCAAATTCAGTGTTGATTCAAACAGAAGTTTTTAAATTCATCAATTGAAATAACATGATTTTTTTATGAATATTATACAGAAATAGCAAAACTAACATGCTGTTACGTATAAGATAATATATTTGGTGCATAAAATTTTAGAAGTAGCAGAATTTAACTTAATGAATTTGATAGTTACTACTAAATTAGAGTGCACGGATCAAATCACTAATTTATTCAAAATATAATGGCTAATAGAAAAATTTGACCTTTAATAAATACTAAATTATGTAAAAGATATATTTATAAAATAATATGAAAAACCAAATAAGGGTTTAAAGATTATGGTCTCCTAGATTTAAATTTCTCATGTCTGAATAGTTTTAACTAAAGGTGTTCATGGGTCAGGTCGAGTTCGAGCAATGCTCAACTAAAATTTTAGACCCATTTTTAGGTTCGGGCCTAGGCTCGACCCAAAAATGAACCTAAAATTTTGTCTAAGCTGGCTTTGATAAAAATGCTAAAACCCGGGCCCAGCCTTGGCCTGCCCGTATTAATTTTTATATTCTTTTTATATAAATTTTTTAAAAATATATATATTACATTAAAGATTCTAACAATATTAAAATAAATGTTTCCCAACAAATCGAAAATAAATTTTAAAAAATATGTATGCTTAAATAACACTAAGATAGATGCAATTTAACAAGCAAATGACTCTAAAATAGTAACAAAATTAATAATAATATAAAAGCTATACAATAACAACAAAATAGTAGTAACATGATAGTAAAATGGTAGTAAAATAGTGAAAAAAAAAACAAGAAAATAGAAACAAAACAGTAAAAAAAATTTACATCTTCGGGCCGGGCAAAAAAAGCCTTACACGAGAAAACGGGCATTACTTTTTGCCCAATCCCATTTTTTTGGCCTATATTTTTATTCAAACCCTTCCATTTTTCGAAAGAGCCTTAGAGCCGAATCGAGTGGTCTGGCCCATGAGCAGGTCTAATTTTATCCAGACAGTTTAATTATTATTGTTTGAGCCAGACTAAAATTATAAAATTCATAAAGTATAAGAATGAAAACTAATTAAAAGCTCAAATTGATCAACTTAAAGTATAAATACTAAATCTACAATTTATGCAAAATACAAAATCTAATACCAAAAATTTACTTATTTTTATCATCAGTTTCCAATAGTTTCTAATCATTTTTTCATAATGCATCTTAAATTAATTGAGTTTGGGGACAATTCAACTGTGGTCGAAATAAATTTTTACCATTCAATTGAACAAAAATTTATTAATGAATAGATTTAATTCGTAATATATAATCCAAATAAAATAAATTATTATGAAAAATTGAGATTAAAAGATAGTAGTTCAATTGGTATAGTAGTTCAATTGGTTATGTAATCTTTTTTCAAAATTTTATTTTTATTTAATTATTATTGAATGGGTTGTTAAAAAAACTAAATTGAGAATAATTATGTAATAGATTTAACCCCAATCTAATTTTTATAATTGTCGAAACCGCTTTTTGAAAAACAAAAATTTAGTTGTTGACTTTTAAAAAACAAAATTGGAGTCGCCACCGATCCTTTATTAAGGTGTGATCGGCTCACCTTAAAAACAATTTTGGTCTACGAATTTTGAGAAAATAGGTTCGGGAGTTCAATTACGCACGAGGAAGGATTAACACCCTCGTAACGCCCAAATCGGTACCAAATTGATTCTGTAATGTCTTGGTGTCGAAAATTTGAAAAGATTTTAAAAGAGAACATTTAACTCTTGAATGAATTAAAATGATAAGACATTCTTATTTCAAAGAAATAAAACACCACACCCAGTGAGTTAGGGCACAATATTTTTAAATCTTCAAAATATCTGAATATTGCCTTTTGCTTTTGAAAATTCTTATTTCGAGAAGTCAAAATATCAGGACCAGTAAGTTAGGACCCAACATTTTTGAACTCCCAAGAATAAGCTTTTATTTAAAATTTGCGAATTTAATGCAAAATGAATACTTGGTTTTCTAAATTCATCGAAAAATAATCGCAATCCAGTAAGTTAGGATACGATCTTTCTCGAGAATCATGAGTACCAAATATTTTGAAAATTTATAAAATGTGATGATTTTAACACTTTGACAAAACCAAAATATACATTTTTTGAAAAGATATGCTAAAAAAAGGTTAATGTATAACATGAAACCAATATTCTAATTTCAAGAATATATAAATAAACATTTGCCAATATATATACAAGTGTAATATACAAGTAAATTTGAAAATATATGTTCGCATATATTTAACACACATATGATAATACATATAAAAAGATGGAATGCAATATATATATAAAATGCATATAGGGGTGAATATGAAAATCGTAAAAAATAAAAAAATGTACATACGTTAACGCACATATAAGTGCACAAGTAAAAAGCAAAACTTATAATAATTTCTAAAAACATGCATATGTAAAAAAAATATGAATTATAAAATGTGGGCATATACACATATATATACATATTTATTTATAAAAACTATGAAAACATAATATATATAAAAATGTATAAAATATGTGTATATAAGAATTAAAATATGTATGTATATACATGTATCTATTTAAAAAAATGTATAAGTATATGTGTGGAACACAAAGGATGAGAAGGTTAAAAACTGAAAAAAAAACTGTAAAAACAAGTTTAAAAAAAATGTATGAATTCATGTGTTCATGAAAACTAAAAAACATATATGTATTTAATAGGCATGTAGATTAAAAATAGGCGTATATATGAATGGAATAATAATAGTAATAATAATATTAATAATAACAATAAATAAGATAAAATAAAAAATGATTTAGCATAGTCATGATAAAAACAAAAAAATGGATCAAATTGAATTAAAAATGAGAAAATGGGGCGAATTTTGAATAAAATTTAAAAAGAATGGGCCCACTTGAACGCGTGCGTAACAACGAAGGACCAAAACGGAAATTATCCCGTCCTTCCAAAACGCAGCGCAGCGAAGGACCCAATTGAAACAAAAATCAAACATGCGGCCCAATTTTGAAAAAAACCAAAATAAGTTTAATTGAAACGCGACGCAAATTGGAGGGGCCAAATGCACAAATAGACCATTGAAAGGAAGGAGCGGATCCTGAGCTCGGGTCGGGTCGACGCACGGGTCGCAATGCTGAAACGGCGCCGTTTTTGTACCATTATAAAAAATAATTTTCCTCTTTTAAAAATCATTTACCAGAATGGAAAGAAAAAAAAACAAATTGGCCCTTTTTTTGCTCTGCTAGGGTTTCGCCCCTAGCGTCATCGCGCCGTCGTTCGCCTGTGCCCGTGCCCCAATCGCGACGGAGCTGGCCACCCTCGGCGTCGCCGACGAAAGAGGTAAGATCCCCTTTTCCCTTTTGTATTATTTATTTAAAAAAACGAAATAAAAAAATAGAAAATAATGAAAAGAAAAACAGAAATCCAATTTCACCTTGAAAAAATCTTTGTATTCTCAGTGTTTTCTTTCTATTTTTTCCGTATATTTTTCTCTCCTTTTCCCAGTATCTCCCCCTCTATTTTCGTATGTTCTTTTACACTCAAAAAGTCCCCCTTTACAGATTAAAATCGACCCTTTTATAGCTGAAATGTACAAAATAAAATCTATTCTGTTATTCTTTGCTACTTTCCTTCTTTTCCATTGTTGCTTTGTTCCTGTTTGTTGTTACAGGTGTGGCGCGCAAGACGTGGTGCGCGGGGAGGAGCGGCGCATGTAGAGGAGGCTCGCTCCGAACCTTGCGGCGGCTGGAAAGGGGAGGCCACATGCTGCTTAGGGTTTTTTTCTTAGTTTTGGGCTGATTTGTTTATTGGGCTAGGGTTAATTTTTATTGGGCCATACGGGTTGTATATTTATTTGGGCCCGGGCATATTTGGGCTTGTACAGCTGCCCCTCTTTGCTCGTTGTCGTGTAACGAGAGCAGAGCAAAGACTACAAGGTCTAATTGTGCCCGGTTTTACTGCCTTAACTTTTCAGTAGTTCTCTATTTCAAATAGCCTTATTCATTCCTACTGCATCTTCAGAGGTATAGGAACTGGTGCTTCAATCTACTCCATTGTAATGTCGGGAAGATAGGATTCATACGTTGTAGTTTCTCAAAAGAACAAAATTTGCTATCTTTAATCTGCTCCACTGCAACTTCAGGGAGATAAGACTTATAGCTTCAACTTGTTCTGCTACAACTTAAAGATAAATCTGATGCGATCTGCTCTACTGCAACTTCAGAGAGATAAGATCTGTGGTTTTAATCCGCTCCACTGCAACTTCAGGGAGATAGGATTATTGGCTTTAATATGCTCCACTACAAATTCAGGGAGATAAGATTCGCCATCTTCAGTCTGCCCCACTGCAACTTCAGGAGGATAAGACTTGTATCTTCGATCTACTTCGCCACTAGTATGGGAAGGTAAGATCTGCTATCTTTGATCTACTTCGCTGCCAGTACAGGAAGACAAGATCCACTATCTTCGATCTACTTCATGCCAATACATGAAGACAAGATCTAGTTTCTTCGATCTACTTTACGCCAATACATGAAGACAAGATCTGGTTTCTTCGATCTACTTCACGCCAATATATGAAGACAAGATCTGCTTTTTTCGATCTACTTCGCCACCAGTATGGGAAGACAAGATCTGCTTTCTTCGATCTACTTCACGCTAATACATGAAGACAAGATCTACTTTCTTTGATCTACTTTGCCACCAGTATGGGAAGACAAGATTTGCTATCTTCGACCTACTTCACGCCAATACATGAAGACAAGATCTGCTTTCTTCGATCTACTTCACGCCAATACATGAAGACAAGGTCTATTTTCTTCGATCTACTTCGCCACCAGTATGTGAAGACAAGATCTGCTTTCTTCGATCTACTTCACGTCAATACATGAAAATAAGATCTGCTTTCTTCGATCTACTTTGCCACCAGTATGGGAAGACAAGATCTGCTATCTTCGATCTACTTCACGCCAATACATGAAGACAAGATCTACTTTCTTCGATCTACTTCACGCCAATACATGAAGACAAGATCTGTTTTCTTCGATCTACTTCGCCACCAGTATGTGAAGACAAGATCTACTATCTTTGATCCACTTCGCTACCAATATAGGAAGACAGGATCTGCTGTTTTTCAACCCGCTCCACTGTTGCTCAGGGAGATAAGGCTTTATGATTTCTCCGATCTGTTCTCTAGGGAACATGACCTGTATAATTCACTTTATGAACCTAATTATGCCTAATAAATAGGATGTCATGAACAGAATGAATCAAATGCTCCTAACTAGACATGTATGAATGACATTTGAATGAATGCAAAATGTCATTTTTCGAGAATGATTCCTCCTTGTCACTTAGGTTATCATTACTCAAAGTTTATTTAAAGTTTCATCGCTAATATGTTATAGCGCCTTTTTGCTCAGCTGGCGCCTCCAAAGAAACACTTGACCAGATTGCCCCCCACTGTAAACTTCTAAGTTTGATTAATTGGGATGCAAAATTTGTATCATCTTTCTCCCGTTGTAACCCAAGAGTAAAAAGATTTGGCCTATTCTCAATCATCTGCTATCACAACACAGGGTGTAAAGCTCTTTGGTCTCTTACACCATTCCCAGGGTGTCATACCAAATACTCATGCATAAATGAAAAATTTTCTTATCCAAGAACAACTTCTTTATTCGGTGATCATTGCTTGCTTGTTCATTGAAGCTTTGTCACCAATACGACACCTTGCCGTATTGTTCAATCGATGTTTTAGACAGTAAAAACTTAAAGGGATAGTCTGAATTTAGACTTTTCCTTATCAAATTTCCAACCTGGTGCGTTCTAAACAATAGTCCTGTTTCAGGTTCCTTTATTATTTAGAAACTTCTAGAGTAATATGCAAAACTTCCCTTGTGAAAGTTTTATTAGTCTATTAACCATTATTCTAATGCAACATGCTTGCAAAAAGATCATGGATAAGAATAGAGTTGGTTCTGAGCACAGCTCTGAAATGAATAAATTATCAAAGATAACAAAGATGGATAGCAAAGAAATTGATTTAGGAATGCATATCTTGGAAATGAATGAAATGTTCCAAGAACAACAAAAATGGTATAAGGATCAGGTGCCCCAGATATCGCAGCTTGAACTTCTCTGTACAGACTTTCTGAAGACTATTCTGAGTTTAACATGTGTTTAGGAGATCTACAGTACCTTGTCAATGCTTACCCTTTCCTATTGAATCAGGTATGGCAAGACCACTGCACGCCCCATTCTGATCAGTATTTGAGCTGCTTCGATAATCTCATGCCCCATTCTGTTCAATATTTGAGCCGCCTTTTTTTGGGTTTTCAACTCAAATCCCCTTTGGTCTAAGGCGCCCTTTGCGGGTTTTCACCTTAGCCTCTCCATTTTATTTTTCATTTTTCATTTTTCATTTTCATCTTTTCATTTTTCATCTTGTCATTTTTTACGACTCAAAGTGCCCTTTGCGGGTTTTTACCTTGGTCATCTCATTCTTCAAGCGGAGTATTTCCTGACTGAACCTGAATTTACAGAATTTTGCAGATTTATCATCCATCTCACTTAAAATCAAAGCTCCTTTGGAAAAGACCTTCTCTATAACATAAGGTTTTTTCCAATTTGGCATCCGTTATATTTTTTGTAAAGTGAGGATCTTCTTTAGCATTAGGTCGCCATTGTGGAATTCTCTGGAACAAACTTTTTGCTATAGGCTCGCATCACTCATTCCTTGGTACGTCTGGCCCTGATGAATAGTTTTTAGCCTTTTTCTTCAATTAAGTTCAATTGATCACATTACGATTGGATCCGTTCTGCTTCATCCAATCCAGTAGAGTTTTCACTGCATCATTCATGATATTAATCTTGAACATACTACAAATTTCTAATATCGTGCTGTTGTTCAGGTTGCAATGATAGTGCTTAACCTGGGCAATCCTGGTATGACCATGTATAGACATCTTTGAATTCTTGAAGTAACTCAATAACGTCTTGTTTTATTTCTTCGGTCATGCATGCTCCCTCAAGGTCACAGTCTCTATTGTCTCATTTGTTTCTCTTATTACTTTACCATCCTCAACAAGTTAGGAGATAAGCTATAATTTATGACATTTTCAAAGTCATGAGATCCCTCTAAACACATGTCTCACTTAAAAGGCAATTTTGAGTCTGTAGCAGCGTCACTCATGTCATTGATATTTGGGGACCCATAGTGGGTACCAAAGAATATACAAAAGAATGTATGAATAATATGAATGAATGCATGAATGGTTTGGCAGAAAAAATCCCAAAGAATGAAAAAAATCGTAAAGAATGAAAGAACATTTGCTCAAAGATGATTGCAATAATGTATTTCATTAAAATAATAATGTTCAGACGCGAGCCTATTTCACAAAGAAATCCTTATTGCTTCTAGGCTGAAAGCAACAAGTGTGTTCTGAACATTACTCTAACAGACTCTAAATACTTCAGGGGTTTCCTCTGCAGTCCCATTATTTAGAACACCTCTAAGGCTAATATCTAACAAGGACCCTTTTAATTGTGTCCGCATATATGGTATCGATGTGCAAATTTCTCACCACTTCTTCATACATTTCAGTCCCTCCATCCTCAATCATGATTGGGTAGCGGATTTCCTATGCTAGACGAGTCACCAAACTTGACAATACCCATGTTGATAAGTCTTTCAACTTGCTTCTTGAAGGTAGTGCAATTCTCAATCGAGTGTCCCGTAATTCCCGCATGGTATTCACATTGTGTGTTCGCATCATACCATTCGGGATACGGAGGTTGTAGAGGCTTTACATGAAAAGGGGAAACAACATGTGCATCAAACAAATTTTGATATAGTTCCTTATACGATACCGAAATTGGCGTGAATTGGGGCCTCTCTGGGTTTTGTCCTGTACCAGCTTCCTGTCTCGATGAACCTTGCTGGTTAGCAGCCACCTTTCTTGGCTGACTCACAGTAACTGATTTAGAGTAACCCATATTGTTCACCTCATATTCTCTTCTCCTTGAGACTGACCTCTTGCTACTCTCTCCAGCATCGATATTTCCATTTCTTATGGCATTTTCGATCATCTCGCCATTCATGATTATGTCGGAAAGCTTTTTGTGGCACTCCCCAACATATGTGTAATGAATGGTGCCTTCAGTGTGTTGATGAAGAGTATTGTTGTTTCTCTTTCCAATAGCGGTGGTTGAACTTGAATGGCCACCTCCCTCCACCTTTGTGCATATTGCCTAAAGCTCTCGTTCGACTTCTTTTCCATATTCTGAAGGGTGATTCTATCAGGAGCCATGTCTGTCACATGACTATACTATTTCATGAATGCTTGTACCAAGTCCCTCCATGAACCAATTGTGATACGGCTCAGCTGATTGTACCATTTAGATGCTGCCCCTGCTAGGCCATCTTGGAAACAGTGAATTAATAGCTGGTCATTATTAACGTATCCAGCCATTCGCCTGCAGAACATGGTGATATGAGCCTCTGGGCAAGTCGTCTCACTGTACTTCTCGAATTCCGGCATCTTAAACTTGTGAGGGAGTACCAAATCAGGAACTAAGCTCAGCTCTTTAGCGTCAATCCTACGACAGCTTTCGGTGACTTCCATCGCCCTGAATTTCTCCTCGAGCCATTTGCACCTTTCCTCTAGCTGCTTTGGTAATTCCTCCTTTATTCTTTCCTTTTCAACCACTTCATCGAAGTCAGGAATGTCAGAGTTAACAGGGTAGTTTTCGGGATTAGAGCCCAATCTAGCTTGAAAGTTCGAAGCACTGGCTTGGGACTGCTGAGGCCTGATTGTGACAGTGGGTTTGTGTGGATATTCAGCTTGAGTTCGAGCATATGGAGGAGTAAAGCCTGGAAGATAGAGTGGTTCATTACCCACTTCGACATCAGCCATGGGACCCTTTCCCTTATCACCTCCTCCAGTCAACAGTTTGGTTAGCTTCACCATAATATCATCTTGGGATTCTCGCATCTTCTCAGACATATCCTGTTGTATCTTATCTAACCGCTCCTGCACCTATAGTTGAAGTCGATCTTGCATCTCCTTCTGATACTGTTCGAGCTTTTCCAATCTTGATCCATGTCCTTAATCTTTGCTTGAGTGCCGTAACAGTGTTTGGTTGGTTGGTTGGTTTCCAGGTTAACTGAGCAGTGATTTTAATTAATTAGGATCATTTAACAATGTCTAATGCATGTGATGTAATGAAATGCAAATGCATGAAATGAATGCAAAAAGAGACGTTGATTCTGGTTCAATTCTTTACTAGAAAAACTTCACTAGAAAACAAATCTCTTTACACAAAGTAGATATATATACGGCTTCACCCTTGCACACCAAGCAAAGACATCGACCATTCAGGTATTAAGATGTATCTCGCGAATTTGAGCTCCTTCTTGTTTGATCTAGGTCGTAACTCCTTGCTCGCTCACGTTCATTATCTTCTTTAAGAGGTTGAAACCTTTGATGACTTTTGAATAATATTTGGTAATTTGAGTCCTCGGGTCATGCAACAAAGTCGTATACTCCTCTTGTTAGGTTTTTTGTGTCACGTTTTCTTAGACTATACTCGGACAACTGTATTATCCTCCACCTTATCAAGAAACCCATTTTCCATGGTAAGTTCTCTATTTAACAACCAAACACGAATCAACATCTCTTTTCTATAATGAAATGCCATGCAGTCAAAATGCCATGCAGTTAAAGCAAAAACAAACCCAAGTTAGTATCACACATAAAGATATAATCCAATACAAACATGAAATAGCAAGAACACTTATTTCGGAATCCACTAGGGTTTTGGAATAGTTCTACCTAGGGCAAGTTTCTAAAGCTTACTATATGAGGTTTAGTTTCTAGAGTAAAGGTACCCGAACTAGCAGATTCCTCGATCCTCACCCATTATAGGCTCATGTGGATCGGGTTCAGTTCAGGGGAATACATTTCCCTATGGCTGCACGGAGATGAAAATCTCACGAAGACATAGGTACGGATGTATCCCGGAAGCGGTCCACTACCCTGCATGGAGGTGAAAACCTCACGAAGGACTAGTTTCTCATTCCCACTTAAAGGGTAAAACTGACCATGCAATGCAAAATGCAAATACAGATCAACCAACATGGTCCAATCATGCAAACATATCATGATGAAAATGAATGCATAGGGAAATCATGATTTTTAAAAAACTTTTGATTTTCGACAAAAAGACAAAACATAACCAATTCACGGCTCGACTCTCTACCGTCCCCAGTGGAGTCGCCAAGCTGTCGAAACCGCTTTTTGAAAAATAAAAATTTAGTTGTCGACTTTTAAAAAACAAAATTGAAGTCGCCACCGATCCTTTATTAAAGTGTGATCGGCTCACCTTAAAAACAATTTTGGTCTACGAATTTTGAGAAAATAGGTTGGGGAGTTCAGTTACGCACGAGGAAGGATTAGCACCCTCGTAACGCCCAAAATCGGTACTAAATTGATTCTGTAATGTCTTGGTGTCGAAAATTTGAAAAGATTTTAAAAGAGAACATTTAACTCGTGAATGAATTAAAACGATAAGACATTCTTATTTCAAAGAAATAAAACACCACACCCAGTGAGTTAGGGCACAATATTTTTAAATCTTCAAAATATCTGAATATTGCCTTTTACTTTTGAAAATTCTTATTTCGAGAAGTCAAAATATCAGGACCAGTAAGTTAGGACCCAACATTTTTGAACTCCCAAGAATAAGCTTTTATTTAAAATTTGCGAATTTAATGCAAAATGAATACTTGGTTTTCTAAATTCATCGAAAAATAATCGCAATCCAGTAAGTTAGGATACGATCTTTCTCGAGAATCATGAGTACCAAATATTTTGAAAATTTATAAAATGTGATGATTTTAACACTTTGACAAAACCAAAATATACATTTTTTGAAAAGATATGCTAAAAAAAAGGTTAATGTATAACATGAAACCAATATTCTAATTTCAAGCATATATAAATAAACATTTGCCAATACATATACAAGTGTAATATACAAGTAAATTTGAAAATATATGTTCGCGTATATTTAACACACATATGATAATACATATAAAAAGATGAAATGCAATATATATATAAAATGCATATAGGGTGAATATGAAAATCGTAAAAAATAAAAAAAATGTACATACGTTAACACACATATAAGTGCACAAGTAAAAAGCAAAACTTATAATAATTTCAAAAAACATGAATATGTAAAAAAAAAATATGAATTATAAAATGTGGGCATATACACATATATATACATATTTATTTATAAAAACTATGAAAACATAATATATATAAAAATGTATAAAATACGTGTATATAAGAATTAAAATATGTATGTATATACATGTATCTATTTAAAAAATGTATAAGTATATGTGTGGAACACAAAGTATGAGAAGGTTAAAAACTGAAAAAAAACTGTAAAAACAAGTTTAAAAAAATGTATGAATGCATGTGTTCATGAAAACTAAAAAACATATATGTATTTAATAGGCATGTAGATTAAAAATAGGCGTATATATGAATGGAATAATAATAGTAATAATAATATTAATAATAACAACAAATAAGATAAAATAAAAAAAATGATATAGCATAGTCATGATAAAAACAAAAAAATGGATCAAATTGAATTAAAAATGAGAAAATGGGGCGAATTTTGAATAAAATTTAAAAAGAAGGGGCCCACTTGAACGCGCGCGTAACAATGAAGGACCAAAACGGAAATTATCCCATCCTTCCAAAACGCAGCGCAGCGAAGGACCCAATTGAAACAAAATCAAACATGCGGCCCAATTTTGAAAAAAACCAAAATAAGTTTAATTGAAACGCGACGCAAATTGGAGGGGCCAAATGCACAAATAGACCATTGAAAGGAAGGAGCGGATCCTGAGCTCGGGTCGGGTCGACGCGCGGGTCGCAAGGCTGAAACGGCGCCGTTTTTGTACCATTATAAAAAATAATTTTCCTCTTTTAAAAATCATTTACCAGAATGGAAAGAAAAAAAAAACAAATTGGCCCCTTTTTTGCTCTGCTAGGGTTTCGCCCCTAGCGTCATCGCGCCGTCGTTCGCCTGTGCCCATGCCCCAATCGCGACGGAGCTGGCCACCCTCGGCGTCGCCGACGAAACAGGTAAGATCCCCTTTTCCCTTTTGTATTATTTATTTAAAAAAACGAAATAAAAAATAGAAAATAATGAAAAGAAAAACAGAAATCCAATTTCACCTTGAAAAATCTTTGTATTCTCAGTGTTTTCTTTCTATTTTTTCCGTATATTTTTCTCTCCTTTTCCCAGTATCTCCCCCTCTATTTTCGTATGTTCTTTTACACTCAAAAAGTCCCCCTTTACAGATTAAAATCGACCCTTTTATAGCCGAAATGTACAAAATAAAATCTATTCTGTTATTCTTTGCTACTTTCCTTCTTTTCCGTTGCTGCTTTGTTCCTGTTTGTTGTTGCAGGTGTGGCGTTCAAGACGTGGTGCGCGGGGAGGAGCGGCGCACGTGGAGGAGGCTCGCTCCGAACCTTGCGGATGCTGGAAAGGGGAGGCCACATGCTGCTTAGGGTTCTTTTCTTAGTTTTGGGCTGATTTGTTTATTGGGCTAGGGTTAATTTTTATTGGGCCATACGGGTTGTATATTTATTTGGGCCCAGGCATATTTGGGCTTGTACAATAATATTTGAGTATTTTTCGTAAACTTAGAATTTAATTTTTGTATTTGTACTTTTAAGAATTTAATTTTTCTATTTTTTCAGGTTTTAAAATTTAATTTTAATTATTAAAATTATTTTGATAAATTCAAGTTGTTACTTTGTTAGTCACATTAATACCAAATGAATATTTCTTTTATTTCAAAATATCATACTAATAATTTAATAAAAAATAATAATACTATCCATTAAACTTAAAATTTGAAATATGAATAATAAAATGATTAAATTTCTAAAAATAAAATACATATTCGAAGTTTTTAAAAATTAGATGGACATATTGCATATTTCAACATTATTTTTATCCCTTAGCTTTTTCAAGAACCCATGAATAGGAGTGAGCAAAATTTGATTTGATTAGAAAAATTAATAAAAAATTTTAATTTTAAATTATATAGTTCGAGTTATTCGAATAAACTCGAATAAAACAATCAAAATTTTCTATTTAACTCGAATATGAATTACACAATTCAAGTTATTTAAAAATCCGAATAAGAAAAGACAAAACTATATTATTTTGATAAATGTTTACCATTTCTAAAATTAAAAATTAACCATTAAATTAAAAGGCAAAACTACATTGTTTTAATAAATGTTTACCCATAAATCTTACTTACATTTAAATATAAGATTCGTTAACTCGACTCAACTTGAAATTTTTTTCCTCAATTTAGAAAATTTTCATATTGAATTTAGTTGCTAAAATAAGAATTGTTAATTTAAAATTAAAAAAAAAAGCTATCAATTTTATCCACCAAATCAAATATTAATGATTGAGCAAAAAAATAATTCTAGTGATTATGTTGAAATCAAACACTAAGAGCATGTTTGGTTCGCTGTATTGGAATAGAGGCGTAATGGAATAGAGGCGTAATAGCAAATCAATTGTTTGGTTGAATGTAATGGAATAAAGGCGTAATAGTATTCTTGTGTTTGGTTGAATGGAATAGAGTTGTAATAGCATAATGGAAAAAAACTAAAATGACTAGAATACCCTTAGCATAAATTTGTTTGGGTAAATGATTATTGTTATTGTTATTTAAATTTTATAAGATTATTAATATCAATAATAAATAATTTAATCATATTTAAACATAATTATTATTAAATATATTATAATTAAAATATATAATTTAATAAAATTCTTAATAGTCAATATTCTTATATGAATTTACTCAAATCATAATATATGATACTATAAAATATAAATTAACATAATTATTATTAAATATATTATAATTAAAATCTATAATTTAATAAAATTCTTAATAATTAATATTCTTATATGAATTTACTCAAATCATAATATATGATACTATAAAAGATAATTTAACATAATTATTATTAAATATATTTTAATTAAAATATATAATTTAATAAAATTCTTAATAATTAATATTCTTATATGAATTTACTCAAATCATAATATATGATACTATAAAAGATAATTTAACATAATTATTATTAAATATATTTTAATTAAAATATATAATTTAATAAAATTCTAATAATCAATATTCTTATATGAATTTACTAAAATTATAATATATGATACTATAAAATATAATTTGAAATAATTAATATTAAATATATTTAATTAAAATATATGATTTAATAAAATTTAAAATAATTATCTAGATTCAAATTTAAGAATTATTTACATAAACAAAAATATAATATTTGTTTCTAAGTTAATTATTTTAATAAAATAATTAAATATTTATATAACGGTGTTCTCATCTTTTGGTATTTTTATATGCTATTTTAAAGATTGAATCCAAACTTAAAAGAATATTTATTTGTAAGCATTTCACCGGTTTACTTCAACTCAATTATTGATTAATTTTTAATAAACATAAATTCAATAACCATTACTATTATCTTCTGAATATTGTACTGAATTTTAGACAATTTTCTATTTTGAGAAAGGAGTTCATCATAAATGCATCACCCCTTATCTTGCTAGTTCTCTAACCAAAGCAGGATAAACAGAATGGAACAAAAGAACAGCAAGTAAAAAATAGCTGTATCTATCGAACACTGCATTTCAGGGCTTAAATTAAGCATATGTCCCAGTCCATGATCACACAATTTTGAGACAAGATTGGAAGTTCATTGTAGTTTAGATAATTGATTTATACATGGAATTAATTTCAAGTGTTGTTTACGTCTGATCCTATAGGCTGATATACCACAGACTTGCTATTTCCAAAGTTGAAAACTACCCTCAAAGCCGTTAATGTATTAACAAAGAATAATAAGACATGATGTAACTATCTAAGATGTGGGTTCGCTACCGCTCGGCTCATCCAACATCTCAACCACAGGAGCATACTGCACAAGTTAAAAGCAGGAATGGTGAGGGATGATATTGTTTATATACATATATAGAGAGAGAGAGAGATTGAAGTTCATGGAGATGAAAAAATCAGAGAGAGACCTCATCATTCTCTTCAAAGTAGATTCCATCAACTGCACTTTTCTGCTAGAACTCCCATCCTAAACTATTTTCGAGCAGCTCTTTTAATTTCCTTGTCTGCAAAATTCACATATATTGAAACTCAGGATTTTCACTTCACATAATTTACTTATACCTGCCGCTTGCAAATAAATAATTGCAGGGGACTAAAAGTCATCCACATTCTCCCATCAGATACTAGCCAAATCACCCAAGGATTTTAAGGGTTTTCATATACACACAGTTCAGGCAGTCTTTATATCTAACAATCAGGTTTAATTAGTTAAAGATTGAAGATAAAAAGTAGTATATGAATAATAAGCCTAGTCTCCATTTGTCACCATTGACTCCTTTTAAGAGGAGGAAAAAAAAAAAGGAAAGGGATAACTATACGGAATGTCGAAACCATTTTTTGAAAACAAAAATAAGTGGGTTGTCGACTTTAAAAAACAAAAATTAGAGTCGCCACCGATCTGTGATTTAGGTGTGATCGGCTCACCTTTAAAACAGATTTGGTCTACGAAGTTTGAGAAAATAGGTTCGGGAGTCAGTTACGCACGAGGAAGGGTTAGCACCCTCGCAACGCCCAAAATCGGTACCAAATTTGATTATTTTATGTCTTGATGTCGAAAGTTTGAAAAAATTTTAAATAAATAAAAAAAAATTTTAACTCATGAATGGATTAAAACGATAAAACATTCACATTTCAAAGAAATAAAACACCACACCCAGTAAGTTAGGGCCCAATATTTTAAATCTTCAAAATACCGAATATTACCTTTTGTTTTAGAAATTCTTATTTCGAGATAACGAAATGTCACGACCAGTAAGTTAGGACCCGGCATTTATGGATTCCCGAGAATAAGCTTTTATTTGAAAATTGCAAATTTATTGAAATAAATACTTAGCTTGCTAAATTCATCGAAAAATGATCACGATCCAATAAGTTAGGACACGATCTTTCTCGAGAATCATGATTGCCAAATATTTAATTTTCAAAAAAATGATTTTTAATGCTAACGAAACCAAAATATATTTTCTTTAAAAGTATGATAAAATGCCCGTGCATTTATGCTATACAAAAATCACAAAAATGAATCAATAATACAATATACACGCATTTTTTAAGAAAGAAACATAAAAATGTATAAACATAGTGTACTATCAAATTATAAAAATATGAAAATATATACATAATGCGAAAAGTATTTTTATTATGACTTTGAATAGTACATAAATACGTGTATCATAAGGAAATATATATGGGATTAAAATATGTAAAATATTTAAATAAAATAATAATAATATATACGTATGTATATATGTATATAAAATCTATGAAAATAAGATAATAATAAAATCTATGATATGTACGTATTATAAAATGTATAAACATATGAATTATAAAACATGAAAATGTAAATAATTATAAAATATGAATGTATATAATATATATGTAAATTATATACGTATTAACTTTTAATATATATATATATATTATATATGCGCACACATACATACATACAATAATAATAATTAACAGTAATAAACAGTAATAATAACATAATAAAAATAATCTAAAAAACAAATTAAGGACTAAATTAAGGTATCAAACAGAAGTTAAATGCCGAATTTTGAAAATAAAAACAAGAAATGGTGTAAATTTAAACAGATGCAATAGATAAAGGACCGAAAGAGCAAATTTCCCACCCACCCTAAAACACTGCACTCCATTGGATTAAATTAAAACATTAATAAAGCTTTTATGGAAAAATTTGAAAATAATAAAGAAATGGAAAAAAATGATTTAAAAACACGAAAGACCTAAATCATAAATAATCCATCAACTTAAAACACGCGGATCTGATCGGGTTCTGGGTCGGGTTGCACAGGTCCCTAATACGGCGCCGTTCTGGGCTGCATAAAAACCCAATTTTAAACCCTAAAAATCATTTTCTCTCCTCCATCTCAAAGATGCGCCGCAACCTCCATTTCTCTGCAATTCTCTCAATTCTGACGAAGCAAGGAGACCCTCCGACGACTCTCACGACGGTCTCTCACGACAGCGCGCTATCATCGGTAAAAACCCCTCCCTTTCTTCTTTGTTCGTTTCTTTGATTTATTTTAAAAAAGAAACAGAGAAAGAAAAGAAAAAAAACAAAAAGCCGTAAAAGAAAAAAATTGGAAAAATCACCTTCAAAATTTCGTTTTTCTGATTCTTTTTGCTTTTGTATTTCTGTATATTTGTTTTTACAACATTTGTCTAACCCTCTTTACAGATTTGATTCCCCTTTTTATACAACCGAAAACCCCTATTTTCCGTTTTTTATCTACCTCCCCTGTTCGTGGCTTATTTGTTGCAGGTGGATACAAGAGGAGGCGTGCGCGACGTGCGTACGGGGGCTGAACATGGGTGAAACAGTTACCGCGACGTGGGCAGTTGCTGCGACGTAAAGAATATGCGCGGCGCGAAGGCAATCTGCTGCGTAGAGTTAGGGTTTGTTGTTTTAGGCCAATTGGGCCCTGTAATTGGGTTTAACATAACCCAAGTTTTATTGGGTTTGGGCCCGGGCATATTTGGGCTTGTACAGCTGCCCCTCTTTGGTCGTTGTCGTGTAACGGGAACAGAGCAAAGACTAAAAGCCCAATTGTGCCCGGTCTTACTAAGCCTTGACTTCCTCGGTGTTTTTCTTCTTTAAATAGTCTCATTCTTTCCTATTACATCTTCAGAGGTATAGGAATCGGCGCTTCAATCTACTCTACTGCAACCTCAGGGAGATAGGACTAGGTCTTCAGTCTGCTCCACTGCAACTTCAAGGAGATAAGACTTGATGTGATCTGCTCTTTGCAACCTCAGAGAGATAAGATCCGTATGTCAATCCACTCCACTGCAACCTCAGGGAGATAGGACTAGATCTTCAGTCTGCTCCACTGCAACTTCAGGGAGATAAGACTTGATGTGATCTGCTCTCTGTAACCTCAGAGATATAAGATCTGTATGTCAATCCGCTCCACTGCAACCTTAGGGAGATAGGACTAGATCTTCAATCTGCTCCACTGCAACTTCAGGGAGATAAGACTTGATGTGATCTGCTCTCTGCAACCTCAGAGAGATAAGATCTGTATGTCAATCCGCTCCACTGCAACCTCAGGGAGATAGGACTAGATCTTCAATCTGCTCCACTGCAACTTCAGGGAGATAAGACTTGATGTGATCTGCTCTCTGCAACTTCAGAAAGATAAGATCTGATGTGATCTGCTCTCTGCAACCTCAGAGATATAAGATCCGTATGTCAATCCACTCCACTGCAACCTCAGGGAGATAGGACTAGATCTTCAGTCTGCTCTACTGCAACTTCAGGGAGATAAGACTTGATGTGATCTGCTCTCTGCAACCTCAGAGAGATAAGATCTGTATGTCAATCCGCTTCACTGCAACCTCAGGAAGATAAGATCTGTATGTCAATCCGCTCCACTGCAACCTCAGGGAGATAGGACTAGATCTTCAATCTGCTCCACTGCAACTTCAGGGAGATAAGACTTGATGTGATCTGCTCTCTGCAACTTCAGAGAGATAAGATCTGTATGTCAATCCGCTCCACTGCAACCTCAGGGAAATAGGACTAGATCTTCAGTCTGCTCCACTGCAACTTCAGGGAGATAAGACTTAATGTGATCTGCTCTCTGCAACCTCAGAGAGATAAGATTCGCATGTCGATCTGCTCCACTGCAACCTCAGGGAGATAGGATCGATTTCTTCGGTTTGTTCTCTAGGTAACATGACTTGTAAAATTCATATTTATGAACCTAATTATGCCTAATGATTAGGATGTCATGATCAGAATGAATCACATGCTCCTAACTAGACATGTATGAATGACATTTGAATGGATGCAAAATGTTATTCTTCCCGAGAGTGATCCCGCTTAGGTTGTCACTACTCAAAGTTTAATAAGACTTTATCACTGACGTGCTAAAATGTCTTCCTACTCAGCTGGCATCTTTAAAAACACTTGATCAAATGGTCCCACTATGAACTTCCACATTTAATCCACTGGGACACAAAAATTTGTACCATCTTCCTCCCGTTGTAACCCAAGGATAAAAAGATCTGACCTTTTCTTAATCCTCAACTATCACAATTCGAGGACACAGAATGTGAAGCTCCTCTGTCACTTTCACCATTCCTAGGGAATCACCAAATGCACATGCACAAATGAAGAATATTTTTCTCCGAGGAAACCTCCTCTTATTGCAAGGTGATCACTGCTTATTTACAATGGAGCTTTGTCACCAACACGACATTTTGTTCAATCAATGCTTTTGACAACAAAATCCAAAGAGATAGTCTTAATTTAGACTCTTCCTTCTCAGATTTCCCTTCTTCAAACCAGGTGCGTTCTAAACAATAGTCCTATTTCAGGTTCCTGTATTATTTAGAAACTTCTAGAGTAATATGCAAAACTTTCTTTGTGAAAGTTTTATTAGTTTATTAACCGTTATTCTAATGCAACATGCTTGCAAAAAGAACAAAATAATGGATAAAATAGAATTGATTTGAGAACATAGCTCGAAATGAATAAATTATTAATAATATTGAGAATAAAAAGGAATTAACTCATTTCTTGAAAAAGAATGAAGTATTCCAAGAATAAGCAATTCAATATAAATAGTATGAAGACTAGGTGCCCCAGATATCGCAGCTTGAATTTCTCTGTACAAACTTGCTGAAGACCATTCTGAGTTTGACATGTGTTTAGGAGATCTACAGTACTCTATCGATGCCTCAAAACGTCGCATACCGCTTCCTTCTAATTCAGATATGGCAAGATCACCGCATGCCATATTTTAGCCGTCTTGATCACCTTATGCCCCATTTTGATTAATATTTGAGCGGCCCTTTTCGGGTTTTCAACTTAAATCCCCTTTGGTCTAAAGCGCCCTTTGCGGGTTTTCACCTTAGCCTCTCCATTTTACTTTTTATTTTTCCTTTTTCCATTATTTTCATATTTTCACATCTTTTTTTTAAGAAAAGTATTTTTTAACCGCATCCAAGTTTACAGGGTTTGGCAAATCTTTGCCATCCATCTCACTCAAAATCAAAGCTCCCCCTGAAAAGGCTTTCTTTACAACATATGGACCTTCCCAATTCGGCATCCATTTTCCTCTAAAATCCTTTTGTATAGGAAGGATCTTCTTCAACACCAGCTCTCCCTCATGAAATTCTCTGGGACGAACCTTTTTATTGTAGGCTCGCATCATCCGCTTTTGATACATCTGACCATGTCGAACAGCCGCTAGCCTTTTTCCTTCAATTAAGTTCAATTGATCATAACGAGATTGAACCCATTCTGCCTCATCCAGTTTCAACTCAGATAATACCCGAAGAGAAAGAATTTCTATCTCAATAGGTAAAACTGCCTCCATCCCATAAACCAAAGAGAAAGGTGTTGCCCCAGTCGAAGTCCTAATAGACGTTCTATAAGCCAAGAGAGCAAATGGTAACTTCTCATGCCAATCTTTGTAAGTCTCAGTCATCTTTCCCACAATTTTCTTGATATTCTTATTGGCTGCTTCTACTGCACCATTCATCTTTGGGTGGTATGGCGACGAGTTATGATGTCTGATCCCAAACTGACTGCAGACTCCGCTATTGCACTATTGTTCAAATTCAGCGCATTATCAGATATGATCCTCTCAGGCATTCCATATCGATATATAATTTCCTTTTCAAGAATCTGCTAACTGCTGACTTCGTGACGTTTGCATATGAAGCAGCTTCCACCCATTTGGTAAAGTAGTCAATAACCACAAAGATGAAGCGATGCCCGTTTGAAGCCTTTGGCGATATTGGCCCAATGACGTCCATACCCCACATAGAGAAAGGCCATGGAGAAGTCATAACATGAAGAGGTGAAGGAGGTGCATGCATTTTATCGCCATAAATTTGGCATTTATGGCACTTCTTAGCATAGCTGATGCAATCCCTTTCCAAAGTAGACCAATAATACCCAAATCTCATGACCTGCCTAGCCATTGTGAAACCATTTGCATGCGTTCCACAAATACCCTTATAGACTTCTTCTAGAATTTTTCTAGCTTCCACTGCGTCCACACATCTTAGCAGTACTTGATCCTTTCTTTTTTTGTACAGGATTTCTCCATCCAGAACATAGTCAATAGCCAATCTTCTCAGTGCTCTCTTATCATTCTCCGTTGCCTGATCTAGATACTCACGATTCTTTACATATCGCAAGATATTCAAATACCAAGGATGGTCATCCTTTTCCTCTTCCTCAACATTACAACAATGAGCCGGGGTTTCAGAAATACTCATCCGAATAGGCTTCATACCCTCTAACCTATTCACTCGGATCATAGAGGCTAAGGTAGCCAATGCATCAGCCATCTGATTCTCATCACGTGGAAGATAACAAAAAGTAATGTCATCAAACTCATCCATCAATTCGAGAACCATCTTTCGATAACTGATCAGTTTAGAGTCCCTTGTTTCCCATTCTCCTTTGAGTTGATATATCACCAGTGCAGAATCCTAAAACTTTGATTTTACTCTCGACGGCTGCGCGAATGCCCATAATGCACGCTTCATACTCTGCCATATTGTTTGTGCAATCAAAATCCAGTTTGCTAGCTAAAGGATAATGATCTCCACTTGGAGATATCAGGATTGCCCCAATTCTATTACCTACAGCATTTGAGGCTCCATCAAAGTTTAACTTCCACACCTGATCCATTTTGGGAATTTTCTTCAGCGGTTGCTACATACATCAAATTCTCATTTGGGAAATCAAAATTCAAAGGCTCATAATCCACCAAGGCTCTACTAGCTAAAAAGTCAGCTATTGCGCTCCCTTTCACAGCCTTCTGACTTACATACACTATGTCAAATTCAGAAAGCAAGATCTGCCATCTAGCCATCCTCCTATTCAAAGCAGTCGACTCCATCATATACTTTAAGGGGTCTAACTTTGAAATTAGCCATGTTGTATGATACAACATATATTGCCGTAATCTTCGAGTTGTCCAAACCAGAGCACAACATAACTTCTCAATAGCCGAATATCTCGCTTCACAATCAGTGAACTTCTTACTGAGATAGTATATTGCCCTTTCTTTTCTCCCTGTCTCATCATGTTGGCCTAACACGCACCCCATGAAATTGTCAAATACTGTTAGATACAATATTAATGGCCTATCCGGATTAGGTGGTGATAGCACTGGAGGATTAGACAAATATTGTTTTCTTTTGTCAAAAGCCTTCTGGCATTCTTCATCCCATACACCCGGATTATACTTCTTTAGAAGACGAAATATGGGATCACATTTCTCAGTTAGTTGTGAAATAAACCGAGAAATATAATTCAGTCTTCCCAAGAATCCCCGTACTTCTTTTTGAGTGTGTGGTGGAGGCAAGTCTCGTATTGCCCTGACTTTGTCTGGGTCAACTTCAATCCCTTTCCCACTGACTATGAAGCCCAACAACTTTCCTGATCTAGCCCCAAATGTGCACTTTGTTGGATTAAGCTTGAGCTGGAAATTCCTTAGTCTCAAAAATAACTTCCGCAGAACTTGAACATGCTCCTCTTCCGTTCTGGACTTTGCAATCATATCGTCAACATAAACCTCAATCTCCTTGTGCATCATGTCATGAAACAAAGTTACCATAGCTCTTTGATAAGTTGCCCCAGCATTCTTTAATCCAAAGGGCATCACTTTATAACAGAATGTTCCCCACAAAGTGATAAATGTGGTCTTCCTCATGTCTTATGGATGCATCTTTATTTGATTGTATCCAGAAAAACCGTCCATGAAAGAAAACAATGAATAGCCTGCAGTGTTATCTACCAAAGTATCAATGTGAGGCAATGGAAAATTATCCTTTGGACTAGCCTTGTTCAAGTCCCTGTAATCCACACACATTCATACATTTCCATCTTTTTAGGGACAGGGACAACATTAGCTACCCATTCTGAATACTTGACTTCTTGCAAGAACCCGGCGTCAAACTGCTTCTTGACCTCCTCTTTTATTTTTAGCATAATGTCAGGCCTCATTCTTCTGAGCTTCTGCTGAACTGGCTTGCAATCCTCTTTTATGGGAAGACGGTGCACCACAATATCAGTGCTTAACCCAGGCATATCTTGATATGACCATGCAAAGACATCTTTGAATTCCCGGAGTAACTCAATGAGGTCTTGCCTTATCTTGGCAGAAATGTCAGTTCCGATTTTTACCTCTTTTCCCTCCTCTAGACTCACAATCTCCAATGATTCTTTATGATGTAAGATTTGCTTATCCTCCTGTTCTACCATTCTCAATAAGTCCGGAGATACATCACAATCTACGTCATCTCTAAAATTCTGTGACCCCTCTAAACACCCGTCTTGTTCAAAAGGTGATTCTGAGTCTGGAGTAGCGTCATTCATATCATTGATATCCGGGGACCTATGATAGGTGCCAAAAATATACAAAGAATATATGAATTTATGAACAAAATATGATTATGAAATGAATAAAAGCATGATGTAGAAAAAGAATAAAAGAATAATTACTCGAAAAAAGAATAAAAGAATACTGGCTCAAAAATACGTACGAAAAAGTATGTTTATTGAAATTATAATATTCAAGATGTACATAATCCATAAAGAAATTATATTTTAAGTCGAAACAACAAGGATGTTCTGCATATTTACTCTGAACAAGCCCTAAAAACTACAGGAATCTCTTCCGCAGTCCAATTGTCCAGATCACTTCCAGGTTCGTAAGGGTGAATCTCTAGCCAAGTCTCTCTTTCAACTGTGTCTAAGGCATTGATGTGAACATCTCCCAGCAACTCTTCAACTCTCTTCACTTTAAGCACTTTCCGTTCCGGATGAATAAACCCTCCTGATACGAAGGCCTTGGATATGTGAGGAAAAACCATAGGCTCCCCCCTAACTTCATTTCCACTCAAGCGTGCCTTTCTTCTCTCCTGTCTTTTCTCCATTTCCTTTCTTCTTTGTTTTACATCCGGTCTATAGCCCAGACCAAAGCGATCAAACTTTTCTTTTATCACCGGTGCTTCTACTCTTCCTTGCAAATCTCTTCCCAATCCTTTTCCGGGTACAGCTCCTCTTCCCACCATTAATTGAAGGCCCATTTTTGTAGTCTTGGATATCTTCGGTACTGGAGTTCTATTCCCCTCAGCAATAAATGTTGTATTAATAAACTCTAAAGTCCGGAAAGAACATTCCACCGCCTCTTCGTCCGTCTCCACATATGGTGCATTACTGGTTACTGATGCGATAATACTCTCTTCAGCATTTATTGTCACCAACCGCCCTTCTGATACTAATTTTAACTTCTGATGCAGCGTTGAAGGTACGGCCCCCGCCGAATGTATCCAAGGTCTGCCCAATAAACAGTTATATGAAGGCTTGATATCCATTACAATGAAATCTACTTCATAAGTATTCGGGCCAATCAGCAATGGTATCTCAATTCTCCCCAAAACATTTCTTTCCGTTCCATCGAACGCCCTTACCATGTTTTGACATGTCTTCATATGTGAGCTATCTATAGGTAGCCTATTGAGAGTAAATAAGGGCAGTACATTCAATGCAGATCCATTATCGATTAAAACCCCTGAAACCAAACTTCCTTTACACTGAGCAGTAATGTGCAAAGCTTTAGTGGACCCCATACCTCCAGATGGTATTTCGTCATCGTTGAAGAAGATAAAATTATCAGTACTTATATTATTGACCAACCGACCCAATTGGTTAACAGAAATATCACTTGCTACGTATGCTTTATTTAAAGCCTTCATCAGTGCATTTCGATGCAACTCTGAATTCATGAGCAAAGACAACACAGATATACGAGTTGGCTGCTTATGCAGCTGCTCTACCACGCTATACTCACTGTGTTTCAGAAATTTTAAGAATTCAGTGGCCTCTTCTTCCTTTATTGGCTCATTAATTAATGGCCTTAATTCAATTTTCTTCTCTTTCTTTTGCTCAGCTGCAAAGACTTTTCCTTCCACCGATTCTGTTTCAGCATTGATCCGACCACAGTACTCCTCCGTATTCGTATAAGCACCTGTCCTTTGGTTTTCTTTCTCAATCCTAACTGAAGCTTCTTTCCCCGAAACTGCTACCTCGCACTCATAATTCCAGGGGACCTTCCTGCTATCTTTATACGAAAACTTCATTGGCTTTTGAATAACGATCTTCGGAGTCACCTGTGCCCTAACTTCAGTAACCCTAGGGCGTGAGATGATTATCTTCGGAATCCTCGTCTTCGAATCCGATGCTCATATATTTTCTTTCCTTTCTTCCTCTTCAAAAAACTCCATTTCTCCAACATCCATCATGCTCTGGATCAGAGCTCTGAATTTCTCACATCTCTGAATTTCATGTCCCACCCCATGATAGAACTCACAATAGTTTTGGGTCTTGTCACCCTCCACCTTATCTGCAACAATCAACCCTCTTCTTACCATTTCCTTCCAAACCCTCCTCAAAGGGATCTTTACCTCATCAATATTCTCCTTGACCTTCTTCCCTGTACTTTCACCCACCATGTTTACCCAAGTATCAGTATGTTTGGGTAATGGATTTTCCGTACCTGATGAATCATCTATCTTGACAACACCCATCTGAATCAACTTCTCAACAAGCTTTTTAAAAGCAGTACAATGCTCTATGGAGTGCCCCGTAACTCCTACATGGTAATCGCATTGTGCATTTCCGTCATACCATTTTGGATATGGAGGCTGTAAAGGGGTCAAATAAAATGGAGCAACAATGTGTGCGTTGAATAAATTTTGATACAACTCTTTATATGACATAGGAATGGGTGTAAACTGAGGCCTCTCATTACTTGGCCTCGTACCAAATTCCTGTTTTGATGAACCCTGTTGACCTGCCACCACCTTCCTGGGCTGATTCACCGTAATTGATTTGTTGTATGTATTCACGTTGTTTACCTCACTTTCTTTTTTCTTTAAATTCTGCCTTCTACTGTTATCTCCGACATCAATCTTCCCACTCTTTACAGGACTTTCAATCATCTCACCACTCATGACAATGTCAGCAAAGTCTTTCGTGGCACTGCCTAACATGCGTGTGATGAAAAGGGCCTTCAGCGTATTAACAAAAAGCATCGTCATTTCTCTTTCAAGGAGCG
Source organism: Gossypium turneri (assembly GCA_008044935.1). NCBI lineage: Eukaryota > Viridiplantae > Streptophyta > Magnoliopsida > Malvales > Malvaceae > Gossypium > Gossypium turneri. The sequence goes on from CP032573.1 coordinate 64,665,713, forward strand.
GTGGTTGGACCTGCACTGCCACCTCTCTCCACCTCTAAGCATATTGCCTAAAACCTTCATTCGACTTTTTCTCCATATTCTGTAAAGTGATCCTATCAGGAACCATTTCCGCCACATGCCCATACTGTTTCATAAAAGCCTGTGCTAAATCCCTCCAAGAGCTAATCTTAGCACGGCTTAATTGATTATACCATTTTGACGTAGCCCCCGTGAGGCTATCCTGAAAACAGTGTATCAATAACTGATCATTATTGACATACCCAGTCATTCGCCTACAAAACATAGTAATGTGGGCTTCAGGGCAAGTGGTCCCATTATATTTCTCGAAATCTGGCATTTTAAACTTGTACGGAAGTACTAAATCTGGTACCAAACTTAAATCCTTAGCATCCAACCCATGACATCCTTCAGTAGTCTCTATCGCTTTGAATTTCTCCTCAATCCATTTCCATCTTTCTTCGAATTGCTTTGGTAATTCTTCCTTTGCTTTCTCTTTTTCAACTGCTTATCGAAATCAGGAACAATAGGAATGGCGGGATTATTCTCAGGACTAGAACCTGACCCTACTTGAAAATTCATAGACCTCGAAGCATCGGCCTGAAACTGTTGAGGCCTAATTGTAACAGAAGATTTGTGTGGGAAAACCTCAACTTGAGGCTGCGCATATAAAGGAGCAAAACCTGGAGGATACTGGAGTCCATCCTCACCTTTCTCCTCAATATTGCCTACAGGACTCTTTCCCTTATCCTTTCTATCAGTTAAGAGCTGAGTTAACTGGGTTAACATGCTTCCTTGGGATTCCTCCATTTTATCCATCAACTTCTGCTGAATTTTTTCAAGCTGTTCCTTCATTTGTTGCTGGAGCTGATCCTGCATTTCTTTTTGGAACCCTTCGAGCTTCTCCAACCTTTGGTCCATATTTTTTAATTTTGCTCTTGTACCGTAGCGGTGCTGAGTTGGCTGGTCAGATTCCAGGTTAACTGAGGAATGATTTTGATTAATCAGAACCTTTTGATAATTTTTAATGCATGTAATGCGATGTATGAAAATGAATGCAGAAAAGGCGTTAATTCTAATTTCAATTACTTCCAGAAAAGCTTTAATAAAAAATAAATCTCTTTACATAGAATGGGCTACAAATATGACTTTGCCCTAATACTTAAAACTTTGATCTTTTTAAGCAACGAAGCTAATTCCTGTCCTCGATCTGACTCTAGCTCGAACTTTACGCTCAACGTGTCGGCTTGTACCGCTAAAGTTTGCAAGTGATCTGCCACTTCTCGAATCTAGATCACAGCTTCTCCCATAATATGATCCCTGTCTCTAACCTGATTTTGGAAATACTGAAACTGCTTATTTTGGCGACCTTCCTTTGCCTCTAGATGCTCAATCCGAACCTCACAATTCCGCAATGCTGCTTCTAGCCTTTCTATTGTGCTCTTCATTTCTTCGATCTTGCTAAGACTTGCTTTCAACTCTATTACAGAGTTTCGACTTCGATGTTGACGGAGAGACCCTTCTAACTCAACTACTCTGTCCTTTAGTTCTCCTTTTTCCTTTTGGCTCTCCGATAAGCTTCTTCCTAATGCTTCATTTCGTGCTTGCATTTCTTGAAATTTTCTTTCCCATCGGTCTGACTTGTTTCTTTCCTCTCGAATTTCCTCACGCCACTGTTCTGACATTTTTCCAAGCCCAGCAGTTCTCATCGACAGACGCAGCTTCTTGTAATCCGTCTTCAAGCTATCTAGCTCTTCCTCAGCCTTATTCTTCCCCTTTCTCAGTTTATCAGCCTCGAGTTTCTGAACATCCACATCCAGTCTCAAATTCACTTTCTCTTCCTCCATTTGCTCTATTTTCTTCTCTAATTCTGTATTCTTCCTTTCAAAGTCCTGTTTTATGATCTCCGGCTCAGTGGGGACGACACGTAAATGCTCCTCTATCGACTGACTATTCTCCAGACTCGGCTCAGGAATGTTATCGTTGATCCTCTTAACCCACCACTCGTTGTACTCGGGAGTTGCCATTGGACCCACAGCTAATCTTTTCATTCGGCGAGTCTGATTCCATGCATTGGCCATCTCACGAGCCTTCTTTTTGTAACCATCATCTTTATACGAGAATTCACACTTAGCCAGTCCATGTGTTGCGAGCACAAACTGTCTTGACCTGTATTGCCTTAGCACAAGCAACGGGGCATAACCCACAGCACCCCATATTCCAAGCAAAGGAACCCAATCAAAATCCCCACATCGATATAAGATCTCGTCTGGAAGCAACCACGGAGCTCTCTACTCGATATCCTCCTCTTGCAAATTCTGAAAAATTACCATCCATTTCTCATCTGAGATGTCATCTCTCCTTGGCGTAGCCACTATCTCCTTCAAGGGTGAATAACTTTCAGAGAAAACCTGATATGAAACTTTATCAACCTTCCAAAAGTGACTGTGGAACCATGCAAGTAGGAGCTGCGCGCATCCAATAAACCTACCCTCTCCCGCTCTTCGGCATGCATTCAGTGACCTGAAGGTTTCTGCCAAAATTATCGGGACCGGTGAAACTCTCTTATCAAGCCTATCAAATAAGTCAGTAACCGCCTCGTCAACATGCCCTAAGGTCTTAGGGAACACTACCAAACCAGATATACTTAAAGCAAAGATATCTACCTTCTTCCTCAAATCTGGGTGCGCTAAAATGAGGTCCTTCAGATTTTTCCAAGGAATGTATCTACTATCCCCCTTTTGCTTGATCCGAGCTGTAACCCATTACTCGCTCATCCCCGTTATATTCATCAGCTTCTTCAAGAAGGTCGGTACATTTACCGCTTTCGAATAGATTCTGTCTACTTGAATCCTCGAACACCGAAGTAATGCCATGTACTCCTCTATTGTAGGCACCAAATCAACTTTTCCGAACGTGAAGCAACTGTAGGCCGAATTCCAAAACAGGGCAAGAGCTCGAAACAGACGCTTGTCTACCTTCACATCGAGTAAATAAGGCAAATCCCCATAATTTGAATAGAACAACTGCCTAACCTCATTATTCCATTGGTCCCAAATCTCCTTCAACTCCTGCAAGTTATTTTGAGCTACGCTAACACGGGTGAAGTCCCATAATTCTGATATGTACCCCTCAGCCAAACTATCACCTTTTCTGTGCTGTGTCATCTCAGCCCAAGTTCGGACAGCCGCATTGTCCTCCACTCTATCAAGAAACCCATCTCCCATGATAAAACTTTCTATCTAGCAACCGAAAATGAACCAATGCCTTTCGTAATGAAATGCCATGTAATTGTAATGCCATGCAATCAGAGTAAAACACAAAAAGTCAGTAACAAATATAAAAACAAACCGAAAGCAATAAAATACCTATTCGGGTGACTACTAGGGGTATAGTTCTACCTAGAGTAGGTTCCTAAAGTTCACTATATGAGGTTTTGGCTTCTAGGGTAAGGGTACCCGAACCAGCAGATTCCTCGATCCTCACCCATTATAGGCTCATATAGACCGAGTTCAGTTCAAGGGGACACATTTCCCTATGGCTACACGGAGATGAAAATCTCACGAAGACATAGGTACAGATGTATCCCGAAAGCGATCCACTACCCTGCACGGAGGTGAAAACCTCACGAAGGACTAGCTTCTCACTCCCACTTAGAGGGGTAAAATTGACCATGAAATGCAAAATGCAAATCAACTAACGGACTTAGATCAATCAAGCAAGCATATGATAAAACCAATGAATGCAAAGGGGAAAATCATGATTTAAAACAACTTTGAAACCTTTTCGACAAAAAGACAAAAGCTAATCAATTTATGGCTCGACTCTCGAAGTCCCCAGTGGAGTCGCCAAGCTGTCGAAACTATTTTTTGAAAACAAAAATAAGTGGGTTGTCGACTTTAAAAAACAAAAATTGGAGTCGCCACCGATCCGTGATTTAGGTGTGATCGGCTCACCTTTAAAATAGATTTGGTCTACGAAGTTTGAGAAAACAGGGTCGGGAGTCAGTTACGCACGAGGAAGGGTTAGCACCCTCGCAACGCCCAAAATCGGTACCAAATTTGATTATTTTATGTCTTGATGTCGAAAGTTTGAAAAAATTTTAAATAAATAAAAAAAATTTAACTCATGAATGGATTAAAACGATAAAACATTCACATTTCAAAGAAATAAAACACCACACCCAGTAAGTTAGGGCCCAATATTTTAAATCTTCAAAATACCGAATATTACCTTTTGTTTTAGAAATTCTTATTTCGAGATAACGAAATGTCACGACCAGTAAGTTAGGACCCGACATTTATGGATTCCCGAGAATAAGCTTTTATTTGAAAATTGCAAATTTATTGAAATAAATACTTAGCTTGCTAAATTCATTGAAAAATGATCACGATCCAGTAAGTTAGGACACGATCTTTCTCGAGAATCATGATTGCCAAATATTTAATTTTCAAAAAAATGATTTTTAATGCTAACGAAACCAAAATATATTTTCTTTAAAAGTATGATAAAACGCTCGTGCATTTATGCGTATACAAAAATCACAAAAATGAATCAATAATACAATATACACGCATTTTTTAAGAAAGAAACATAAAAATGTATAAACATAGTGTACTATCAAATTATGAAAATATGAAAATATATACATAATGCGAAAAGTATTTTTATTATGACTTTGAATAGTACATAAATACGTGTATCATAAGGAAATATATATGGGATTAAAAATATGTAAAATATTTAAATAAAATAATAATAATATATATGTATGTATATATGTATATAAAATCTATGAAAATAAGATAATAATAAAATCTATGATATGTAGGTATTATAAAAATGTATAAACATATGAATTATAAAACATGAAAATGTAAATAATTATAAAATATGAATGTATATAATATATATGTAAATTATATACGTATTAACTTTTAATATATATATATATATATATATATATATATATATTATATGCGCACACATACATACATACAATAATAATAATTAACAGTAATAAACAGTAATAATAACATAATAAAAATAATCTAAAAAACAAATTAAGGACTAAATTAAGGTATCAAACAGAAGTTAAATGCCGAATTTTGAAAATAAAAACAAGAAATGGTGTAAATTTAAACAGATGCAATAGATAAAGGACCGAAAGAGCAAATTTCCCACCCGCCCTAAAACACTGCACTCCATTGGATTAAATTAAAACATTAATAAAGCTTTTATGGAAAAATTTGAAAATAATAAAGAAATGGAAAAAAATGATTTAAAAACATGAATGACCTAAATCATAAATAACCCATCAACTTAAAACACGCAGATCTGATCGGGTTCTGGGTCGGGTTGCACAGGTCCCTAATACGGCGCCGTTCTGGGCTGCATAAAAACCCAATTTTAAACCCTAAAAATCATTTTCTCTCCTCCATCTCAAAGATGCGCCGCAACTTCCATTTCTCTGCCATTCTCTCAATTCTGACGAAGCAAGGAGACCCTCCGACGACTCTCACGACGGTCTCTCACGACAGCGCGCTATCATCGGTAAAAACCCCTCCCTTTCTTCTTTGTTCGTTTCTTTGATTTATTTTAAAAAAGAAACAGAGAAAGAAAAGAAAAAAAAAAAAAAGTAAAAGAAAAAAATTGGAAAAATCACCTTCAAAATTTCGTTTTTCTGATTCTTTTTGCTTTTGTATTTCTGTATATTTGTTTTTACAACATTTGTCTAACCCTCTTTACAGATTTGATTCCCCTTTTTATACAACCGAAAACCCCTATTTTCCGTTTTTTATCTACCTCTCCTGTTCGTGGCTTATTTGTTGCAGGTGGATACAAGAGGAGGCGTGCGCGACGTGCGTACGGGGGCTGAACATGGGTGAAACAGTTACCGCGACGTGGGCAGTTGCTGCGACGCAAAGAATATGCGCGGTGCGAAAGCAATCTGCTGCGTAGAGTTAGGGTTTGTTGTTTTAGGCCAATTGGCCCTGTAATTGGGTTTAACATGACCCAAGTTTTATTGGGTTTGGGCCCGGGCATATTTGGGCTTGTACACGGAAGAAATAGGTGAAGTGTAAAAACCTTCCTAGTTCGTAACATGTTTTGGCAAGTATAAAATTGGTAAGAATTGAAACGTAGAAAAGCCAGACTTAGAACACATACCCATGAGAGAAGATCTCCATCAACAACTGAAGCATCTTGCACTAACGAAAAGAAATCCTGTGATTCCACCATCAAACTACTTATCAATTTTGGTGTAGGCTAATGTTACTGAAAAATGGTTACTTTAAAGTTAGGTACAAATGAAACAATAAGTCAGGTGATCCTATTTCTAACTAAATGCTAAAACTTGACAAAAAGATGCAGGTTTCAACTATTTCAAGGAAAAATAATCATGCTAACAATCAGTCAGCACAACTACACATCTAAAAATCATGAAACTACCTTGCAAAAGCAGTGTAGAAAGCTATCAGAAGAAAACCATGAATCATCCAATAATGCTGATGTCACTGCCTCTCCAACACTACGATCTTTTTGAAGTCCATATTTTAGTTGATAGTAGATGACCTTAATGAACTGTCACAATCCTGCCATATGTTAGATATTAACACTAAACTATAAACATCAAGACAGGAAAAAGGGCATCATGTGTTGTTGACAGACAGCATATGCTGAAACTAAGAGAGAAAAAAGATAGCTCTAATTCAGTATGCATAAACTTGAATGGAATAGCAAATATTTGTTGATCTAGGCATACAGCTCTTACCATAATGTGCAGAATTATATAGTTAAGGCAAATTTACCCAAAAATGGATCCCAGACAAAGAAATGATAAATTCAGAAAATTACCTTTGTGAACAACTGACTCCTTGTTTGAAAAGGCTGCAAAATATATACAACGGAAAAGTCAAGGCCAAATAAAAATAACAAATCCATTTGCTATATACTAGCATTAAGTAATTTAAAAATGAAAACAAGCCAAACAGTTGAATATACATGAAGGGAGGAAACGTAAGCCTTTTGAAAAAATGGAACTAATAAAACATTTATGCAGCAGACAGAATGTTCGGTGATAACATGGTTTTTGTGCATCCAAGGTTAGACCTAGGATCTCTTACCAACAAAATACCTATGGAAAACTAACCTGTAATGAGCAAATCGGGGCAGAGTGCGATGAAGAAGAACCTGTAATCAGAAAAGGGGAAACCGATTAAGTGAACAGTGCAATAATCGATGAAGAAGTCAATGCACATTACAAGGCAGTGATTCGAATCTGCTTACATGCAGAAAAAACAAAAGACACTAACAAGGCAGCCAATGAAACTCATTACAGAGAGAAAAAGAGAGTTAGAAACCTTTGCCTTTCAGTTGCAGTAACTTGGAAACCCACCAACTGAGAGCAATCGAAAGAGTGACGGAGAGAAAAGAAAAGAAAAGGTTGACTGGTTGAGAAGGCCAACCGTAATGTTGTAAAGAAAAAGAAAAGAAACAGAAGACGCAAATCGGCAGAAACTGAGCAAATCGGCAAAAACTGTGAGAAACAGAGGGAACAAATCAGCAGAAAAGAAAAGAAAAGAAACAGAGGGAGCAAATCGGTAGAAACAGAGCAAATCGGCAGAAGCTAGAAGGAAGGAACAGAAGAGGCAAAGGGGAAGCCGATCGGGAGGGTAAAACAGGGAGGGTAAAGTGAAGCAGCACCTAAACTGAGCAAAAGGGATGGATTAGAAATCGGTGGATTTCACCGATTAGGTCAGTAATGTATTACTCCCGTAATAGCATTACCATAAACCAAACAACGGAATAAAGGGGGCTTAAGTGGGGCCTAGCCAATACACCCAACCAAACATGGTGTTAATCTTTTTGTGAATTTATCATCAATATCATTCTGATTTGTAATATATTATTACTTCAAATTTATCATTAATGTTGTTCAAAGTTATCATGTATTATTATTTAAATTTGACATAGTTATATATATTTTTATGTAAATCGGATATATATATATATATATATATATATATATTTTTATCTTTTTATCTTTTCTCTTTAATTTTTTTTATATAACATTAGTGTCATTAAATTATATTTAATCTATATATATATATATTATGGATTTATTAATTATTAATGTCAAGTTTTCTTTTAAAAGTGTTCATATATTATTTTTACTAAGTTTTCCACTCCATATCTATTACTCTTTTAAATTAATATATATATATATATTACGTTATACATTTTGATTTTCTTCTTATAATATTTACTTAAAAATGCATTTAAGTATTATTATTTTATGTAGTGTTTGTTCTTTTTCTCCATTTTAATAATATTTCATGCTTATATACCTATATTGTTCATTTTTACAAATTCTTGTGCATATGATTTATTTATTATAATTTTCTTTTTAGTGTATCTTAAGAAAAATTTGATTAGTAATTCATTTACTTTTTGAATGTTGTATGATTGAGATTATGGTTGCTATTCTTGTTTGAATTTATCCATCGCTTGTTTATATTATTTGACGATCTATCGTCCACTAGTGTATCGTAATTTACGAATTATTATTTTGAATTATGCACCACCATTCAATCGGATTACATTTTATTTAAATATCAAAAACACTTTTATTCAAAAAGCTTTCAAAATAACGCGACACTCGGGATTTGTGATCCTCGAAAAGATTGTGTCCTAACTCACTGGATTCCAATCTTCCTCGGGATCTAAGAGACCGAATATTCCTTTTAATTAACACACAAATAAAAAGCCCATTCTCGGGAATTCGACACGCTGTGTCCTTACGCATTGGATGTGATGTGTCGTTTTCTCGAAATGAAAATTTTTCTAACAAATGAGAACAAAGGCAATATTCGATATTTAGGAATTTTGTGAAATTGAACCCTAGCTTATTGGGTTTTGACTTTCTCATTTGACCCGAATAATCAAATATCCTTCTCAAATGCATGGGTTTTTAAAATTAAAAGATAAACTTAATTTTGAAGATTAAAAATGTTGCGCCCTAACTCACTGGGTGTGACATTTTATTTCTTTGAAATAAGAGTGTTTTATTATTCAATTTATTCAAGTTAAAAGGATCGTATTTTTAAAATCTTTTCAAAATTTTGACATTAAGACATTAAACAATCAATTCGGTACCAATTTTGGGCATTACGAGGGTGCTAACCCTTCCTCGTGCGTAACCGACTCCCGAACCTACTTTCTCAAAATTCGTAGACCAAAACCATTTTTAAGGTGAACCGATCACACCCCAATAAAGGATCGGTGGCGACTCCCAATTTTCTTTTTTAAGTCGACAACTAAACTTTTTTTTGTTTTTTCAAAAAAGGGTGGCTTCGACAGCCATTACTGTTGTCCTGCTTCTTGTTGCCGTTATATTGCTCATGTACGTTGTGCAACTGAAAAAGCAATTTGGGATTGAAGAATTATGTTGGAAGGCTATGATGAGAGGTCCGAGGAAGTGGTGGATGAATCTTGGAATTTGATTACTGATGTTGTTGAACAAATTCGTATTGGAGAGCTAATGGTAGCAAGTGAGATCAAGCATTCCTATCATGATCATAATTTAAGACTCACTTTTAATGGGAAGGCCAAAGATGATGATAGTCAGTGCGATGGGTGCACGGGACCTATATCAACTTCTTTTTATAGTTGTGAGCATTGCAAGTTCTTTCTCCACAAAGATTGCGCTGAATTGCCTAAAGAAATGCCACACCCATTTCACAAGCATTTGCTTACTCTCGTGAACTCAAACGATGAGGATAATTATTTATTGTGCCGTGCTTGCCGTCGTCGGTATCAAGGATTTAGGTACAGATGCTACGAAGGAGATTGCAGGTTCGAAATTGACATTCAATGTATGTTATTGTCGGACACCTTGAAGCACCCAAGTCATAAGCATTCACTCTTTCTTGTCCACAACAACCAGGGAACGAGTTGCAGTGCTTGTTTCAAAAGACTATACTCGTGGGATGTTGCATATAGATGCATGAAGCTCTGTGATTTCAGTTTAGATGTAGGTTGTGCAACACTACCACTCACTGCTTGGTACAAGTATGACAGGCATGCTCTTACTTTGACTTATTCTGATGATTCTGAGCCTTCTCAACTTTACTGCGATCTCTGCTAGAAAGAAAGAGAGCCAAATCGTTGGTTTTATTACTGTGCTAATTGTGATAACTCTCTTCATCTCAATTGTGCTATTGGGGATCTCCCATATATGAAGCTTGAGAACAAAATCAAAGATACAGTTCATCGACATCCACTCACTGTTGTGAAAAACATCTGGAATTGCCCTCCATGTAAGGGATGTGGTGCGGTTTGCAATGGGCAGGCCCTAGAATGTAAAGAATCTGAATGCAATTTTACGGTCCACTCGAATTACCTTTCGAGACTCCTTGAAGCATTTGAATGATATTCCACTCAAGTTTAAGAAACAGAGAAGCCTCAACATCACAGGTGTGTGGTGTTGTGTGGAAGGGTGTAGCAGATTTGGTAAAAATGGGTGATGGTCTTAGTTATTGTAATCTGCATTATGTTATGTTAATGGTTGTTGTTTGAGCAGTAGAAGGTTGTGTTAGATGAAACATGATTTGTAACCACACATCTTTATCTTTCACGTTTCTATTTGCTTCTTATGCTTTCTCAACTTTATTGCGATCTCTGCGAAAAAGAAAGAGCCAAATAATTGGTTTTACTACTGTGCTGATTGTGATAACTCTCTTCATCTCAATTGTGCTATCGGGGATCTCCCATATATGAAACTTGGGAACAAATTGAAATATTATAGGAATAAACATCCATTCACTATTGTAAAAAACATCTGGAATTGCCCTCCATGTAAGGCATGTGGTGAGGTTTGCCATGGACAGGCCCTAGAATGTAAAGAATCTGAATGCAACTTTACCGTCCATTGGGATTGCCATTGGTATCTCCGGAAATCATCTGATTGATATTCCACTCAGTTTAAGAAACAGAGAAGGCACAATATGAGAGGTGTGTTGTGTTGTGTGGAAGGGTGTAGCAGATTTGGTAAAAATGGGTGATGGCCTTAGTTGTTGTATTCTGCATTATGTTATGTTTATAATAATAGTAAAAATTTTAATTTTTAATAATTTTTAAACTAATTCATATCATCCAATCAATTAAGTAGATATGCTTCTTTAGTAGTTTCTAGTTATGTATTTTACCTACAATTTATGAATGATGCATTTGTAATTAATTGGATTTGGTCACAGCTATACTGACATCGATTCAACTAAAAATTGAAGCTTTGATTGGTTTAATTGCCAATTCGATTGTTATAATATTAATTCAAAAAAGTCAATAAAATATTTTTATTGTAGGATAAATGTACATTTTGATATTTGAACTTGATTTCAAGGTTCAAATTGGTACTTAAAGTTTAGGGTTTAAATAGGAGGATAATGCAATTGAACACACTCAAACTCACGCGATTTTAGACTCTTAAAAATTAACAATTCAATTTAATTTAGTTCTTTAACCTAAAGCTTTGAAGTTTGGCTCTCAATAATTTATATTTTATGCTAACCATTTTAATTAAAATATTTTAATTTCGATTTTGTTTCGAAGTGAGCAATCGATGAATTGAATCCAATCCAAAGATTTAACAAACTCTTTTACGAATCAAAATAGAACCAAATTCTCTATAAAACCAACAAAATCAAATTAATTATGAATAATTTACTGCTCTACCTCTGATTGAATTACTAAATAATATTGGCAAAAAATACTAAATAAATATTTTTTGTAAATATAATTTTAATATTAATTTTTTCTTTCACTCGTGGATATGACAAAATTCGCTATTTGAAATTAAAAGTCGATTAATTTGATGGATTTCTAAAACAAAAATAAATTTACCGGACTTACAACATACTCGACAAAACTAAAATCCACCCGTTGAATTGCTTTAGTCAGTTTGACCCGACTATTGCACACCCTTAGTTTTGCTCCCTGAATCTATGTATACTTGTTAACATCGGGACTGGTATCATTGGAATGAAACGTGGAGAGCAAGCAACAAAATTTTCCAAAGAAAAGTCTCCTCTCCTACTTCCTTCTACCTCATACTTTCTTCTAATGTTTCTTTCTTCTTTCTTTCTTTATTTGCTTAATTATATCTAAATCTATGCTTAGAATTTTGCAAATTGGGCAAAGCATCAATATATTCCTTTCTTTATGAAGACCAAAACCAACACCAAAGAAAAGAATCTACTAACCATGAGGCCTGGAATAATTTGATGAAGCAATTTCATTTTTGTTCTTCTTCTTCTAAATAATTTCACAGTATCTGAGAGTTGGAAAGAAAGAGAGATGGAAATTCAACATTTCGGCCATCACCATCCTTTGGTCTTCATCCAAGCTCACAGTGTTGCAAGCAAAGCAGCTCTTTGCCTTGGCTGTGGGAAACCTTTAGAGGGCTGGAGCTATGGCTGCAATCAATGTGAGTTTTATCTTCACAAGGGATGTGCTGAGTTAGAGGTAGCCCCCAAGATTCAGCATCCCTTCCACCCCGAACACCCACTCACTCTTTGTCCAGAACTATTTTATGCTTGGACAGACGGGTGCGATTTCTGTTGTAAGGAAATTGGGCCATTTCAATATAATTGTAGTAAATGTCCTTTCGGTCTGCACATCACTTGTGCTTTGCTTCAATCATCCATTGCTGCAAATTTTCCTAATTCTTTGCACCCCCATCCTTTACACTTCATTCAAAATCATAACAAGGAAGTCGAGTCTCATTGCTCCGGATGTCAGAAACCATTATCTGGTCCAATTTACCACTGCTCAGATTGCACTTATCCTACATTCTTTAACCTTCATAAGGAATGTGCTGAAATACCCCTTGAGATTAATCACCCCTGTGACCGTAAGCATCCTCTTACTCTCTTGTCACAACCGCCTACTCATCCCCAGAAATGTAGTTGCTATCTATGCAGAATCCGATGGAAGGGGTTTGTTTATTCCTGCTCTCTATGCAACTTTGATCTTTCACTTGATGATTTTCTTTTTTAACCACCAACAATCACAGTTGCAAGTCATGAACACCCGTGGATGCTTGTATCTAGAAAAATGTGGTTTGTTTGTGATTTTTGTGGCACTGACGGGAATCACTCCCCTTATCACTGTGATACCTGTGTACTTTTTGTCCACAAGAATTGCATTTCATTGCCACGCCACATCATGATAACACGACATCACCATACGATTTCTCTTTCGTATTCTTTTCGACAGAATCAAGTTGAGGATATGATGTGCAAAATTTGTTACGAGGAAGTTGATATAAGCTATGGCCATTACCGTTGTCCTGCTACTCGTTGCTGTTATATTGCTCATGTACGTTGCACAACTGATAAAGCAATTTGGGATGGAACAATTATGCCGGAAGGCTATGATGAGAGGTCTGAGGAAGTGGTGGATGAACCTTGGAATTTGATTACTGATGTTGTTGAACAAATTCGTATTGGGGAGATAATGGTAGCAAGTGAGATCAAGCATTCCTATCATGATCATAATTTAAGACTCACTTTTAGTGGGAAGACCAAAGATGATGATAGTGAGTGCGATGGGTGCACGAGACCTATATCAACTTCTTTTTATAGTTGTGAGCAATGCAAGTTCTTTCTCCACAAAGATTGCGCTGAATTGCCTAAAGAAATGCCACACCCCTTTCACAAGCATTTGCTTACTCTCGTGAACTCAAAGGATGGTTATTCATGGTGCTATGCTTGCCGTCGTCGGTATCAAGGATTTAGCTACAGATGCTACAAAGGAGATTACTGGTTCAAAATTGACATTCAATGTATGTTATTGTCGGACACCTTGAAGCACCCAAGTCATGAGCATTCACTCTTTGTTGTCCACAACAACGAGGGAACGAGTTGCAGTGCTTGTTTCAAAAGACTATACTCGTCGGATGCTGCATATAGATGCATGAAGCGCTGTGATTTCAGTTTAGATGTAGGTTGTGCAACACTACCACTCACTGCTTGGTACAAGTATGATAGGCATCTTCTTGCTTTGACTTATTCTGATGATTCTGAGCCTTCTCAACTTTACTGTGATCTCTGCGAGAAAGAAAGAGAGCCAAATCGTTGGTTTTACTATTGTGCTGATTGTGATAACTCTCTTCATCTCAATTGTGCTATTGGGGATCTCCCATATGTGAAGCTTGGGAACAAATTGGAACATTTTAGGCATGAACATCCATTCACTATTGTGAAAAACATCTGGAATTGCCCTCCATGTAAGGTATGTGGTGAGGTTTGCAATGGACAGGCCCTAGAATGTAAAGAATCTGAATGCAACTTTACCGTCCATTATTATTGCTGTATGGGTCTCCGGTGAATCATTTGAATGATATTCCACTCAAGCTTAAGAAACAGAGAAGGCACAATATGAGAGATGTGTTGTGTTGTGTGGAAGGGTGTAGCAGATTTGGTAAAAATGGGTGATGGCCTTAGTTGTTATATTCTGCATTATGTTATGTTTATGATAGTTGTTTGAGCAGTAGAAGATTGTGTTAGATGAAACATGATTTGTAACCACACATCTTTATCTTTCACTTTTCTATTTGATTCTTATCCTTTCAACTTTTATGTAAAATTAGTGATGAGATTGAAGAATTGGTTTCTAGTTTGTCATAAGAAAATATTTTTATTATCTGAACCATGAAAATACTAAAATAATGAACATAATGTTGAGTTTGGAAATTTAAATAGAAAATCACACGATTTCTCTTTCGTATTCTTTTCGACCGAATCAAGTTGAGGATTGGATGTGCAAAATTTGTTACGAGAAAGTTGATATAAGCTATGGCCATTACCGTTGTCCTGCTTCTCGTTGCCGTTATATTGCTCATTCACTTTGTGCAACTGATAAAGCAATTTGGGATGGAACAGTTATGCTGAAAGGCTATGATGAGAGGTCTGAGGAACTGGTGGATGAACCTTGGAATTTGAATACTGATGTTATTGAACAAATTCGTATTGGAGAGCTAATGGTAGCAAGTGAGATCAAGCATTCCTATCATGATCATAATTTAAGACTCACTTTTAGTGGGAAGACCAAAGATGATGATAGTGAGTGCGATGGGTGCACGAGACCCATATCAACTCCTTTTTATAGTTGTGAGCAATGCAAGTTCTTTCTCCACAAAGAATGCACTGAATTGCCTAAAGAAATGCCACACCCATTTCACAAGCATTTGCTTACTCTTGTGAACTCACACGGTGAGTGTGGTTATTCATGGTGCCGTTCTTGCCGTCGTCTGTATCAAGGATTTAGCTACAGATGCTACGACGTAGATTGCAGGTTCGGAATTGACATTCAATGTATGTTATTGTCGGACACCTTGAAGCACCCAAGTCATGAGCATTCACTCTTTGTTGTCCACAACAACGAGGGAACGAGTTGCAGTGCTTGTTTCAAAAGACTATACCAATGGGAAGTTGCATATAGATGCATGAAGCGCTGTGATTTCAGTTTAGATATAGGTTGTGCAACACTACCACTCACTGCTTGGTACAAGTATGACAGGCATGCTCTTACTTTGACTTTTTCTGATGATTCTGAGCCTTCTCAACTTTACTGCGATCTCTGTGAAAAAAAAGGAAAGCCAAATCGTTGGTTTTACTACTGTGCTGATTGTGATAACTCTCTTCATCTCAATTGTGCTATTGGGGATCTCCCATATATGAAGCTTGGGAACAAAGTCGAAGGTACAGGGCATCGACATCCATTCACTGTTGTGAAAAACATCTGGAATTGCCCTCCATGTAAGGGATGTGGTGAGGTTTGCAATGGGCAGGCCCTAGAATGTAAAGAATCTGAATGCAATTTTACTGTCCACTTGAATTGCCTTGGGAGACTCTTTGAAGCATTTGAATGATATTCCACTCAAGTTTAAGAAACAGAGAAGCCGCAACATCACAGGTGTGTGGTGTTGTGTGGAAGGGTGTAGGAGATTTGGTAAAAATGGGTGATGGCCTTAGTTGTTGTAATCTGCATTATGTGATGTTAATGGTGGTTGTTTGAGCAGTAGAAGGTTGTGTTAGATGAACATGATTTGTAACCACACATCTGTATCTTTCACTTTTCTATTTGCGTCCTATCTAAAATTAGTGATGAGAAGGAAGAAATGGGTTTTAGGTGGTATTTTATTGTGAAAAGTATGAAAATACGAAAATAATGTTAAGTTTGGAAATTTAAATACAAAATCATTCTTCCCTTCATAACTGCATACAAAATTGTGTGTGATTGTTAAGACGATTTGGAATATCTTATTATTCTTGGCATACAAAATAAAACTGTATATATGTTTTAGCTTTACAATTTAGGTTAATTAAGTCAGCTTAATTAATTTTATTTGTACTCCATTTTCTAATTAATATTATTATGCCTAAATTCTTGAAAACAATTTTTTTCTTTATTTTAGATCTTTTTCTAAAATTTGGAATAATGCCTTGCAAATTTGATTCTTACATCAGATTTTACTGTTCACAGCTTAGAAAAGACTAAATTCAATTTAGGCAAAATGTCACTTTTTTTTCTTTGCCCTCAAAATATTAAAGATAAAAAATCCCTTTTCTTTCAGTTCGTTTTTTAACTTTTAATTTTTATCAGATGATCTGGAACTAAGTGAAAAAATTAACGAGCTGTTAATTTTGATTATGTGGATGATAAATGTTGATCTGATATTCATAACAATCCACATCAGTAAAAATTAATTATTCAATCTTATTATATATTCTTATTATATTTGCTCTTTTTGACATAATGCTTAGAACTACCTATAGTCCCTCCTCAACTCATGAATAGGAGTATAATGTGCTTCAATGCACTTAAATCCACGTCCTCCTGCATTGACAACAATACTCATACTAATCGAATTAAAACTAAATCGACTACTTACTAATTTTGAAAATATTCAAAATTATTTTCTCAAATAATTTAATATTAAGCTGTCAATCTTAAAATATTAATATATTAAACTAAAAAAACTCTAAATGGAACTTCGATCTCTTGAATCTACCTTTGGATCATCTTAAGATTCTAGATAAGTGGAGAAAGAAAACGAGCTTTTAACTCAAATAAGATAAAATAAATTTGATACCTAAACTTTAGTTCTATTTATTATTGCCATATATCCTTCCAATGGAGTTAAAATCTTGCCTCACTTTGAATGCAACAAATTGTGGGACTATTAGTTAAAAAAAGCAACATAAGTAAACCATTCCATTCTTTGTGTAAAATAATTCCAAAAAATAAAAAATTTAGAAAAATTAATTTTTTTTGATTTTATATTAATATTAATGAAAAATAATATTAGAAATATTTTCACACCCTGTCCCTGTCCCTCTCCCACTGTCCCCCACCGTCCTCACCCAACCCTCTCCCTCTGCTAACCCTTCAATTATATTTTCATAAAAAAAAAAGTCCCTCCTTTCTTTCTTCAACATTAATTCTTTGTCTCATAATTCCCTTCAAATCCATCCACCACATGTTTGGGAACACGACCCTCAAAAAAATAAAATTGAGCCTGAAATTGGTGTTTTCCTTTTCATGTATTGGATTTAGACCTGTCCATGTGCCGGGCCGGGCCGGGTTCGGGCCGGGCCCAAAAATTTTTTTGGCCCGCCTCCTAGGCCCGGGCCCAGCCCGACCCGAAATATGGGCCTAAAATTTTGCCCAGGCCCGGCCCGGGAAAAATATCATAAGCCCGAGCTCGGCCCGGCCCGGCCCGGCCTATTTTTTTAATAAACATTAAAAAATTATTTTAAAAAAATAAAAATAAAAAAATATATTTTAAAATGATTGGAATAGCAATGCACGGAATTAACTGGAAGATCATTAAATGTTCTGCAAACAATAATCAAGTCTTATTCAGCCAAAACAAATCGAAATCTGAATGACAAGCTTTGACCAATTCAGTGAACAGATGAAAAGATCATCTCAAGAAAGAATCAAACCTTGCATAACTTGTACTTAGAACAGCAAGAACTACTAGTGAAAAAAGGCAACTTAATCCAATTCTTTCTCCGAGTCTCTCGAGTATAAAAGTAGAGAAAAGTGAGGAATAAGCAATCATCATCTGCACATATGTGAATTAATTTGATGTTATGGAGCATTTGACAGAAATAAGGTAGTAAAATTCCAAAGGGGCTATGATTGTGGATGAAATAAAATGGAAACTCATCTGCAATTTCTGATTCTTTCTATGTAAAAACACAATAAAAACACCAAATTAGAAACAAAGCAAGTGAGATTTCAACTATTTGGTATTCAGCAATGAAGCGCAAATTCGAAGGGTAGACAAAAATAAAATATTGAAGTTCATGGTTTCAACTACGGCAAATAGCTGTGTTAAGAACAACATTTGAATGACGGAAACAACCATCAAGAACCGAAAGCTAGAGGAACAAATAAAAAAATATAAATAAGTAAAGTTGCAAGGCTAACCGGCAAGGTGTCCAGCAGTACTCGATTGTCATCAGGCCTTAGATGATAATAAGTAGAACCAAAAGCCACACTTGCAGTTCCTCCATAGAAAAGCAGCCAGCCCCATAGCTCTCCTGGCAATCTGCCACCAATCCACCGTCCATAAACATCAGTTAATCAGCAAATGGTCAGAAATTTATCCTTTACAAATTACAACTTAAAGACATCTAAGTTTTTTTTTAAAAAAGGGGGCAAAAAACACCTTATATTGAAAAAGCTTCCTCCTCCAAGGCAAAGAACAAACCCAAGAACACCCACAATCAGAAATGGGAAATTGGTGATCACATTCATCAACAACAACAACATTAATATAATTTCCTTCCCAAAGTGTCATTAACAAGGAAGATAACATAATCGTAACCATTGATTCAGAAGAAATGAAGTATCTTAAAGATAATGAAAACGAGGAAACCGAAGAAGATGAGCAAACCCGTACCTGTACCAAACTCCTCGTTCTTGTATGCTTGCTTCTACTTAGCTATTCGGGAATAAACAAACCGACCGGAGGTGGATCAGTGGAGGTCTTGACGGTGGAGGTGGATCGGTACTGGAAGACTGTCGATTTTGGAAATGGGATTTTGGGTGAGGCAAAGCACAAGGGTTAGGGATTTTGGTACATTTTCTGTTCTGACGAGGAAATGAAAGTAAAGTATTAAAATAAAAAACTATTATATTTTAAAAATAAAAAAATACATATTTAATATATTTTCGGGCTGGGCCGGGCCCGGGCCAAAACAATTGTGCCCGAGGCCCGGCCCGTTTTCTAAACGGGCCTAAAATTTTACCCAAGCCCATATTTCAAGTCTATATTTTTACCCAAACCCTCCCATATTTCGGGCGGGCCTTCGGGCCGAGCCGGGCGCCCGGCCCATGGACAGGTCTAATTGGATTTGCTTTCTTATAGTAGGATTATAAGTTTGTGGGTGAAGGTTTTGTATTTGTTAGTTTGGTTTAGTGGACTCTTAATTTTATTTATGGCCTTCTTCCAATCCAGAATTTTGTTTGTCCTCTGAAACTAGATGTGATCATGGGCCAGGCCGGGTCTAGAAAAAATTTTCGGCCTGCATCCTAGGCCTTGGCCCGGCCCGACTCGAAATATGGGCCTAAAATTTTGTTCAAGCTTATCCCGGGAAAAAATTCCTAAGCCCGAGCTCAGTCCGACCCTTTTTTTTTTAGTCAACACCAAAATTGTATAAAAAACTTACAAAATATAATCAACCAACCAGAATATCCATACATTAAACAATCAACATATTTAATTTTATAACAAAATATAAATTGTAAGCTAAATTAAATTTTCAACAATTAGAAAAGAAGTACCCTAAAAAGCAACCGAAGAAACATCATCCTCATCGTCCTTTTTGCAACTAATTTATTATATTCGAAAATGTATTTTAAAAATAAAAAATAAAAAAAGTATTTTAAAATACTTTAAAATAAAAAAATATATTTATTATATAAATACTAAATGTCTAATGGGAAATGGGGAAATGAGAAATGTATTTTAAAAATAAAAAATAAAAAATATTTATTATATATTCAGGCTGAACCAAAAAAGTTTTGCCCGAGGCCCGGTCCGTTTTTTTAAACGGGCATCGTTTTTTGCCCAAACTCATATTTCGGACTTATATTTTTACCCGAACCTCCCATATTTCGGGGTAGGCCGTCGGGCCGGGCCAGGCCACCCAACCCATGATCACCTCTATCTAAAACTCTAAAGTGCAAATAACCAAATTAAGTATCTTTAATGTACCAATTGGTTTGTGTCTTTTAAAAATAATTTTTCTAATTTTTTTTATTTTCCCACATGTCTATTGGTGATTGAGCCACATCATCATTGATCGAGGTTGATTAATGGGTGACTAACGAAGGACTAACGAGGTACAAATGTAAGAAAAAAATATAGTTTAGATACTCAAATTGATCAAAAAAGTGTTTAGATACTTATTTAAGCAAATGAGTATATTTTAAAGGATAATTTTAATATTAAGCCTTCAACCTATAAATAGATTTATTTATAATTTAATTTAATTTAATATGATCTGATTCAAATTAATTGTTAAACACATTTAATGACTTAAATTTTAGTCACAAATGACAAACTTCTACAACATAGTTTTTTAGTTCAAATTGGTACTTTCAAATAACTAAGTATTAATTTAGATAATAAAAAATTAAATTCGGGTATTAATTTAAGTCAAGAAGCTAAGTTTAGGTATTTAATTGGACCAAAATACCAAATGGAACTTTGAAGTCATGTTCAAGTACCTAATTGGAAAAAAAGAAACCCTTAGGTATCAATTTGAACTCTGAAGCTAAGTTAAAGTACCAAAATGTATATTTCCCTTACTTTTCCAATAACACTAATGCTCTCTCATTTTTATCCACTAATTATTGACAGAAATTTCTAGTGATTATGTTGAAAGTAAAACTTAATTTTCTGTCACCGACAATCACAATCCTTTTTGCATTATTTCTCAATTTTTAGTTCATAAACGATCAAGAATACTTTTTTTTTTTACAGTGATTATGTTGAGATTTCCTATAAAATTCTCTTTTTATTTGCAAGGAATCTACAACTCTAGTGTGAATCAGGGAAGCATGCAGGCGTGGCAAGCTATCAGACTATTCCTAAAATGAGGTCAGCCATGCCAATTCCATTAAAAAGAGGCCTAAGCTAAGCTACCAAGCAAAGAGGAAGAAGAAGAGATGGTTTCAGGGTAAGGCATGTGCTCCAAAAGGGTAGCGGTGGATGCAAGGCATCACATGCTAGGAAGGTTGGCTTCCATATTGGCCAAGGAGTTGTTGAATGGCCAAAAAGTAATGGTGGTGAGATGTGAATAGATATGCATGTGGGGTGGATTGGTTGGCCAGAAGATGAATCTCATGAGGTTTCTTAGGAAGTGTATGAACACTGAGCCTTCTCCTGGTTTCATCTAGTTTCCTGCTCCTCTAACATCCTCTGGCGTACCATTCGTGGGTGTGTTTTTCTTTTCGAGAGTTTTTTTTTCCCTTTTAGTGTGTTTTCATAGTTCTTTATTTGGTCTGTGAATGAAAAGGATGGAAATTTCTGGGTTTTTTATGCTTGGTAATTTAGGAAGCCTTTATTATAAACTTTTTGAGAGATTTTTTTTCTATTTATTTGAAGTTCTATGATTTGGATATTGGAACATATATTGCAAAAGAACCAAAGGAATCTGTGTGTTTAGTTATGTTTGATATCAAAATTAATAATGAGAGTTTGCTATTGATTTTTCTTATTATAGATCTGTGTGTTTGTTATAGTTGGTTATCGGTAAAATGTAGGGACGAAGTGAAAGAGAGTAGAATGAGTGTGCTTGAGGTTATTATTGTTGGATTGAGAGAAAACTAATAGCTGACAAAGTCTATGAATCTTATGGTGCAAAGGCAATGTATTTGGCTTCGGCATATATGAAGTGAAGTATGTAATTGGGCTTCATTTTGACTTTCCTTATGGTAATTGATATTTGCTTTGATTGCAGGATGATTCCTCGCAAAGACTAAGCACGGAGTGGCAGCTTTCGCTGGTTTGAAATTGAAGGCTTATGAGGGGATTCCTGCACCATATGATAAGACTAAGAGAATGGTTATTCCTGATGCTCTCAAGTTTTGCAGTAGTTGGTTTCTTTCGCAGAATTTAGAATTTCGTTTTCTTACTTTCTTCTGTGGATAGTTAGTCATGCTCAATGTTTTTTAAATTGGTGGAGAAAATAGCATTACCCTGGAGTAAATATGAAATATAACATTGAACGCTTTTATGTAGGTTATCCAACATTGAATGCTTAGGACTTGGTTTGGAGCTTCAGGAACTACTGATGAATAGGACTTGGTTGTCCTTTACTCAGAACCAGAGCAGGTAGGTTCTGTTTTTACTCGGCTTTTTGTGATTGATGTTTGTTGCACCTTTTCCCCCCTCTTTTTGTAACTGTATTGTAGCTTTGGGTTAGTGGTTGGGCTATGAATTTATGAATATCAAACTGTTGTGTCTGGTCAACATTGCAGACTCCTCGAATTGTCTCCTTACCGTCTGAGTCTTACAACCTACCAAGACAACACCGAACCAAACCTTCCGCATACAGAAGAAAAACATTCCTTGCAATAAAATTAAAACTGATACAAAAACCACAACATCCATAGGGAAGCATCAAAACACCTCAAAAAGATAACCACAATGACACTTGCGTACACCACAACTCATGAGATCAACTTTAAGACATCATATCATGTTATCCACTTGTGAGCATCCCTTAGAAACTAAATAAATACCATAAAAGAAATATATTAAATATTGTCATGTTATCAATTCAAGGTAAATTCCTTATAAATATTGTCATGTAATTGTTGATGCTCTAAATGTTGATATGCATGAATATATTAAATATGCACTAAAAATATAAAATTAAAATTAATTACAAGAAATATAAACTATAAAGCAAATTGAAGCAAATATATACTAAAATTTTGAACTTAAAATATATATTTAAAACTTAAAATATATTATTAAAGACGCATTTTAATAAAGATTGATTAAAGTAAATATATTTCAAATTCTTAATTAATTTAAACAAAACTCAATTATAAAAAAAATATTATTATCTTTTTCAAACTCTAACAAATTTATGGGAAAATTAAATGTTCCATATTCTTATCCTTAGAATGGAAATGCTGGGGTATTATGGGAAAAGAAATATTGACAGATGTTCTCAAAAGTCAACGACGAAAATGATTCTTCTCTTTAAGGACAAAAGCAAGACCTAAGAAAGTATACCACAAAGGGTGGAGTAAAGTGAAGCAAACTCAAAGGTTTTCTTGTAATGGATGTGAGTGAGTGTGAGAGTAGGACAGAGGGGGAGACCATGGAACTTCAACATTTCAGTCATCCACATCCTTTGGTCTCCTTCAAATATCAGACTGTTGCACGCGAAGAAGTAAACCCAGAAGCAGCTCTCTGCCTTGGGTATGAGAAACCTGTAGAGGGCTTGAGCTATGGCTGCAATCAATGTGAGTTTTATCTTCATAAGGGATGTGCTGAGTTAGAGTTAGCCCCCAAGATTCAGCATCCCTTCCACCCCAAACACCCTCTCACTCTTCTGCCAAATTCAGCTCGTTATAGGTCAGGAATTTGCGATTTTTGTCGTAAGAAATTTGGGGGATTTTGTTATAGTTGGTTATTGGTAAAATGTAGGGACGAAGTGAAAGAGAGTAGAATGAGTGTGCTTGAGGTTATTATTGTTGGATTGAGAGAAAACTAATAGCTGACAAAGTCTATGACTATGAATCTTATGGTGCAAAGGCAATGTGTTTGGCTTTGGCATATATGAAGTGGAGTATGTAACTGGGCTTCATTTTGACTTTCCTTATGGTAATTGATATTTGCTTTGATTGCAGGATGATTCCTCGCAAAGACAAAGTATGGAGTGGCAGCTTTCGCTGGTTTGAAATTGAAGGCTTATGAGGGGATTTCTGCACCATATGATAAGACTAAGAGAATGGTTATTCCTGATGCTCTCAAGTTTTGCAGTAGTTGGTTTCTTTCGCAGAATCTAGAATTTGGTTTTCTTACTTGCTTCTGTGGATAGTTAGTCATGCTCAATGTTTTTTAAATTGGTGGAGAAAATAGCATTACCCTGGAGTAAATATGAAATATAACATTGAACGCTTTTATGTAGGTTATCCAACATTGAATGCTTAGGACTTGGTTTGGAGCTTCAGGAACTACTGATGAAGAAGTTTATGAAGACATCAAAAGAGTCATTTCATTGGTTTGGCAGTTCTAGGACTTGGTTGTCCTTTACTCAGAGCCAGAGCAGGTAGGTTCTGTTTTTACTCGGCTTTTTGTGATTGATGTTTGTTGCACCTTTTCCCCCCTCTTTTGTAACTGTATTGTAGCTTTGGGTCAGTGGTTGGGCTATGAATTTATGAATATCAAACTGTTGTGTCTGGTCAACATTACAGACTCCTCGAATTGTCTCCTTACTGTCTGAGTCTTACAACCTATTGCCTCCGTGAGTCTTTAATTACAACCCCAAATATCATATACCAAAACAAGGAGCAACATCAAAACCTTCATAATTAATTTAAAATTCTTAAACAAGGAGCAACATCATATACCAAATATATTTCAAATTCTTAATTAATTTAAACAAAACTCAATTATAAAATTGAATGTTCTATATTCTTATCCTTAGAATGGAAATTTGGGGTATTATGGGAAAAGAAATATTGACAAATAGTCTCACAAGTCAACGACGAAAATGATTCTTCTCTTTAAGGACAAAGGCAAGACCTAAGAAAGTATACCACAAAGGGTGGAGTAAAGTGAAGCAAACTCAAGGGTTTTCTTGTAATGGATGTGAGTGAGTGTGAGAGTAGGACAGAGGGGGAGACCATGGAACTTCAACATTTCAGTCATCCACATCCTTTGGTCTCCTTCAAATATCAGACTGTTGCACGCGAAGAAGTAGATCCAGAAGCAGCTCTTTGCCTTGGGTGTGAGAAACCTGTAGAGGGCTGGAACTATGGCTGCAATCAATGCGAGTTTTATCTTCATAAGGGATGTGCTGAGTTAGAGTTAGCCCCCAAGATTCAGCATCCCTTCCACCCCATACATCCTCTCACTCTTCTGCCAAAATCACCTTATCCTGGGGGCAGAACCGCGTGCGATTTGTGTGGTAAGAATTTTGAGGGATTTGTTTATAATTGTAATGATTGTCGTTTCGATCTGCACATCAATTGTGCTTTGCTTCAAACATCTATTGCTGCAAATTTTCCTAATTCTTTGCACCCCCATCCTTTACACTTCATTCAAAATCCTAACAAGGAAGTCGAGCTTGATTGCCACGGGTGTCAGAAACCAATATCTGGTCCATTTTACCACTGTTCAGATTGCGCTTATCCTACGTTCTTTAACCTTCATAAGGAATGTGCTGAACTACCCCTTGAGATTAATCACCCCTGTGACCGTAAGCATCCTCTTACTCTCTTGCCACAACCGCGTACTCGCCCCCAGAAATGTAGTTGCTCTTAGTGCAGAATCCAATGGAAGGGGTTTGTTTATTCCTGCTCTATATGCAACTTTGATCTTTCACTTCTTGATCTTTTTTCACCACAAAAAATCACAGTTGCAAGTTATGAACACCCGTGGATGCTTGTGTCTAGAAAAATGTCGTTTGTTTGTGATTTTTGTGGCACTGACGGGGATCACTCCCCTTATCACAGTGATACCTGTGTACTTTTTGTCCACAAGAATTGCATTTCATTGCCACGCCACATCATGATAACACGACATCGTCATACGATTTCTCTTTCGTATTCTTTTCGACAGAATCAAGTTGAGGATATGATGTGCAAAATTTGTTACGAGGAAGTCGATATAAGCTATGGCCATTACCGTTGTCCTGCTTCTCGTTGCTGTTATATTGCTCATGTACGTTGTGCAACTGATAAAGCAATTTGGGATGGAAGAATTATGCTGGAAGGATATGATGAGAGGTCCGAGGAAGTGGTGGATGATTTGATTACTGATGTTGTTGAAGAAATTCGTATTGGGGAGCTAATGGTAGCAAGTGAGATCAAGCATTCCTATCATGATCATAATTTAAGACTCACTTTTAGTGGGAAGACCAAAGATGATGATAGTGAGTGCGATGGGTGCACGAGACCTATATCAACTCCTTTTTATAGTTGTGAGCAATGCGAGTTCTTTCTCCATAAAGATTGCGCTGAATTGCCTAAAGAAATGCCACACCCCTTTCACAAGCATTTGCTTACTCTCTCAAACTCAAAGGGTGAGTGTTGTTATTCATGGTGCGATGCTTGCCATCGTGTGCATCAAGGATTTAGGTACATATGCTACGAAGGAGATTGCAGGTTCGGAATTGACATTCAATGTATGTTATTGTCGGACACCTTGAAGCACCCAAGTCATGAGCATTCACTCTATCTTGTCCACAACGAGGGAACGAGTTGCAGTGCTTGTTTCAAAAGACTATACTCGTGGGATGTTGCGTATAGATACATGAGGCGCTGTGATTTCCGTTTAGATGTAGGTTGTGCAACACTACCACTCACTGTTTGGTACAAGTATGACAGGCATGCTCTTACTTTGACTTTTTGTGATGATTCTGAGCCTTCTCAACATTACTGCGATCTCTGCGAGAAAGAAAGAGAGCCAAATGATTGGTTTTATTACTGTGCTGATTGTGATAACTCTCTTCATCTCAATTGTGCTATTGGGGATCTCCCATATCTGAAGCTTGGGAACAAAATTAAAATCAAAGCTACAGGTCATCGACATCCACTCACTGTTGTGAAAAACATCTGGAATTGCCCTCCATGTAAGGTATGTGGTGAGGTTTGCAATTGGCAGGCCCTAGAATGTAAAGAATCTGAATGCAACTTTATCGTCCATTGGGGTTGCTGTTAGGTATCTCTGGTGAATCATTTGAATGATATTTCACTCAAGCTTATGAAACAGAGAAGGCACAATATGAGAGATGTGTTGTGTTGTGTGGAAGGGTGTAGGAGATTTGGTAAAAATGGTTGATGGCCTTAGTTGTTGTATTCTGCATTATGTTATGTTTATGATAGTTGTTTGAGCAGTTGAAAATTGTGTCAGATGAAACATGATTTGTAACTACACATCTGTATCTTTCACTTTTCTATTTGATTCTTATCCTTTCAACTTTTATCTAAATTTAGTGATGAGATTGAAGAATTGGTTTCTAGTTTGTGATAAGAAAATATTTTTATTATCTGAACCATGGAAATACTAAAATAATGAACATAATGTTGAGTTTCGGAATTTAAACAGAAAATCATTCCTCCATTCATAAAAATTGTGAGTGATTGTTAAGACCATGAAATGTACAAATGGTTTCTCAATATTTTTAATATAAAAATCTGAAATTTAGCATTTGAAGATCGAATTTGGTATATCTTATTCTTTTTGAAAAGTGGAAATGTATGAGGTTTGTGACATAAATCAATCAAGATTTTGTGAACTTAAATCAACCAGCCATAAAAAAAAGTGTACATATGTTTTAGCTTTTATTTCACTTAATCAGTAAACATTTGTACTCCATAATCCATATTCAAAATAATATTATTATGCCTAAATTCTAGAAAATAATTTTTTTCTTTATTTTAGATCTTATTCTAATTTTTTTTTGACTTTTCCATCAGATTTTATTGTAATTTCATTTCAAAGATAAATCAGTACTTTTCACAACTTATAAAAGAAAGTCAATTTAGGTAAAAAGTCCTTTTTTTTTTCTTTGCCCTCAAAATATTAAGAAAAACCCTCTTTCTTTTATTTTGCTTTTAAATTTTATCAAATTATCCAGAGTTAGGTGAAAAAGTTAACGAGCCGCTAATTTTGATAATGGGAATGATTAACGTTTATGTGACATTCATGAAAATACACTTCTGTCACGTCAGTAAAAATTAATTATTTTATAAAATTAAAAAATATTAAGTATTAAAACTTAATGTCTGAGTTTTTTTAATTACTATTTTTAAGATTTCAAATTCTTAAATAATTTAATATTAATCTCCCAATTTTAAAATATTAATAAATTAAACTAAACACTTTTTCCATTAATAAAAAACATTTTCTTCCTTATTCTTTTTTAAAAAAATAAAAACCTAAATGAACTCTAAAAGGTACTTTGATCTCTTAAACTCACATTCAGATCATCTGAAGATTCTAAACATAGCATGTGGCGCTTACAAGTAGAAAAACGAGCTTTTAACTCAAATGAGATAACATTATTTATATTGAATTGATGAATAAATTCATATAGTTCTAGCCTTTTATAGGTCTTATAATAGCTCAAAACTAGAAATAACAAAACTAAATATGAGAAAATCTAAAAATTTTATTTAAGTTCTCTCAAAATTTTTAAAACTTCTCATTAATTTTTTCGAAGTTTTTAAAAGTTTTAAAAATTCTTATCAATCCCCAAAAATATTTTTTAATGTCAAAATCCACTGTTGATTCCATATAACAAAAATACTATTGTGCAAAAATTCTGAATTGAATTCGGGGGAAATTAATTAGATAACCTTTTGCGTAATTTTTATTTTTGAATTAACTATTCCAAAATTATTCCTAAAATTTTTTTTAGGATTTAAATAATATAATTTTTTTTATAATTTTATAAGATACACAGATTATTTTTAAATTACATTTTTTTTAGAATTTATAATATATATTTTTTTGCCACAACGATCTCAAATAATCATGTGTTTGTACTTATGATGTAATTTCTATAACTTGTAAAGTATAGTTTTTTTAAATTAGATTCTGGTGTAATTATATATGTAATTATTCTAATTCTCACCCTCCCTTAGAAATTGGAAAGTATAAGTAAGGTCCTCCGATTACAACCAATTCAGTGGGATCCACAAATTATAATGCTTATAAAAACATGACATTCTTTGGTAATTACAAGTAATTACAACTAAATTCAATTATTATATAACTTTCCAAGCACTATCTCGGTAAAAATTAGTGATTATTCAAAAAAGTTACTTGAAAGTTACGTTTCTTTTTTAAAACTAGAGGTGTTCATGGATTAGATGACCCAACCCGAAAGCCTGCCTGAAAAGTGAGAGAATTTAAGTAAAATATAAGCCCGAAATAGGTTTGGACAAAAATTAAGGCTTGTTTAGGCAAAAAAATGAGTTGAACCTCGAGTAAGGTTTTTTTTTTTTGACCTGGACCCAGTTCGAATTTGCACAAAAAAAAATATTTCTTGTTGTTTTTCACTGTTTTGCTGTCATTTCACTATTGTGTTGTTATTGTTTGGATATTGTATAACTCTTATTTTATTGTTAATTTTGCTACTATTTTAAAGACATTTGCTTATTAAGTTGCATCTATCTTAGTTTTATTTAAGTATAAAGGTTTTTATTTTAATTTATTTTCAATTAGCTAAGAAACATTTATTTTAATATTTTAAGTGTATTTGGTATATTATATTTTTTAAAATTTTTATATAAAAAATAAAATACGGATGGGCCAGACCAAACCTATCAATTGGGCCTAAAAATTTGTTAAGTCCTGACCTGATCCGACCCATAGACACTTTTATTTTAAACCATTTTCTTTGCTAACTTAGGCAAGTAAAGGGATTTATTTAAGCGAGGAGATAGAAAGAAAAAAATATTCTGAGAAATAAAATAAAAAATCTTGGTTGCAAAGAGAAACATAATATAAAGAATATAAATATGAAATTCTTTATAACTTGTTAAAGAAATTTCGGATCAACGTAATGATAAAATAATGATAATAACAGATTCAACCCCTATACTTTATCAATATATCTAATATATCCTTCTAATGGAGTTAAAAAAATTAATATTATTTTGGTTTTTTTTATTTTTTTGTAATATTTTAGTAAAAAACCCATGAAATTCTTTGTAACTTGTTAAAGAAATTTCGGATCAACTTAATGATAAAAGAATGATAATAACAGATTCAACCCCTATACTTTATCAATATATCTAATATGGTATCTTTCCTTTTAAAATATCAATTTTGATACTTAAACTTTAATTCCATTTATTATTGCCATATATCCTTCTAATGGAGTTAAAATCTTACATCACTTTGAATGCAACCGATTGTATGCTGCCATGTGGCACTATTAGTTTGAAAATTTTTAATCAAAGTCGAGGGATTTGAAAATAGTTACACCAAAAATTGTTTTAAAGGCAAAAAGAAAAAAAACCATTAAGACGAACCCAAGCCCGGCACAGTTTAGCCCATCAACTCATCTACCCTAAACTTAAACTTTGCTCTCACACTACCCAATTCATTCTTCGCTTAATATAAAAATTGCTGTCTAAATTGTACATGTTTTCTCAAATAGATTTTTAAACTCTTTTTTTGTCAATTTGAGTATTTAAACTATTCTTTTTCTCACATTGGTACCCCCATTAGTTATCCCTTAGTTTGATTTGGTGGAATAAAAAAAACAGAAATTAGCTTTCGGAAAGATGGCTGAGTGGTTGATAGCTCCAGTTTTAAAAACCGGTATAGTTCGAAACAAAGAATTATCGAAGGTTTGAATCCCTCTCTCTCCTTTGCTCGATGAATAGGTTTGTAATTAATTGGATTTGGTCATAGTTGTACTGAGATCTATTCAACTAAAAATTGATGATTTGATTGGTTTAATCGCCAATTCGATTGTTATAATATTAACCCAAAATAGTCAATAAAATATTTTTATTCTAGGATAAATATTCATTTTGATATTTGAACTTAATTTCAAGGTTCAAATTGGTACTTAAAGTTTAGGGTTTAAATAGGAGGATAATGCACTTCAACACACTCAAACCCACGCTATTTCAGTTTTGATTTTGTTTCGAACTGAGCACTCGATCAATTCAATCCAATCCAAAGATTTAACAAACTCTTTTACGAAATAGAACCAAATTCTATATAAAACCAAAAAAATCAAATTAATTATGAATAATTTACTCCTCTACCTATGATTGAATTACTAAATAATATTGGCAAAAAATACTAAATAATTTGTTTTCCTTTTCATGTATTGGATTTGCTTTCTTATAGTAGGATTGTAAGTTTGTGGGTGAAGGTTTTGTATTTGTTAGTTTGGTTTAGTGGACTCTTAATTTTATTTATGGCCTTCTTCCAATCCAGAATTTTGTTTATACTTTGAAACTCTAAAGTGCAAATAACCAAATTAAGTATCTTTAATGTACCAATTGGTTTGTGTCTTTTCCAGAAAAATAATTTTTTTAAATTTTTTTTGCCACATGTCTATTGGATATTGAGCCGCATCATCATTGACCAAGGATGATTAATTGCCGACTAACGAAGAACTAACGAGGTACAAATGTAAGAAAAAATATCAAATTGATCAAAAAAGTGTTTAGGTAATTATTTAAGCAAATGAGTATATTTTAAAGGACAATTTTAATATTAAGCCTTCAACCCATAAATAGATTTATTTAATATTTATTTAATTTAATATGATCTGGTTCAAATTAATTATTAAACACATTTAATGACTTAAATTTTAGTCACAAATGACAAACTTCTACAACATAGTTTTTTACTTCAAATGGTACTTTCAAATAACTAAGTATTAATTTAGATAAAAAAATTAAATTCGGGTATTAATTTAAATCAAGAAGCAAAGTTTAGGTACTTAATTAGACCAAAATGCCAAATGGAACTTTGAAGTCACGTTCAAGCACCTAATTGGAAAAAAAAAAAACCCTTAGGGATCAATTTGAACTCTAAAGCTAAGTTCAAGTACCAAAATGTATATTTCCCTTACTTTTCCAATAACCATTGAATGCTCTCATTTGTATCCACCAGATCGTAGCAAACCTTAATTTTCTGTCACCGACAATCACAATCCTTTTTGCATTATTTCTCAATTTTTAGTTCATAAACGATCAATAATACTTTTTTCTTTTTTACAGTGATTATGCTGAGATTTCCTATAAAATTCTCTTTTTATTTGCAAGGAATCTGCAACTCTAGTGTGAATCAGGGACATTGTCTTTGATCGCAGGGTGTTCGCTGAAATGCTTGACACAAGCATGCAGGCGTGGGAAGCTATCAGCTCTGATAAACTTAAATCCCACCGCCTCTTCCATGGGCGCCAACATATGAATAACTATTCCTAAAACGAGGTCAGCCATGCCAATTCCATTAAAAAGAGGCCTAAGCTAAGCTACCAAGCAAAGAAGAAGAAGAAGAGATGGTTTCGGGGTGAGGCATGTGCTCCAAAAGGGTAGCGGTGGATGCAAGGCATCACATGCTGGGAAGGTTGGCTTCCATATTGGCCAAGGAGTTGTTGAATGGCCAAAAAGTAGTGGTGGTGAGATGTGAAGAGATATGCATGTGGGGTGGATTGGTTAGCCAGAAGATGAATCTCATGAGGTTTCTTAGGAAGCGTATGAACACTAAGCCTTCTCATGGTCTCATACAGTTTCCTGCTCCTCTAACATCCTCTGGCGTACCATTCGTGGGTGTGTTTTTCTTTTCGAGAGTTTTTTTTTTTTTTTTTCCCTTTTAGTGTGTTTTCA
Organism: Gossypium turneri; assembly: GCA_008044935.1. NCBI lineage: Eukaryota > Viridiplantae > Streptophyta > Magnoliopsida > Malvales > Malvaceae > Gossypium > Gossypium turneri. The sequence goes on from CP032573.1 coordinate 64,698,341, forward strand.
TGGTTCTTTAATTGGTCTTTGAATGAAAAGGATGGAAATTTCTGGGTTTTTGATGCTTGGTAATTTAGGAAGCCTTTATTATAAACTTTTTGAGAGATTTTTTTCTATTTATTTGAAGTTCTATGATTTGGATATTGGAATATATATTGCAAAAGAACCAAAGGAATCTGTGTGTTTAGTTATGTTTGATATACAAATTAATAATGAGAGTTTGCTGTTGATTTTTCTTATTAGAGATCTGTGTGTTTGTTATAGTTGGTTATTGGTAAATGTAGGGACGAAGTGAAAGAGAGTAGAATGAGTGTGCTTGAGGTTATTATTGTTGGATTGAGAGAAAACTAATAGCTGACAAGGTCTATGAATCTTATGGTGCAAAGGCAATGCGTTTGGCTTTAGCATATATGAAGTGAAGTATATAACTGGGCTTCATTTTGACTTTCCTGATGGTAATTGATATTTGCTTTGATTGCAGGATGATTCCTCGCAAAGACTAAGCGCGGAGTGGCTGCTTTTGCTGGTTTGAAATTGAAGGCTTATGAGGGGATTCCTGCACCATATGATAAGACTAAGAGAATGGTTATTCCTGATGCTCTCAAGTTTTGCAGTAGTTGGTTTCTTTCGCGGAATTTAGAATTTGGTTTTCTTACTTGCTTCTGTGGATAGTTAGTCATGCTCAATGTTTTTTAAATTGGTGGAGAAAATAGCATTACCCTGGAGTATATATGAAATATAACATTGAACGCTTTTATGTAGGTTATCCAACATTGAATGCTTAGGACTTGGTTTGGAGCTTCAGGAACTACTGATGAAGAAGTTTATGAAGACATCAAAAGAGTCATTTCAATGGTTTGGCAGTTCTAGGACTTGGTTGTCCTTTACTCAGAACCAGAGCAGGTAGGTTCTGTTTTTACTCGGCTTTTTGTGATTGATGTTTGTTGCACCTTTTCCCCCCTCTTTTTGTAACTGTATTGTAGCTTTGGGTCAGTGGTTGGGCTATGAATTTATGAATATCAAACTGTTTCTGGTCAACATTGCAGACTCCTCGAATTGTCTCCTTACGGTCTGAGTCTTACAACCTACCAAGACAACACCGAACCAAACCTTCCGCATACAGAAGAAAAACATTCCTTGCGATAAAATTAAAACTGATACAAAAACCACAACATCCATAGGGAAGCATCAAAACACCTCAAAAAGATAACCACAATGACACTTGAGTACACCACAGCTCATGACACAAATCGAAACAGAGATCAACTTCAAGACATCATCTTATGTTATCAATTTGTGAGCATCCCTTAGAAACTAAATAAACACCATAAAAGAAGCATCCAACAAATTGGCAGCAATGCAGTAACAGCAAACCCATTGCCTCCGTGAGTCTTTAATTACAACCCCAAATATCATATACCAAAACAAGGAGCAACATCAAAACCTTCATAATTAAACACGGTTGAAAAGTTGCCTACACACCCTCTTTACTCATCCTTAGGTTAAAACATGTTCTTATCACGACTAAACACCACCAGTCAAAATCATATCTTACTCGAGTTGAAAAAACCTCCTAGTTGAAGAGAAGACAATCGAAATCATCCTTCACCCACCAACCCTTATCCAACATCGATCAAGAGGACACTGAACATGATTCCATAATAAGCTTGTTAAAATCCCTCAAGAAAGGAAAGCTGGATCAGCAGCATTCAACAGTGTTCCTCATCAGTTATGGCTGTCGATGATGAACCTCAGCCCCCTCAGCCTTTCGAGTTCACATCCTGATTTCGCTTGGATTTCGTTTCGATGATAGTTTTTAGAGACGACTTGTGTTCTGTCACATTCTTTAGTCCAGGAGTTCTCTACTACGCAGTTACATTCTTTCTAATGTTCTTTCTATTTGTACAGAAAATATTGTCATATACATGCTCAACCATTAGTCACCAGCTGAAAATTACGGAATTCGATTTTGTTGCCTAATTTCCTTTTTGGTTGATGCTTTACTTGCAATTCTTTTCACATTTTTTTTCAAATCATATATATAGGTTACATCTATGTGGCATAGCTTTTAAATTATTATTTGTCATGATAATAATATTTCACATGTAATTGTTGATTATATTTAAAAAATTAATCTAAGGTAAATTTCTTATAAATATTTTATTTTTGAATCAATATTTTGGTGTGCTCTAAATATTGATATGCATGAATATATTAAATATACACTAAAAATATAAAATTAAAATTTATTATAAAAAATATAAACTATAAAGCAAATGGAAACAAATATATAGTAAAGTTTTGAACTTAAAATATATATTTAAAACTTAAACAGTCAATCTTTAAACTTAAAAATTAAATATATTATTAAAGGCGCATTTTATGTATATATTTCAAATTCTTAATTAATTTAAACAAAACTCAATTATAAAAAATATTATATTCTTTTTCAAACTCTAACAAATTTATGGGAAAATTGAATGTTCCATATTCTTATCCTTAGAATGGAAATGCTGGCGTATTATGGGAACAGAAATATTGACAAATAGTCTCACAAGTCAACGACGGAAATGATTCTTATCTTTTAAGGACAAAAGCAAGACCCAAGAAAGTATACCACAAAGGGTGGAGTAGAGTGAAGCAAACTCAAGGGTTTTCTTGTAATGGATGTGAGTGAGTGTGAGAGTAGGACAGAGGGGGAGACCATGGAACTTCAACATTTCAGTCATCCACATCCTTTGGTCTTCTTCAAATATCAGGCTGTTGCAAGCGAAGAAGTAGACCCAGAAGCAGCTCTTTGCCTTGGGTGTGAGAAACCTGTAGAGGGCTGGAGCTATGGTTGCAATCAATGTGAGTTTTATCTTCACAAGGGATGTGCTGAGTTAGAGTTAGCCCCCAAGTTTCAGCATCCCTTCCACCCCAAACACCCTCTCACTCTTCTGCCAAATTCAGTTCGTTATTCACGATTTTGCGATTTGTGTGGTAAGAGATTGAGGGGAATTTGTTATCGTTGTTTTGATTGTGACTTCGATCTGCACATGAATTGTGCTTTGCTTCAATCATCCATTGCTACAGATTTTCCTAATTATTTGCACCCCCATCCTTTACATTTCATTCAAAATCCTAACAAGGAAGTCGAGCATGATTGCCACGGGTGTCAGAAACCAATATCTGGTCCATTTTACCACTGTTCAGATTGCAGTACTTATCTTACACACTTTAGCTTTCATAAGGAATGTGCTGAACTACCCCTTGAGATTAATCATCGCTGTGACCGTAAGCATCCTCTTACTCTCTTGCCACAACCGCCTACTCATCCCCAGAAATGTAGTTGCTATTTGTGCAGAATCCAATGGAAGGGGTTTGCTTATTCCTGCTCTTTATGCAACTTTGATCTTTCACTTGATGATTTTCTTTTTTCACCACCAACAATCACAGTTGCAAGTCATGAACATCCGTGGATGCTTGTATCTAGAAAAATGTGGTTTGTTTGTGATTTTTGTGGAACTGACGGGGATCACTCCCCCTATTTCTGTGCTACATGTCACCTCCTTGTCCACAAGAATTGCATTTCATTGCCACGCAACATCAGGATAACACGACATTGTCACGTGATTTGTTTTTCATATTCTTTTCAACAAAATCAAGTTGAAGATTGTATGTGCAGAATTTGTTACACGGAAGTTGATACAAGTTATGGTAGGTATTGTTGTTCTGCTTCTGGTTGTGATTATATTGCTCATGTACATTGTGCAACCAATAAATCAATTTGGGATGGAACAATTATCAAGGACGGCTATGATGAGAGGCATGGTCCTTCGAATTTGCTTACTGATGTTGTTGAACAAATTCGTATTGGAGAGCTAATGGTAGCAAGTGAGATCAAGCATTCCTATCATGATCATAATTTAAGACTCACTTCTAGTGGGAAGACCAAAGATGATGATAGTCAGTGCGATGGGTGCACGAGACCTTTATCAACTCCTTTTTATAGTTGTGAGCAATGCAAGTTCTTTCTCCACAAAGATTGCGCTGAATTGCCTGAAGAAATGCCACACCCATTTCACAAGCATTTGCTTACTCTCTCAAACTCACACATTGAGTATGGTTATTCACGGTGCTGTGCTTGCCATCGTCTGTATCAAGGATTTAGCTACAGATGCTACAAAGGAGATTGCTACTTCGAAATTGACATTCAATGTATGTTATTGTCGGACACCTTGAAGCACCCAAGTCATGAGCATTCACTCTTTCTTGTCCACAACAACGAGGGAACGAGTTGCAGTGCTTGTTTCAGAAATTTACAATCAAGGGATGTTGCATATAGATGCATGATGCGCTGTGATTTCATTTTAGATGTAGGTTGTGCATCAATACCACTCTCTGCTTGGTATAAGTACGACAGGCATGCTCTTACTTTGAGTTTTTTGATGATTCTGAGCCTTCTCAACTTTACTGCGATCTCTGCGAGAAAGAAAGAGAGCCAAATCATTGGTTTTATTACTGTGCTGATTGTGATAACTCTCTTCATCTCAATTGTGCTGTCGGGGATCTCCCATATATGAAGCTTGGGAACAAATTTAAATATAATAGGCATAAACATCGATTCACAATTGTAAAAAACATCTGGAATTGCCCTCCATGTAAGGCATGTGGTGAGGTTTGCACTGGACAGGCCCTAGAATGTAAAGAATCTGAATGCAACTTTACCGTCCATTGGGATTGCCGTAGGGATCTCCGGTGAATCATTTGAATGATATTCCACTCAAGCTTAAGAAACAGAGAAGGCACAATATGAGAGATGTGTTGTGTTGTGTGGAAGGGTGTAGGAGATTTGGTAAAAATGGGTGATGGCCTTAGTTGTTGTAATCTGCATTATGTTATGTTTATAGTTGTTGTTTGAGCGGTAGAAGATTTGTGTTAGGTGAAACATGATTTGTAACCACACATCTGTATCTTTCACTTTTCCATTTGATTCTTATCCTTTCAACTTTTATGTAAAATTAGTGATGAGATTGAAGAATTGGTTACTAGTTTGTCATAAGAAAATATTTTATTATCTGAACCATGAAAATACTAAAATAATGAACATAATGTTGAGTTTCGGAATTTAAACAGAAAAGCATTCCTCCATTCATAAAAATTGTGAGTGAATGTTAAGGCCATGAAATGTATAAATGGTTTCTCAATTTTGTTTATCTAAAAATCTTAAATTAGCATTTGAAGATGGAATTTGGTATACCTATAAATGTTTATTTACTTATTTATTATTTTTGAAAAGTGGAAATGTACGAGGTTTGTGACAAAAATCAATCAAGATTTTGTGACCTTAAATCAACCAGCCATAAAAAAAAGTGTACATATGTTTTAGCTTTACAATGTAGGTTCATTTTATTTCACTTAATCAGTAAACATTTGTACTCCATTTTCAAAATAATATTATTATGCCTAAATTTTAGAAAATAATTTTTTTCTTTATTTTAGATCTTATTCTAAATTTTTTTTGAATTTTCCATCAGATTTTATTATAATTTCATTTCAAAGATAAATCAGCACTTTTCACAACTTAGAAAACAATAAAGTCAATTTAGGCAAAAAGTCCTTTTTTTCTTTTCTTTGCCCTCAAACTATTAAGAAAAACCCCCTCTCTTTTATTTTTCCTTTTAATTTTTATTTTTATCAAATTATCCAAAATTAGGTGAAAAAGTTAACGAGCCATTAATTTTGATGATGGGAATGATTAATGTTTATGTGACATTCAAGACAATACACGTGTGTTACGTCAATAAAAATTAATTATTTTATAAAATAAAAAATATTAAATATTAAAATTTAACGTCTGACTTTTTTTTAATTACTATTTTTAAAATTCAAATTCTTAAATAATATAATATTAAGTTGCCAATTTTAAAATATTAATAAATTAAACTAAACATTTTTTTCATTAACAAAAAACATTTTCTTCCTTATTCTTTGTTAAAAAAAAACCTAAATGAACTCTAAAAGGTACTTCGATCTCTCGAACCCACATTCGGATCATCTGAAGATTCTAAACATAGTATGTTGCGCTTACAAGTAGAGAAACGAGCTTTTAACTCAAATGAGAGAACATTATTTTTATTGAATTGATGAATAAATCCATATAGCTTTAGCCTTTTATAGGTCTTATAATAGCTCAAAGCTAAAAATAACAAAATTAAATATGAGAAATTTTGAAAATTTTATTTAAGTTCTCTCGAATTTTTAAAAAATTCTCATTAATTTTTTCAAAATTTTTAAAAGTTTTAAAAATTCTTATTAATCCCAAAAATATTTTTTAATGTCAAAATCCACTGTTGATTCCAAATAACAAAAATACCAAAATTCAAGTATTGTGTAATTTATCTCCTCCAAAATTGTAATGATAAAAAGAATGATAATGGCATATTCAACCCCTATACTTTATTAGAATATCTAATATGGTATCTTCGCTTTTAAAACATCAATTTTGATACCTAAACTTTAGAAATTTTTTTAGGATTTAAATAATATAATTTTTTATATATTTTATAAGATACACAGATTATTTTTATATTACATATTTTAGAATTTATAATATATTTTTTTTGCCACAACGATCTCAAATAATCATATGTGTTTATACTTATGATGTAATTTTTATAACTTTTAAAATATAATTTTTTAAAATTAGATTTTGGTGTAATTATATATGTAATTATTCTAATTCTCACCATCCCCTAAAAATTGAAAAGTATAAGTGGGGTGCTCCGATTACAACCAATTCAGTGGGATCCACAAATTATAATGCTTATAAAAACATGAAATTCTTAGGTAATTGTAATTACACCTAAATCCAATTATCAGATGACTTTCCAAGCACTATCTCGGTAAAAATTAGTGATTGTTCAAAAAAATTACTTTAAAGCTTTGCTTCTTTTTTTAAAATTAGAGGTGTTCATGGGTTGGATGACCCAGCCCGAAGGCCTACCTGAAAAGTGGGAGAATTTAGGCAAAAATATAAGCCCGAAATAGGTTTGTACAAAAATTAAGGCTTGTTTGGGTAAAAAAATGAGTCGAACCTCGAGTAAGGTTTTTTTTACCTGGACCCAGCTCGAATTTGCAAAAAAAAAAAAAAAAACTTTTTCTTGTGGTTTTTCATTGTTTTGCTGTCATTTCACTATTATATTGTTATGGTTTGGATATTGTATAACTCTTATTTTATTGTCAATTTTGTTACTTTTTAGAGACATTTGCTTGTTAAGTTGCACCTTTCTTAATTTTATTTAAGTATAAAAGTTTTTATTTTAATTTATTTTCAATTTGTTGGAAAACATTTATTTGAATGTTTTAAGTGTATTTTGTGTATTATATTTTTAAAATTTTATATAAATAATAAAATACGAGTGGACCGGACCAAACTTATCAATTGGGCCTAAAAATTTGTTAAGGCCTGACTTGATCCGACCCATAGACACCTTTATTTTAAACATCTTCTTTGCTGACTTAGGCAAGGAAATGAATTTATTTAAACGAGGAGATAGAAAGAAAAAATTAATCCTAGAAATAAAATAAAAAATCTTCGTAGCAAAGAGAAACATAATATAAAGAATATAAATATGAAATTCTTTATAACTTGTTAAAGAAATTTCGGATCAACGTAATGATAAAAGAATGATAATAACAGATTCAACCCTATACTTTATCAATATATCTAATATGGTATCTTTACTTTTAAAATATCAATTTTGATACTTAAAATTTAATTCCATTTATTATTGCCATATATCCTTCTAATGGAGTTAAAATCTTACATCACTATGAATGCAACCAATTGTATGCTGCCATGTGGCACTATTAGTTTGAAAAATTTAATCAAAGTCGAGGGATTTGAAAATAGTTATACCAAAAATTATTTTAAAGGCCAAAAGAAGGAAAAAAAAAAAAAAAAAAAAAACACATTAAGACCAACCCAAGCCCGGCACAATTTAGCCCATTAACTCATCTACCCTAAACTTAAACTTTGCTCTCACAGTACCCAATTCAATCTTCGCTTAATGTAAAATTTGTTGTCTAAATTATACATGTTTTCTCAAATAGATTTTTAAACTTTTTTTTTTTTGTCAATTTGAGTATTTAAACTATTTTTTTTCTCACATTGGCACCCCCATTAGTTATCCCTTAGTTTGATTTGGTGGAATAAAAAAAATAGAAATTAGCTTTCGGAGAGATGGCTGAGTGGTTGATAGCTCCGGTTTTGAAAACCGGTGTTTGTAGTTCGAAACAAAGAATTATCGAAGGTTTGAATCCCTCTCTCCTTTGCTCGATGAGTAGATTTCTTTCTTTATTGCTTTTTCCTCACTTCTTAACTAAGAGTCTTAATATTAATAAAAGGTAATGGCTCGATAGGGTGGAATAGCCGAGCCAAAAAAAAAATACTTTAGATAGAAAATGAGTTGAAATGAAAGGAAAACATAATACTTTTTAATTATCATCTGCTTCCTTCAATATATATGGTGTAATCAAATTGATTCCTACCTTAAGCATTGGATCTCTTGTCTTAGTTATCTCAGTTAAGAGGAGTCATGAACAGAACAGGCTCAAAATAACGATCAATTCCTTTTTTAAATCTTACTGCGGCTGCGTGAGCTCTTACCGCGTGCCATAAATAACCCACGAATAAGAAGAATCCTAGAACAACATGAGAGGTAGCTAACCAACTTCTCAAAGAGATATAAGTAACTGCATTGATCTCGGTAGCTACGCCACCTACATTATTTAAAGACCCTAAAGGAGCATGTGTCATATATCCGTTAAAACGTCGTTCTTGACAAGGTTGAATGTCTTTTTTCAACCTACTCAAATCCAAACCATTGGAACCTCTTAAAGGTTCTAACCAAAGAGCACGCAGATCCAAAAAAACGCATAGTTCCCCCTCAAAAAATGACTTTTCTGGTCGAGAAACGTGTTAGATATTTACCTAACCCAATAGGCCATTGAGCAGATCCCACGTTAGCCCCAAGACATTGGTCTCTACTAGAAAGTTAAATGCTTGAGCTTGAGAAGCTTCTGGTCCAATGGGCCTATAAAACTCACAAGGTCAGTTGTTAGTAAACCTCCATGATGTAATCCAATCACTAATCGACATGTGCAAAAAAAAAAAAAATCACATAAACAAATCACATCATTATTTGTATAAAATAATTCCAAAATTAAAAAATAGAGAAATTAAAATTATTTTCCGATTTTATAAATTTATATTAGCATTTATATTAATGTTAATTGAAAAAAAATAGTGAAAAATATTTCCCACCCATCTCTTTCCCACCTTTTCCCCTTCTAACCCTCTCTCTCCCTCTCCCCTCCTAACCCTCTCCCTTTATTAACCCTTCAATTATATTTTCATTAAAAGAATTATTTCTCTCATTTCTTTCTCAAACATTGATTCTTTGTCCATAGTTGCCTTCAAATCCATCCACCACATGTTTGGGAAGATGACCCTCAAGAAATAAATTTCAAGCCTGAAATTGGTGTTTTCCTTTTCAATGTATTGAATTTGTTTCCTCACAATAAGATCTTTTACAGTAAAGTCTAGCACAAGGGGAAGTGTTGAGAAAAATGAGATTATTATGTTTTAATTCTTGACTTAATGTTGTCCAGGTAGATGGAAGATGACAAAGTCTCCATTTGAAGATCAAAGGAAATTGAGATGCAAGTTGTCTTTGGAGAGGAAGTGGGAGGGGAGAGCGGTGGTGGTGGAAGGATATTTTTTTTTTAAATTCATATTAATATTAATATAAATTATAAAATCAAAAAAAGGAATTTTCTAATTTTTTATTTTGCTACGTGTCAACTGGTAATTGGGTCTTGTAATTACTGAACAAAAATGATTGACGGAGGACTCATAGGGCACCAATGGGGGGAATAGTTTAGGTACTCAAATTGATCAAAAAAAGTGTTAGATTCAAACTCACGCGATTTTAGACTCTTAAAATAATTCATATTTTATGCTAACAATTTTTATTAAAATATTTTAATTTCGAATTTATTTTGAAGTGAGCAATTGATCAATTAAATCCAATCCAAAGATTTAACAAACTCTTTTACGAATCAAAATAGAACCAAATTCTCTATAAAACCAACATAATCAAATTAATTATGAATAATTTACTGCTCTACCTATGATTGAATTACTAAATAATATTGGTAAAAAAATACTAAATAATTTTTTTGTAAATATAACGTTAATATTAATTTTTTCTTTCACTCGTGGATATGACGAAATTCGCTATTTGAAATTGAATAACATCGATTCAAATTAATTCTTAAATACATTTAACGACTTAAATTTAACTTTTAATCCTTAGAATTAAATCCTTAATTTATGTATAGTTCATATATTAATAATAAAATTTAACTTTTAATAAATATTATATTATGATACATTGGTGATGTGGGTAAAAGAATATGTAAAAATAAATTTTATAAAAAAAATACTAAAAAACAAATGAATCTTTATAATAATAGTAAAAATTTTAATTTTTAATAATTTTAAACTGATATTAAACTATTTCATATCATCCAATCAATTAAGTAGATATGCTTCTTTAGTAGTTTCTAGTTATGTATTTCGCCTACAACTTATGAATGATGCATTTCTAATTAATTGGATTTGGTCACAACTGTACTGACATCGACTCAATTAAAAATTGATGATTTGATTGGTTTAACGCCAATTCGATTGTTATAGTATTAATCTAAAATAGTCAAAAAAATGAGTCGAACCTCGAGTAAGGTTTTTTTTGACCTGGACCCAATTAAGATTTTTTTTGACCTGGACCCAGCTCGAATTTGCCAAAAAAAAAAACTTTTTCTTATTGTTTTTCACTATTTTGTTGTCATTTTACTAGTATGTTGTTATTGTTTGGATATTGTATAACTCTTATTTTATTGTCAATTTTGCTACTATTTTAGAGACATTTACTTGTTAAGTTGCACCTATCTTCATTTTATTTAAGTATAAAGGTTTTTATTTTAATTTATTTTCAATTTGTTAGGAAACATTTATTTTAATGTTTTAAGTGTATTTGGTGTATTATATTTTTAAATTTTTTTATATAAAAAATAAAATACGGATGGGCCAGACCAAACCTATCAATTGGGCCTAAAAATTTATTAAGGCCTGACCTAATCCGACCCATAGACAACTCTATTTTAAACCATCTTCTTTGTTGACTTAGGTAAGTAAACGGATTTATTTAAGCGAGGAGATAGAAAGAAAAAAAAAATCCGACAAACAAAATAAAAAATCTTCGTTGCAAAGAGAAATATAATATAAAGAATATAAATATGAAATTCACTTGTGGATATGACAAAATTCGTTATATGAAATTGAAAGTCGATTAATTTAATTTTGGATTTCCAAAATGAAAACAAATTCACCGGACCTACAACATACTCGACAAAACTAAAATCAACATGTTGAATTGCTTTAGTCAGTTTGACCCGACTATTGCACACCCTTAGTTTTGCTCCCGGAATGTATGTATACTTGTTAACATCGGTGCTGGTATCATTGGAAAGAAACGTGGAGAGCAAGCAACGAAATTTTCCGAAGAAAAGTGTCCTCTCCTACTTCCTTCTTCCTCGTACTTTCTTCTGATGTTTCTTTCTTCTTTCTTTCTTTATTTGCTTAATTATATCTATATCTATGCTTAGAATTTTGAAAGTTGGGCAAAGCATCATCAATATATTCCTTTCTTTATGAAGACCAAAACCAACACCCAAGAAAAGAATCTACTAACCATGAGGCCTGGATTAATTTGATGAAGCAATTTCATTTTTGTGCTTCTTCTTCTAAATAATTTCACAATATCTGAGAGTTGGAAAGAAAGAGAGATGGAAATTCAACATTTCGGCCATCACCATCCTTTGGTCTTCATCCAAGCTCACAGTGTTGCAAGCAAAGCAGCTCTCTGCCTTGTGTATGAGAAACCTGTAGTGGGCTGGAGCTATGGCTGCAATCAATGTGAGTTTTATCTTCACAAGGGATGTGCTGAGTTAGAGTTAGCCCCCAAGATTCAGCATCCCTTCCACCCCAAACACCCTCTCACTCTTCTGCCAAAATCACCTTATCCTGGAGTTTGCAATTTTTGTAGTAAGAAAATTCGGGGATTTATGTATAATTGTAATGATTGTAGTTTCGATCTGCACATCAATTGTGCTTTGCTTCAATCATCCATTGCTGCAAATTTTCCTAATTCTTTTCACCCCCATCCTTTACACTTCATTCAAAATCATAACAACGAAGTCAAGTCTCATTGCTCCGGATGTCAGAAACCTTTATCTGGTCCAATTTACCACTGTTCAGATTGCACATATCCTTATTTTAAGCTTCATAAGGAATGTGCTGAACTACCCCTTGAGATTAATCACCCCTACGATCGTAGGCATCCTCTTACTCTCTTGCCACAACCGCCTACTCATCCCCAGAAATGTAGTTGCTATTTGTGCAGAATCCAATGGAAGGGGTTTGTTTATTCCTTCTCTCTATGCAACTTTGATCTTTCACTGGATGATTTTCTTTTTTCACCACCAACAATCACAGTTGCAAGTCATGAACACCCGTGGATGCTTGTATCTAGAAAAATGTCGTTTGTTTGTGATTTTTGTGGCACTGACGGGGATCACACCCCCTATTTCTGTGCTACATGTCACCTCCTTGTCCACAAGAATTGCATTTCATTGCCACGCCACATCATGATAACACGACATCGTCACACGATTTCTCTTTCCTATTCTCTTCGACAGAATCAAGTTGAGGATTGGATGTGCAAAATTTGTTATGAGGAAGTTGATATAAGGTATGGCAATTACCGTTGTCCTGCTTCTCGTTGCCGTTAAATTGCTCATGTACGTTGTGCTACTGAAAAAGCAGTTTGGGATGGAAGAATTATGCCGGAAGGCTATGATGAGAGGTCCGAGGAAGTGGTGGATGAACCTTGGAATTGATTACTGATGTTGTTGAACAAATTCGTATTGGAGAGCTAATGGTTGCAAGTGAGATCAAGCATTGATATCATGATCATAATTTAAGACTCACTTTTAGTGGGAAGACCAAAGATGATGATAGTCAGTGTGATGGGTGCACGAGACCTATATCAACCCCTTTTTATAGTTGTGAGCAATGCAAGTTCTTTCTCCACAAAGATTGCGCTGAATTGCCTAAAGAAATGCCACACCCCTTTCACAAGCATTTGCTTTCTCTCTCAAACTCACACACTGAGTATGGTTATTCATGGTGCGATGCTTGCGGTCGTCTACATCAAGGATTTAGCTACAGATGCTACGAAAGAGATTGCAGCTTCAAAATTGACGCTCAATGTATGTTATTGTCGGACACCTTGAAGCACCCAAGTCATGAGCATTCACTCTTTGTTGTCCACAACAACGAGGGAACGAGTTGCAGTGCTTGTTTCATAAGACTATACCCGTGGGAAGTTGCATATAGATGCATGAAGCGCTGTGATTTCAGTTTAGGTGTAGGTTGTGCATCACTACCACTCACTGCTTGGTACAAGTATGACAGGCATGCTCTTACTTTGACTTTTTCTGATGATTCTGAGCCTTCTCAACTTTACTGCGATCTCTGTGAAAAAAAAAGAAAGCCAAATCGTTGGTTTTACTACTGTGCTGATTGTGATTGTTGAGAATAATTCAAAATAAAATATTAGTGGGATGTTTAGAAATCTTGGTAGTATCTTGGTAGATTTCAGATTTTTTAGTTTTACCAAATAATTTGTTAGCTATTTTTATGTAAGTTAGTTTCCATGTAAGCCTATAAATATAGGCCTTTATTCTTTGTTTTTAATCATTCAGAATTCAATAATAAGAGAGCAACTTTCCTACATATTATTTTATCTCTCTCAGTTTTTATTCTCCAACAAATTTGGCATCGGAGCTAGGTTGGATCCTTTAGGCAATTGAGTGAAAGTGAGGTTTGGGTCCACTAGGGTCTTTGGGAAACACGAGAGAAAAGAGTGAGTGTTTTTGGAATGGCATCAGCTGGTTTTTCTTCCTCTCAACCACTTATACCCATTTTCAATGGTGAGAAATATGAGTGGTGGAGAATCAAGGTGAGGACATTGCTCAAATCGCAAGAGCTATGGGACTTGGTGGAGTACGGGTTCGTTGACATACTTGAACCTGATGATGAAGAAGATAGGAGGTTGAAAGAAGTCAGGAAAAATGATGCGAAGGCATTGTTCATTATCCAGCAAGCAGTTCATGACTCTATTTTCTCTCGAATTGCAGCAGCAACCACATCGAATGAAGCATGGTCAATCTTGCAGAAAGAGTATCAAGGTGATTCAAGAGTCATAGTAGTGAAATTACAATCACTACGACGTGATTTTGAGACCTTAATGATGAAGAATGGTGAATCAATTGCTGATTTTTTGTCACGAACAAGGACAATAGTCGGTCAATTGCGCTCCTATGGTGAGAAAATTTTAGACGAGACAATTGTAGCAAAAGTCTTGCGAAGCTTGACGACAAAATTTGATCATGTTGTGGCTGCTATAGAAGAGTCCAAAGATCTGTCAGTTCTTTCCGTTGATGAACTGATGGGATCTCTTCAATCTCATGAGGCGAGAATCAATAGATCAGCAGAAAGGAGTGAAGAGAAGAGTGAAGAGAAGGCATTTCAAGTGAAAGGTGACAATAACCGTTCAACAAATAGAGGACGAGGAAGAGGAGGATTTCGTAGAGGTCGTAGCGGTGGCTATGGCAGAAGTAGAGGCAGAGGAAGGTATGATGGGCAAAGGCAATCGAATGAGCAAGGTAACACAAAAAATGGCATTCAATGTTATCATTGCAATAGATATGGGCATATAAAAGCTGATTGCTGGTATAAAGATCAAAAAATGAATTTTGCATCAGAAAGTGAGGAAGAAAACAAGCTTTTTATGGCTTGTATTAATACTAACCATAAGCCAAGTGATTGGTGGTTTGTGGACAGCGGTTGTTCGAATCACATGACGGGTACCAAATCCTTGTTCAAGGAGCTTGACGAGTCACAAAAGTTAAAGGTGCAGCTTGGGAACAAAAGGGAAATGCAAGTTGAAGGAAAAGGCACTGTGGAAATCGTTAATGGCCATGGAGAAGGAAAAATGTTGGACAATGTTCAGTTTGTTCCTGATTTAGGATACAATTTATTGAGCGTTGGACAACTAATGGCTGGTGGATATGCTGTCGTATTTGATGATAATGCATGTATCATCAAAAACAAAAAGTCAGGTAAACAAGTCCATGTCAACATGACACCAAACAAGATGTTCCCGTTGGATGTTTCAAACATGGAGAACTTTGTTCTTGCTGCAAGTACAAGGGATGACTCGAAGCTATGGCATTTGAGGTATGGTCATCTCAATATTAAAGGCCTGAAATTACTGAGTGATAAAGGTATGGTTCTTGGACTACCGAAAATTGGCTCTCTTGATTTATGTGAAGGGTGCATTTATGGAAAGCAAACTAGGAAGCCATTTCCTGTTGGAAAAGCATGGAGAGCTACTGAATGCTTAGAATTAATTCATGCTGATCTATGTGGTCCTATGCAAACCGAGTCCTTGGGTGGGAGCCGTTACTTCTTGCTGTTCACTGATGATTATAGTCGCATGAGCTGGGTGTATTTTTTGGAAAACAAGTCAGAAACTTTTGAAAAGTTCCAAAAATTCAAGGTTATGGTGGAGAATCAAAGTGGCTGCCATATCAAAGTTCTTCGCACAGATCGAGGTGGAGAGTTCGTGTCCAAAGAGTTTAATATGTTTTGTGAGGACAGTGGCATCCATAGGGAGTTAACAATTCCTTACACTCCTGAGCAGAACGGTGTCGCTGAGCGGAAGAACCGAACTGTTGTGGAGATGGCAAGAAGCATGTTACAAGCGAAGGGACTCTCAAATCAGTTTTGGGCGGAAGCTGTGGCAACATCCGTCTATCTACTGAATCTCTCACCAACAAGGGCTGTCATGAACAAAACTCCATATGAAGCTTGGTGTGGTAGGAAACCCAATGTAAGTCATTTAAGAATTTTTGGGTGTGTTGCATATGCTTTGGTAAATTCTCATGCTCGTAAAAAGCTTGATGAAAAGTCTGAAAAATGCATTTTCATTGGTTATTGTACTCAATCCAAAGCATATAGATTGTATAACCCTCATAGTGGAAAATTTACAAGTAGAAGAGATGTAGTGTTTGATGAAAATGCAAGCTGGGATATGAGTGTAGAACAGGTACAACAGGAGATTTCTTTTCCCATCAAAGATTCTATAGAAAAAAAGGAGGAGCCTGCACCAGCAATATCTACAACACTTGAAGAATCTTCTGACGAGCCAATTCCACTAAGGAGATCAACAAGGGTCAAAAAGCCAAATCCGAAATATGCTGATGACACTTATGCATCCTGTCAATTTGCTCTAGCCGTTTCAGATCCTCTGTATTATGAAGAAGCTGCTGATAAGGAAGAATGGAAAAAGGCAATGATGGAGGAGATACAATCCATCGAAAAGAATGGAACTTGGGAGATGGTCGACTTGCCAGAAGATAAAAATGCAATTGGTTTGAAGTGGGTGTTCAAGACAAAATTCGGTGCAGATGGAAGCATCCAAAAGTATAAAGCTCGTCTTGTAGCGAAAGGTTATGCACAGCAATATGGTATTGATTTCGAAGAAACTTTCTCTCCAGTCGCTCGGTTCGAAACGGTGAGGCTTGTTCTAGCAATAGCTGCACAATTGCAATGGCCTGTTTACCAATTTGATGTCAAATCAGCGTTCCTCAATGGAGATCTACAAGAGGAAGTTTATGTAATACAGCCAGAAGGTTTCATAGAGAAGGGAAACGAAACAAAAGTTTACAAGCTTAAAAAGGCGTTGTACGGATTGAAGCAAGCCCCTCGAGCATGGTACAACAAGATCGATGGGTATTTTCAGAAGAAAGGGTACATGAGAAGTGAGAATGAGCCCACCTTGTACGTGAAAAAGGAAGGTAAAAATGATTTCATCATTGTTTGTCTTTACGTTGATGATATCATTTATACTAGTTCCTCTAACTTACTTGTTGATGAATTTAAGTCTCAAATGATGAATGAATTTGAGATGTCCGATATGGGTTTATTGCATTATTTCCTCGGTCTTGAAATTCATCAAGCTGATGATGGAATTTTTATCTCACAAAGGAAATATGCCAAGGATCTTCTCAGTAAATTTAGTATGCTTAATTGCAAGCCTGCAGCTACACCCATGAATATCAATGAAAAATTGCAGCAAGAGGATGGAGAAGAAATGGCAGATGCAAGGAGGTTTAGAAGCTTGGTTGGAGGTTTAATCTATTTGACTCACACTAGACCCGATATTGCATTTCCTGTTGGTGTTATTTCCAGGTTTATGCAGCAACCTTCAAAGGTTCATTATGGAGCAGCAAAACGAGTCTTGCGATACATTGCTGGAACTTCGAAGTATGGCATTTGGTATTCAAAAACTTCAGATTTCAGATTGTGTGGGTTCACAGACAGTGATTGGGCAAGTTCTCTAGATGACAGAAGAAGTGTATCAGCATTTGTTTTTACTCTAGGTTCTGGGGTGATCACTTGGAGTTCTAAGAAGCAAGCTACAACAGCATTGTCAACCTCAGAGGCTGAATATGTAGCAGCAACTGCAACAGCTTGTCAAGCCATTTGGCTAAGGAGAATGTTAACCGATCTCCAACAAGAGCAGAAATGTGCAACTACCATATTTTGTGACAACAAATCCACTATCTCTATGACAAAGAATCCAACATTTCATAGTAGAACAAAGCACATAGATATTCGTTATCATTTCATTCGTGATTTGGTAGCAAAAGAGGAGATATCTTTAGAATATTGCAACACTGAAGAGCAGCTGGCAGATATGTTAACAAAAGCATTATCAAAAGAGAAGTTTTGCTATTTTAGAAGTTTACTTGGTGTCTGCAACTTTGAATTAAGGGGGAGTGTTGAGAATAATTCAAAATAAAATATTAGTGGGATGTTTAGAAAATCTTGGTAGTATCTTGGTAGATTTCAGATTTTTTAGTTTTACCAAATAATTTGTTAGCTATTTTTATGTAAGTTAGTTTCCATGTAAGCCTATAAATATAGGCCTTTATTCTTTGTTTTTAATCATTCAGAATTCAATAATAAGAGAGCAACTTTCCTACATATTATTTTATCTCTCTCAGTTTTTATTCTCCAACAGTGATAACTCTCTTCATCTCAATTGTGCTATTGGGGATCTCCCATATATGAAGCTTGGGAACAAATTGAAACAATATGATGGGCATAAACATCCAGTCACTGTTGTGAAAAACATATGGAATTGCCCTCCATGTATGGTATGTGATGAGGTTTGCAATGGGCAGGCCCTAGAATGTAAAGAATCTGAATGCAATTTTACCATCCACTTTGATTGCCTTTGGAGACTCCCTGAAGCATTTGAATGATATTCCACTCAAGTTTAAGAAACAGAGAAGCCGCAACATCACAGGTGTGTGGTGTTGTGTGGAAGGGTGTAGCAGATTTGGTAAAAATAGGTGATGGCTTTAGTTGTTGTAATCTGCATTATGTGATGTTAATGGTGGTTGTGTTAGATGAAACATGATTTGTAACCACACATCTTTATCTTTCACTTTTCTATTTGCGTCTTATCTAAAATTAGTGATGAGAAGGAAGAAATGGTTTTTAGGTGGTGATAATAAAATATTTTTAGTATGAGAAGTATGAAAATACGATAATAATGTTGAGTTTGGAAATTTAAATACAAAATCATTCTTCCATTCATAACTGCATACAAAATTGTGTGTGATTGTTAAGACCAAAATATAAGCGGATTTGGTATATCTTATTATTCTTGCGCAGTGGAAATGTAAACATGCATACAAAATAAAACTGTATATATGTTTTAGCTTTACAATTTAGGTTAATTAAGTCAACTTAATTAATTTTATTTTTACTCCATTTTCTTTATTTTAGATCTTTTTCTAAAATTTGGAATTCAGCCTTGCAAATTTGATTCTTACATCAGATTTTACTGTTCACAACTTAGAAAACACTAAATTCAATTTAGGCAAAATGTCCTTTTTTTTTCCTTTGCCCTCAAAATATTAAAAATAAAAAAATCTTCAACTCGTGAATTGGAGTATAATGTGCTTCAACGCTCTTGAATCCACATCCTCCTGCATTAACAATAATGCTAATGCTAATCGAACTAAAACTCAATCGGCTACTTACTAATTTTCAAAATATTCAAAATTATTTTCTTAAATAATTTAATATTAAGCTGTCAATTTTAAAATATTAATATATTAAACTAAAAAAACTTTAAATGGAACTTCGATCTCTTGAATCTACATTGGGATCACCTTAAGATTTTAGACAAGTAGCGAAAAAAAAAAAAAAGAGCTTTTAACTCAAATAAGAGAAAATAATTTTGATACCTAAACTTTAATTCTATTTATTATTTCCATATATCCTTCTAATGGAGTTAAAATCTTGCCTCACTTTGAATGCAACCAATTGTGGGACTATTGGTTAGAAAATTTTTAATCAAAGTTAAGGGATGTGAAAATAATTATACCAAAATTTATTTTAAAGGACTAAATGAAAAATAGTAAGACCAACCCAAGCCCGGCACAATTTAGCCCATCAACGCATCTACCCTAAACTTAAACTTTGCCCTCACACTACCCAATTCAATCTAGGCTTAATATAAAATTGCCCCCTAAATTATATTCATTTTTTCCGATAGGTATCTAAACCTTTTTTCCCGCATTGGTACCCTGTTAGTTCTCCCTTAGTCAGCCATTAGTCAACATTGTTCAATGTTTAATGATGATGTGGCCCAATCACTAATGAACACGTGGCCAAAAAGCCACATAAGTAAACCATCTCATTCTTTGTATGAAATAATTCCAAAAAATAAAAAATTTAGAAAAATTAAAATTATTTTTTTATTTTATATTAATATTAATTAAAAATAATTTTAAGAAATATTTTCACACCCTGTACCTCTCCCACCGTCCCCCCACCATCCTCACCCAACCCTCTCCCTCTGCTAATCCTTCAATTATATTTTCATAAAAAAAAAAAAAGTCCCTCCTTTCTTTCTTCAACATTGATTCTTTGTCTCACAATTCTCTTCAAATCCATCCACCACATGTTTGGGAAAATGACCCTCAAAAAAATAAATTTTGAGCCTGAAATTGGTGTTTTCCTTTTCAGGTATTAGATTTTCTTTCTTATAATAGGATTATAAGTTTGTGGGTGAAGGTTTTCTATTTGTTAGTTTGGTTTAGTGGATTCTAAATTTTATTTATGGCCTTTTTCCAATCCAGAATTTTGTTTGTACTCTGAAACTCTAAAGTACAAATAACCAAATTAAGTATCTTTAATGTACCAATTGGTTTGTGTCTTTTACAGAAAAATAAATTTTCTAATTTTTTTTTATTTTGCCACATGTCTATTGGTGATTGAGTCACATCATCATTGACCAAGGTTGATTATCGGCTGACTAACGAGATACAAATGTAAGAAAAAATATAGTTTAGATACTCAAATTGATTGAAAAAGTGTTTAGGTACTTATTTAAGCAAATGAGTATATTTTAAAGGACAATTTTAATATTAAGCCTTCAACCTATAAATAGATTTATTTATGATTAATTTAATTTAATTTAACATGATCTGATTCAAATTAATTGTTGAACACATTTAATGACTTAAATTTTAGTCATAAATGACAAACTTCTACAACATAGTTTTTTTAGTTCAAATTGGTACTTTCAAATAACTAAGTATTAATTTAGATAAAAAAATCAAATCTGGTAATTAATTTAAATCAAGAAGCTAAGTTTAGGTACTTAATTGGACCAAAATACCAAATGGAACTTAAATTGAAAAAAAAAACTTAGGTATCAATTTGAACTCTGAAGCTAAGTTCAAGTACCAAAATGTATATTTCCCTTACTTTTCCAATAATCATTGAATGCTGTCATTTCTATCTACCAGATCGGAGCAAACGCTAATTATTGACAGAAAATAACAATTCTAGTGATTATGTTGAAAGTAAAACTTAATTTTCTGTCACCGACAATCACAATCCTTTTTGCATTATTTCTCAATTTTTAGTTCATCAACGATCAAGAATACTTTTTCTTTTTTACAGTGATTATGTTGAGATTTCCTATAAGATTCTCTTTTTATTTGCAAGGAATCTACAACTCTAGTGTGAATCAGGGAAGCATGCAGGCGTGGGAAGCTATCAGCTGCGATAAACTTAAATCCCACCGCCTCTTCCTTAGGCGCCAACATATGAATAACTATTCCTAAAACGAGGTCAGCCATGCCAATTCCATTAAAAAGAGGCCTAAGCTAAGCTACCAAGCAAAGAGGAAGAAGAAGAGATGGTTTCAGGGTGAGGCATGTGCTCCAAAAGGGTAGCGGTGGATGCAAGGCATCACATGCTGGGAAGGTTGGCTTCCATATTGGCCAAGGAGTTGTTGAATGGCCAAAAAAGTAGTGGTGGTGAGATGTGAAGAGATATGCATGTGAGGCGGATTGGTTAGCCAGAAGATTTCTTAAGAAGCGTATGAACACTAAGCCTTCTCATGGTCTCATCCAGTTTCCTGCTCCTCTAACATCCTCTGGCTTACCATTCGTGCATGTTTTTTTTCTTTTCGAGAATTTTTTTCCCTTTTAGTGTGTTTTCATAGTTCTTTATTTGGTCTGTGAATGAAAAGGATAGAAATTTCTGGGTTTTTGATGCTTGGTAATTTAGGAAGCCTTTATTATAAACTTTTTGAGAGATTTTTTTTCTATTTATTTGAAGTTCTATGATTTGGATATTGGAATATATATTGCAAAAGAACCAAAGGAATCTGTGTGTTTAGTTATGTTTGATATCAAAATTAATAATGAGAGTTTGCTATTGATTTTTCTTGTTAGAGATCTGTGTGTTTTGTTATAGTTGGTTATTGGTAAAATGTAGGGACGAAGTGAAAGAGAGTAGAATGAGTGTGCTTGAGGTTATTATTGTTGGATTGAGAGAAAACTAATAGCTGACAAGGTCTATGAATCTTATAGTGCAAAGGCAATACGTTTGGCTTCAGCATATATGAAGTGAAGTATATAACTGGGCTTCATTTTGACTTTCCTTATAGTAATTGATAGTTGCTTTGATTGTAGGATAATTCCTCGCAAAGACTAAGCACGGAGTGGCAGCTTTCGCTGGTTTGAAATTGAAGGCTTATGAGGGGATTCCTGCACCATATGATAATGTCATGGGTTGCACATGGGATCTCGTAACCATGACTAACTTGTGTGATCCATCAAGTGCAAAGGAGGTCATTTGGCCCAATCGGCCCAATCGGACTGACCCATTTGAAGGCCCATCTACAAGCTTGTCACTTATGGAAACATGATCTTAGAAGATATTATTTTATATAATCTTAAGTGGGTTGGTGGTAGACAAACTTAAGTGGGTTGGTGGTAGTGGTAGACAAACTTAAGTGGGTTGGTGGTAAATACCTTTCAATCTTAGCCGTTGATGTATTTGATCTGTACCGTTGAATTTGGGGAAGCTCAACTATAAATAGAGGCCTCTCCCCTCATTGTAAATCACTAGAGTTTTGAGGAATAATAAGAGTTCTTGAGAGTATTCCCTCAAACATTATTCTCTCTTGTGTTCTTGATATTATGTGGCTTGTTCTTATTGCGTTCTTCTTTCATCTTTGTTTGATCTTTGAGTGCTTTCGTTTGTGTTGGTTTTTCAAAGGGGAATTCCATTGAATCCTCACATTGTGGGAGTTAGGCTGATTTAGGCATTTTTTTAAAGCAAGAAACTGCCTAAGGCCGTACGAATTGTGAGGCAAAAATCCTAAGTCCGTGACAGTTGGTATCAGAGCCAGGTTACGAAGGCATTGTTGAAAGATGTCAAAAGAAGTTGCTGAGAATGTTGAGGGAATGGAGACTAGTGGGAGGACTAGGAAAGCTAGCCGCTCGAGGGACATACTGTCTGCATTAGAGGATCGTGTCGTCACTCTCGAGAATTCCGTAGGGGATATCAAGGAGAAGATTGATGATGTTGATGATAGGCTCCATGATGGATTACAGTCCATGCACGAGCAGCTTAAAATGTATGTGATGGATAATGTTGAACAGTTGACTGGCAAAGATAATGCCATTAAGGCTATGGTGAAGGCCTTGAAAGAGGAGATTGCGGAGCTCAAGGGTGAACTCACAATCTACAAGGTTGCTTTGGGCAATGGAGGGTTGGCTGCTGTCGTACCCAAGCCCAATGTTGATGTTCCTAAGCCCAAGGAGTTCAAGGGAACAAGGTCCGCAAGAGATGTGGACAACTTCCTGTGGGGAATCGAGCAATACTTCCGTGCCAAAGGCATTTTAGAGGATGCCACTAAGGTAACTACTGCTGCTATGTATCTCACTGACGTTGCTTTGTTGTGGTGGCGTCGTAGGTCCACTGATGTGAAACGTGGTGGGACTGAAGTTGGAACTTGGGAGGAGTTTCGATGTGAGTTTAAAGCACAGTTTTATCCAGAGTATGCCGAGGATGAGGCTCGGGCAAAGTTGCGTTGACTTGTGCAACAAGGCACTGTGAGGGAGTATGTATAAGAATTTAGCGAACTCATGCTTCAAATCTCAGATATGGGTGAGAAAGAGGCGTTCTTTTCCTTCATGGATGGGTTGAAACCGTGGGCGAAGCAAGAGTTGCAACACCGAGGAGTCTAAGAGCTTACCAAGGCGATGTCTGTGGCAGAATCGCTTGCTGAATTTGGTGGGAAGAAAGAAAATGCCAATTCTTCTAAGCCCAGATTCAATCAAAAGAGTAATAGTGGGGGAGATAAAGAAAGGCCCAATAGGAACGGAAACGGTAAGAAGCCTTGGGAAAAGAGGAAGGGTGGGCCTATAAGTTGCTTTCACTGCGATGGTCCGCATATGATCAGGGACTGTCCAAAGAAGGCCGCGCTCACAGCTATGGAAGCAAAAGTGGAATCAGATGAGGAGGATAACAATCTTGGTTCGATACTCGGAGGTGTCGAAGATAAAATAAGTCATGGGCTAATGTTCGTAGACATCATTGTGGCTGGTAGAAAATTGAATGCGCTGATCGACACTGGTGCGTCTGATTTGTTCATGTCTGAAGAGGCAGCTCGGAAACTTGGCCTCATAGTAGAGAATGAGTTGGGGCGAATCAAAACAGTAAACTCAGAAAGTGTCCCAATTAAGGGTGTTGCTAAGGGAGTAGATCTTCAACTTGGTGATTGGGCCGGAAAGGTATCCATTAAGGTAATACCACTCGATGACTATGACTGTGTAGTTGGATTAAGTTTTCTTGATCAGGTTAATGTGCTCATTGCCCCTTCAAGTAATTACATGGTGATTTCGAGTTCAAACCATCCTTGCATGGTGAGAATGACAAGGAAAAGAAGCTTGGAGGGAAAAACACTATCAGCAATTCAATTTGCTAAAGGAGTACGCGGAGATAAAGCCTCCTACTTAGCCACCTTAAAGATAGAGGAGACCGTTGAGTCCATTAGTGAGATCCCGAAAGAAGTGAGTCAATTATTGCAGTCTTTTCGGGATGTGATGCCTGCGCAGTTACCTAAAAGTTTGCCACCCAAGAGGGAAGTGGACCACAAGATTGAGCTAGTGTCTAATGTGGTGCCGCCAGCAAGGAGTCCCTATCGTATGTCTCCGCCAGAATTAGAGGAGTTGCGGAAGCAATTGAAGGAACTTTCGAATGCGGGATTCATTAGACCATCTAAATCCCTATACAGTGCGCCAGTGTTGTTTTAAAAGAAACATGATGGGTCCTTGAGAATGTGCATCGATTATAGGGCACTAAACAAGCTCACTGTAAAGAATAGGTACCCTATTCCCCTTATTGCAGATTTATTCGATCAACTTGGTAGTGCACGATGGTTTACCAAGTTAGATTTGAGAGCGGGGTACCATCAAGTTCGGATAGCCGAGGGGGATGAGCCAAAGACAGCTTGTGTGACACGGTATGGATCGTACGAATTCCTTGTGATGCCCTTCAGACTCACGAATGCCCCAGCTACATTCTGCACTTTAATGAATAAGGTACTTTAACCTTTTCTTGATCATTTTGTGGTTGTTTACCTTGATGATATTGTGGTGTATAGCAAGTCTCTGGAGGAGCACGTGGGACACTTGAGGGAGGTGTTCCAAACTTTGAGGGAAAATGAGTTGTTCGTTAAGGAGGAGAAGTGCACATTTGCCCAACAAGAGGTGTCCTTCCTAGGCCACATTGTGGGAGGGGGTAAGATCCGAATGGATAAGAGCAAAATTCGAGCCATTTCCAAGTGGGAGCCTCCAACCAAGGTAACGGAGTTGAGATCTTTCCTTGGGTTGGCAAATTACTATCGACGCTTTATCAAAGGCTACTCTAGAATTACCACACCCCTTACGGACATGTTGAAAAAGGGGAAGGTATGGGATTGGAATCCGGAATGTGATGGGGCCTTTAATCAATTGAAGCAAGCAATGACGAGGGAACCCGTGCTTGCCTTACCAGATTTTTCGAAGCCTTATGAGGTATGCACAGATGCATCAGATTATGCTATCGGGGGAGTACTGATGCAAGACGGACATCCAATTGCTTTCGAGAGTCGAAAGCTTAATGAGACGGAGCGAAGATATACGGTCCAAGAGAAGGAGATGACTGCAGTGGTACATTGCTTATGCACATGGAGACATTATTTATTGGGTTCTAGGTTCGTGGTCCTTACCGATAATGTTGCCAACAGTTATTTTCTAACCCAGAAAAAGTTGTCTCCCAAACAGGCTCGTTGGCAGGTTTTACTAGCTGAGTTTGACTTCACAATGGAGTATAAGCCAGGGAGTGCCAACAATGTGGCTGACTCACTTAGCCGAAAGATGGAATTCGCAGCAATTAGCCAACCTGAGGGTTCTTTATTGGAACGCATTCGAGAAGGATTGTCCCATGATCCTGTAGCCAAAAATTTGACTGAGATGGCCAATGAGGGAAAAACAAGAAGATTTTGGCTCGATGGAGAGTTGCTATACACCCATGGGCGTCGCCTTTATGTGCCCCATTATGGGAAGCTACGAAAAGAAGTCATGGAAGAGTGTCATGACTCGAGATGGGCGGGCCACCCAGGGATGCACTGTACTTTAGCCCTTTTAGAGGAACGTTACTATTGGCCTCACATGATTGATGATGTGGAAACTTATGTGAAAACTTGTCTAGTCTGCCAACAAGACAAGGTCGAATTAAAGACCCCAGCCGGTTTGCTTCAACCCTTACCTATTCCGAAAAGACCATGGGAGAGTTTATCCATAGATTTTATTGTTGGTTTGCCTAAGTCTGACGGGTTTGCAAGTATTCTTATTGTGGTGGACAGGTTCTCGAAATACGCTACGTTCATTCCAGCTACCAAGGAATGTCCTACTGAGGAGGCAGCTCGATTATTCCTTAGAGATGTGGTGAAATATTGGGGAGTGCCACAGTCTATTATCAGTGATCGAGATGGGCGATTTACAGGTCGGTTCTGGACGAAATTGTTCAAATCAATGGGCTCAAATTTGAACTTTTCCACGAGCATGCATCCACAAACCGATGGGCAAACTGAACGAGTAAATGCATTATTAGAGACATATCTACGGTACTATGTGAGTGCCACACAGAGGGATTGGCCAAAGTTATTGGATGTGGCTCAGTTCTCATATAACTTGCAGCGAAGTGGAGCTACGAACCAAAGCCCGTTTGAGATAGTGACGGGCCAACAGCCACTCACACCCAATGCTGTGGTGACTCATTGTACAGGACCAAATCCGGCGGCTTATCGATTTGCAAAGGACTGGTAAGAAAAGAATGACTTGGCCAGAGCTTGTTTACACAAGGCAAGTAAGCGCAACAAGAAATGAGCCGATCAGAACCGAAGAGATGTGCAATTTCAAATGGGTGACTCAGTCCTTGCCAAATTACACTTGATTTTACGATACACGGGCCTGTACAAAGGGCTCGTACGACGGTATAATGGACCATTTAAAGTTGTGAAGAGAGTGGGCAAGGTGGCCTACAAGCTAGAGTTGCATCAGAAGCTTAAAGTCCACCCAGTGTTCCATGTAAGTATGTTAAAGCCATTTCATGGGGACCAAGAAGATCCAAATCGAGACAAGTCAAAACGAGCGCCAATGGGGGTGAAGGTTTCTTACGATCATGACGTTGAAGCTATTGAGGCAGATCGTGTGATTAGACAAAAGTATCATCGACCGCGTCATGAATACTTAGTTCGATGGAAGGGACTTCCTGACAGCGAAGCAAGTTGGGAACCCGCAGAGGCATTGTGGCAGTTTCAAGGAAAGATTGACCAGTTCCATAAGGAGGATACGACGAGGGCGTCGCTAGAACAAGTGGGGGAGAATGTCATGGGTTGCGCATGGGATCTCGCAACCATGACTAACTTGTGTGATCCATCAAGTGCAAAGGAGGTCATTTGGCCCAATCGGCCCAATCGGACTGACCCATTTGAAGGCCCATCTACAAGCTTGTCACTTATGGAAACATGATCTTAGAAGATATTATTTTATATAATCTTAAGTGGGTTGGTGGTAGACAAACTTAAGTGGGTTGGTGGTAGTGGTAGACAAACTTAAGTGGGTTAGTGGTAGACAAACTTAAGTGGGTTAGTGGTAGTGGTAGACAAACTTAAGTGGGTTGGTGATAAATACCTTTCAATCTTAGCCGTTAATGTATTTGATCTGTACCGTTGAATTTGGGGAAGCTCAACTATAAATAGAGGCCTCTCCCCTCATTGTAAATCACTAGAGTTTTGAAGAATAATAAGAGTTCTTGAGAGTATTCCCTCAAACATTATTCTCTCTTGTGTTCTTGATATTTTGTGGCTTGTTCTTATTGCGTTCTTCTTTCATCTTTGTTTGATCTTTGAGTGCTTTCGTTTGTGTTGGTTTTTCAAAGGGGAATTCCATTGAATCCTCACATTGTGGGAGTTAGGCTGACTTAGGCATTTTTTAAAGCAAGAAACTGCCTAAGGCCGTACGGATTGTGAGGCAAAAATCCTAAGTCCGTGACAATAAGACTAAGAGAATGGTTATTCCTGATGCTCTTAAGTTTTGCAGTAGTTGGTTTCTTTTGCTGAATTTAGAATTTGGTTTTCTTACTTGCTTTTGTGGATAGTTAGTCATGCTCAATATTTTTATTGTTCTTTCGGTTTTTTTATATTAGGGCTTTGAGGTTTCAGAAAGGACACAAATTGGTGGAGAAAATAGCATTACCCTGGAGTAAATATGAAATATAACATTGAACGCTTTTATGTAGGTTATCCAACATGCTGAATGCTTAGGACTTGGTTTAGAGCTTTAGGAACAACTGATGAAGAAGTTTATGAAGACATCAAAAGAGTCATTTCATTGGTTTGGCAGTTCTACGACTTGGTTGTCCTTTACTCAGAGCCAGAGCAGGTAGGTTCTGTTTTTACTCGGCTGTTTGTGATTGATGTTTGTGGCACCTTTTCCCCTCTCTTTTTGTAACTGTATTATAGCTTTGGGTCAGTGGTTGGGCTATGAAATTATGAAAATCAAACTGTTGTGTCTGGTCAACATTGCAGACTCCTCGAATTGTCTCCTTACCGTCTGAGTCGACATACAGAAGAAAAACATTCCTTGCAATAAAATTAAAACTGATACAAAAACCACAACATCCATAGGGAAGCATCAAAACACCTCAAAAGACAACCACAATGACACTTGCGTACACCACAGCTCATGACACAAATCGAAAAAGAGATCAACTTCAAGACATCATCTCATGTTATCAATTTGTGAGCATCCCTTAGAAACTAAATAAACATTATAAAAGAAGCATCCAACAAATTGGCAGCAATGAAGTAACAGCAAACCTATTGCCTCCGTGAGCCTTTAATTACAACCCCAAATATCATATACCAAAACAAGGAGCAATATCAAAACCTTCATAATTAAACACTCTTGAAAAGTTACCTACACACCCTCTTTACTCATCCTTTGGTTAAAACATGTTCTTATCACCCCTAAACACCACCAGTCAAAATCATATCTTACTCGAGTTGAAAAAAACCTCCTAGTTGAAGAGAAGACAATTGAAATCATCCTTAACCCACCAACCCTTATCCAACATCGATCAACAGGACACTGAACATGATTCCATAATAAGCTTGTTAAAATCCCTCAAGAAAAGAAAGCTGGATTAGCAGCATTCAACAGTGTTCCTCATCAACTATGGCCATCGGTGATGAACCTCAGCCCCCTTAGCCTTTCGAGTTCACATCTTAATTTCGCTTGGATTTCGTTTCGGCGATAGTTTTTAAAGACGACTTGTGTTTCGTCACATTCTTTACTTCAGGAGTTCTCTACTAATCAGTTACATTCTTTCTAATGTTCTTTCTATTTGTACAGAAAATATTGTCATATACATGCTTAACCATTAGTGACCAGCTAAAAATTACGGAATTCGATTTTGTTGCCTAATTTCCTTTTTGTTGATGCTTTACTTGCAATTCTTTTCACATTTTTTTTCAAATCATATATATAGGTTACATCTATGTGGCATAGCTTTTAAATTATTATTTGTCACGATAATAATATTTCACATGTAATTGTTGATTATATTTAAAAAATTAATTCAAGGTAAATTTCTTATAAATATATTTTATTTTTGAATCAATATTTTGGTGTGACTTAAATATTGACATGCATGAATTAATTATGAAAAATATAAACTATAAAGCAAATTGAAACAAATATAGAGTAAAATTTTGAACTTAAAATATATATTTAAAACTTAAACAGTCAATTGTTAAACTTAAAATATATTATTAAAGACGCATTTTATATATATATTTGAAATTCTTAATTAATTTAAACAAAACTCAATTATAAAAAAAATATTATATTCTTTTTCAAACTCTAACAAATTCATGGGAAAATTGAATGTTCCACATTCTTATCCTTAGAATGGAAATGCTTGGGGTATTATGGGAACAGAAATATTGACAAATAGTCTCACAAGTCAACGACGGAAATGATTCTTCTCTTTAAGGACAAAAGCAAGACCTAAGGAAGTATACCACAAAGGCTGGAGTGAAGTGAAGCAAACTAAAATGGGTACGAGTGACTGTGAGAGTAGGACAGAGGGGGAGACCATGGAACTTCAACATTTCAGTCATCCACATCCTTTGGTCTTCATCAAATATCAGACTGTTGCAAGCAAAGAAGTAGACCCAGAAGCAGCTTTTTGCATTGGGTGTGACAAACATGTAGAGGGCTGGAGCTATGGTTGCAATCAATGTGAGTTTAATCTTCACAAGGGATGTGCTGAGTTAGAGTTAGCCCCCAAGATTCAGCATCCCTTGCACCCCAAACACCCTCTCACTCTTCTGCCAAATTCAGATCGTTATCCACGAATTTGCGATTTGTGTGGTAAGAGATTTGGGGGAATTTGTTATCGTTGTCTTGATTGTGACTTCGATCTGCACATCAATTGTGCTTTGCTTTAATCATCCATTGCTGCAAATTTTCCTAATTCTTTGCACCCCCATCCTTTACATTTCATTCAAAATCCTAACAAGGAAGTCGAGCCTGATTGCCACGGGTGTCAGAAACCAATATCTGGTCCATTTTACCACTGTTCAGATTGCACTTATCCTACAGTCTTTAACCTTCATAAGGAATGTTCTGAACTATCCCTTGAGATTAATCACCCCTACGATCGCAAGCATCCTCTTACTCTCTTGCCACAACCCCCTACTCATCTCCAAAAATGTAGTTGCTCTTTGTGCATAATCCAATGGAAGGGGTTTGTTTATTCCTGCTCTCTTTGCAACTTTGATCTTTCGGTTTCTGATTTTCCTTTTTCAGCACCAAAAATCACGGTGGCAAGTCATGAACATCCGTGGATGCTTATATCTAGAAAAATGTTTTTTGTTTGTGATTTTTGTGGCACTGACGGAGATCACTCCCCCTATTTCTGTGCTACATGTCACCTCCTTGTCCACAAGAATTGCATTTCATTGCCACGCCACATCATGATAACACGACATCGTCACACGATTTCTCTTTCCTATTCTCTTCGACAAAATCAAGTTGAGGATTGGATGTGCAGAATTTGTTACGAGGAAGTTGATATAAGGTATGGCAATTACCGTTGTCCTGCTTCTCGTTGCCGTTATATTGCTCATGTACGTTGTGCAACTGATAATGCAATTTGGGGTGGAACAATTATACCGGAAGGCTATGATGAGAGGTCCGAGGAAGTGGTGGATGAACCTTGGAATTTGATTACTGATGTTGTTAAAAAAATTCGTATTGGAGAGCTAATGGTAGCAAGTGAGATCAAGCATTCCTATCATGATCATAATTTAAGACTCACTTTTAGTGGGGAGACCAAAGATGATGATAGTGAGTGCGATGGGTGCACGAGACCTATATCAACTCCTTTTTATAGTTGTGAGCAATGCAAGTTCTTTCTCCACAAAGATTGCGCTGAATTGCCTAAAAAAATGCCACACCCCTTTCACAAGCATTTGCTTACTCTCGTGAACTCACACGATGGGGGGTTTTATTCATGGTGCAATGCTTGCGGTCGTCTATATCAAGGATTTAGCTACAAATGCTATAAAAGAGATTGCAGGTTCAAAATTGACATTCAATGTATGTTATTGTCGGACACCTTGAAGCACCCAAGTCATGAGCATTCACTCTTTCTTATCCACAACAACGAGGGAACGAGTTGCAGTGCTTGTTTCTGAGGACTATACTCGTGGGATGTTGCATATAGATGCATGAGGCGCTGTGATTTCAGTTTAGATGTAGGTTGTGCAACACTACCACTCACTGCTTGGTACAAGTATGACAGGCATGCTCTTACTTTGACTTTTCTGATGATTCTGAGCCTTCTCAACTTTACTGCGATCTCTGCGAAGAAGAAAGAGAGCCAAAGGATTGGTTTTACTACTGTGCTGATTGTGATAACTCTCTTCATCTCAATTGTGCTATCGGGGATCTCCCATATATGAAGCTTGGGAACAGAATCAAAGTTATGGGTCATCGACATCTACTCACTGTTGTGAAAAACATCTGGAATTGCCCTCCATGTAAGGTATGTGGTGAGGTTTGCAATGGGCAGGCCTTAGAATGTAAAGAATCTGAATGCAACTTTACCGTCCATTGGGATTGCCGTTGGGGTGGCCGGTGAATCATTTGAATGATATTCCACTCAAGCTTAAGAAACAGAGAAGGCACAATATGAGAGATGTGTTGTGTGGAAGGGTGTAGCAGATTTGGTAAAAATGGGTGATGGCCTTAGTTGTTGTATTCTGCATTATGTTTGAGCAGTAGAAGATTGTGTTAGATGAAACAAGATTTGTAACCACACATCTGTATCTTTCACTTTTCTATTTGATTCTTATCCTTTCAACTTTTATCTAAAATTAGTGATGGGATTGAAGAATTGGTTTCTAGTTTGTGATAAGAAAATATTTTTATTATCTGAACCATGAAAATACTAAAATAATGAACATAAATAGAAAATCATTCCTCCATTCATAAAAATTGTGAGTGATTGTTAAGACCATGAAATGTATAAATGGTTTCTCAATTTTATTTATCTAAAAATCTTAAATGTAGCATTTGAAGATGGAATTTGGTATATCTTATTATTTTTGAAAAGTGGAAATGTATGAGGTTTGTGACATAAATCAATCAAAATTTTGTGACCTTAAATCAACCAGCTATAAAAAAAAATGTACATATGTTTTTTTTTTTTGGAAGTAAAAACTGAGATTTTATTAAATTGAATAATAGAATAAACTTAACAAAAACCGGACCCAAATAAAGGCCCAAATCAAAATGAATTCGTAAAGACTAGGCCTAAATAAAGCAAAAATAGAGAAACTACCTAAGAGACTATCCAGTTACTAACTAACCAGAAATGAAAAGAAGCAAACACAAAATTTGTAAAACTATTTATTATATATTTGGGCCGGACCAAAAAAGTTTTACCCGAAGCCTGGTCCGTTTTTTAAACGGGCATCTTTTTTTGCCCAAACTCATATTTCAGGCCTATATTTTACCTGAATCTCCCATATTTAGGGGTAGGCCATCGGGTCGGGCTGGGCCGCCCAACCCATGATCACCTCTATCTGAAACTCTAAAGTGCAAATAACCAAATTAAGTATATTTAATGTACCAATTGGTTTGTGTCTTTTAAAAATAATTTTTCTAATTTTTTTTATTTTGCCACATGTCTATTGGTGATTGAGGCACATCATCGTTGACCAAGGTTGATTAATGGGTAACTAACGAAGGACTAACGAGGTACAAATGTAAGAAAAAATATAGTTTAGATACTCAAATTGATCAAAAAAGTGTTTAGGTATTTATTTAAGCTAATGAGTATATTTTAAAGGATAATTTTAATATTAAGCCTTCAACCTATAAATAGATTTATTTATAATTTAATTCAATTTAATATGATCTGATTCAAATTAATTTTTAAGCACATTTAATGACTTAAATTTTAGTCACAAATGACAAACTTCTACAACATAGTTTTTTAGTTCAAATTGGTACTTTCAAATAACTAAATTTAGATAATAAAAAATTAAATTCGGGTATTAATTTAAGTCAAGAAGCTAAGTTTAGGTAATTAATTGGACCAAAATACCAAATGGAACTTTGAAGTCATGTTCAAGTACCTAATTGGAAAAAAAAAAAAAAAAAACCCCCTAGGTATCAATTTGAACTCTGAAGCTAAGTTCAAGTACCAAAAATGTATATTTCCCTTACTTTTCCAATAACCATTGAATGCTCTCATTTTTATCCACTAATTATTGACAGAAAGTAACAAGTGATTATGTTGAAAGTAAAACTTAATTTATGTCACCGACAGTCACAATCCTTGTTGTATTATTTCTCAATTTTTAGTTCATAAACGATCAAGAATACTTTTTTTTTTACAGTGATTATGTTAAGATTTCCTATAAAATTCTCTTTTTATTTGCAAGGAATCTACAACTCTAGTGTGAATCAGGGAAGCATGCAGGCGTGGAAAGCTATCAGCTCTGATAAACTTAAATTCCATAGGCGCCAACATATGAATAACTATTCCTAAAACGAGGTCAGCCATGCCAATTCCATTTAAAAGAGGCCTAAGCTAAGCTACCAAGCAAAGAGGAAGAAGAAGAGATGGTTTCAGGGTGAGGCATGTACACCAAAAGGGTAGCGGTGGATGCAAGGCATCGCATGCTGGGAAGGTTGGCTTCCATATTGGCCAAGGAGTTGTTGAATTGCCAAAAAGTAGTGGTGGTGAGATGTGAAGAGATATGCATGTGGGGTGGCTTGGTTAGCCAGAAGATGAATCTCGTGAGGTTTCTTAGGAAGCGTATGAACACTGAGCCTTCTCATGGTCTCATCCAGTTTCCTGCTCCTCTAACATCCTCTGGCGTACCATTCGTGGGTGTGTTTTTCTTTTCGAGAGTCTTTTTCCCTTTTAGTGTGTTTTCATAGTTCTTTATTTGGCCTGTGAATGAAAAGGATGGAAATTTCTGGGTTTTTGATGCTTGGTAATTTAGGAAGCCTTTATTATAAACTTTTTGAGAGATTTTTTCTATTTATTTGAAGTTCTATGATTTGGATATTGGAATATATATTGCAAAAGAACCAAAGGAATCTGTGTGTTTAGTTATGTTTGATATCAAAATTAATAATGAGAGTTTGCTATTGATTTTTCTTGTTAGAGATCTGTGTGTTTTGTTATAGTTGGTTATTGGTAAAATGTAGGGACGAAGTGAAAGAGAGTAGAATGAGTGTGCTTGAGGTTATTATTGTTGGATTGAGAGAAAACTAATAGCTGATAAGGTCTATGAATCTTATGGTGCAAAGGCAATGCGTTTGGCTTCAGCATATATGAAGTGAAGTATATAACTGGGCTTCATTTTGACTTTCCTCTTGGTAATTGATATTTGCTTTGATTGCAGGATGATTCCTCGCAAAGACTAAGCATGGAGTGGCAGCTTTCGCTGGTGTGAATTGAAGGCTTATGAGGGGATTCTTGCACCATATGATAAGACTAAGAGAATGGTTATTCCTGATGCTCTCAAGTTTTGCAGTAGTTGGTTTCTTTCGCGGAATTTAGAATTTCGTATTCTTACTTGCTTCTGTGGATAGTTAGTCATGCTCAATGTTTTTTAAATTGGTGGAGAAAATAGCATTACCCTGGAGTAAATATGAAATATAACATTGAACGCTTTTATGTAGGTTATCCAACATGCTGAATGCTTAGGACTTGGTTTGGAGCTTCAGGAACTACTGATGAAGAAGCTTATGAAGACATCAAAAGAGTCATTTCATTGGTTTGGCAGTTCTAGGACTTGGTTGTCCTTTACTCAGAGCCAGAGCAGGTAGGTTCTGTTTTTACTCGGCTGTTTGTGATTGATGTTTGTTGCACCTTTTCCCCTCTCTTTTTGTAACTGTATTGTAGCTTTGGGTCAGTGGTTGGGCTATGAATTATGAATATCAAACTGTTGTGTCTGGTCAACATTGCAGACTCCTCAAATTGTCTCCTTACTGTCTGAGTCTTACAACCTACCAAGACAACACCGAACCAAACCTTCCGCATACAGAAGAAAAACATTCATTGCAATAAAGTTAAAACTGATACAAAAACCACAACATCCATAGGGAAGCATCAAAACACCTCAAAAAGATAACCACAATGACACTTGAGTACACCACAGCTCATGACACAAATCGAAAAAGAGATCAACTTCAAGACATCATCTTATGTTATCAGTTTGTGAGCATCCCTTAGAAACTAAATAAACACCATAAAAGAAGCATCCAACAAATTGGCAGCAATGCAGTAACAAACCTATTGCCTCCGTGAGTCTTTAATTACAACCCCAAATATCATATACCAAAACAAGGAGCAACATCAAAACCTTCATAATTAAACACTCTTGAAAAGTTGCCTACACACCCTCTTTACTCATCCTTAGGTTAAAACATGTTCTTATCACCCCTAAACACCACCAGTCAAAATCATATCTTACTCGAGTTGAAAAAACCTCCTAGTTGAAGAGAAGACAATCGAAATCATCTTTAACCCACCAACCCTTATCCAACATGGATCAAGAGGACACTGGACATGATTCCATAATAAGCTTGTTAAAATCCCTCAAGAAAGGAAAGCTGGATCGACAGCATTCAACAGTGTTCCTCATCAGTTATGGCCGTCGATGATGAACCTCAGCCCCCTCAGCCTTTCGAGTTCACATCCTGATTTCGCTTGGATTTCGTTTCGATGATAGTTTTTAGATACAACTTGTGTTCCGTCACATTCTTTAGTTCAGGAGTTCTCTACTAATCAGTTACATTCTTTCTATTTGTACGGACAATCTTGTCATATACATGCTCAACCATTAGGGAATTCGATTTTGTTGCCTAATTTCTTTTTGTTGATGCTTTGCTCTCAATTCTTTTCACATTTTTTCAAATAATATATATAGGTTACAACTACGTGGCATAGCTTTTAAATCATTATTTGTCACGATAATAATATTTCACATGTTGATTATTTTTAAAAAATTAATTCAAGGTAAATTCCTTATAAATATTTTCATGTAATTGTTGATGCTCTAAATGTTGATTTGCATGAATATATTAAATATACACTAAAAATATAAAATTAAAATTAATTATAAGAAATATAAACTATAAAGCATATTGAAGCATTTTAATAAAGATTGATTAAAGTAAATATATTTCAAAATCTTAATTAATTTAAACAAAACTCAATTATAAGAAAAAATATTATTTTCTTTTTCAAACTCTTAACAAATTTATGGGAAAATTGAATGTTCCATGTTCTTATCCTTGGAATGGAAATGCTGGGGTATTATGGGAAAAGAAATATTGACAAATAGTCGCACAAGTCAACGACGAAAATGATTCTTCTCTTTAAGGACAAAAGCAAGACCTAAGAAAGTATACCACAAAGGGTGGAGTAAAGTGAAGCAAACTCAAGGGTTTTCTTGTAATAGATGTGAGTGAGTGTGAGAGTAGGACAGAGGGGGAGACCATGGAACTTCAACATTTCAGTCATCCACATCCTTTGGTCTCCTTCAAATATCAGACTGTTGCACGCGAAGAAGTAGACCCAGAAGCAGCTCTTTGCCTTGGGTGTGAGAAACCTGTAGAGGGCTGGAGCTATGGCTGCAATCAATGTGAGTTTTATCTTCATAAGGGATGTGCTGAGTTAGAGTTAGCCCCCAAGATTC
This sequence comes from Gossypium turneri, assembly GCA_008044935.1. Classification (NCBI taxonomy): domain Eukaryota; kingdom Viridiplantae; phylum Streptophyta; class Magnoliopsida; order Malvales; family Malvaceae; genus Gossypium; species Gossypium turneri. The sequence continues at coordinate 64,735,732 of CP032573.1, forward strand.
AGAATCCCTTCCACCCCAAACACCCTCTCACTCTTTTGCCAAATTCACCTCAGTCTAGGTCAGGAAGTTGCGATTTGTGTGGTAAGAAATATGGGGGATTTGTTTATTATTGTAATGATTGTAATTTCGATCTGCACATCAATTGTGCTTTGCTTCAATCATCCATTGCTGCAAATTTTCCTAATTCTTTGCACCCCCATTCTTTACATTTCATTCAAAACTATAACAAGGAAGTCGAGCCTGATTGCCCCGGGTGTCAAAAACCAATATCTGGTCCATTTTACCACTGTTCAGATTGCACTTATCCTACATTGTTTAACCTTCATAAGGAATGTGCTGAACTACCCCTTGAGATTAATCACCCCTGTGACCGTAAGCATCCTCTTACTCTCTTGCCACAACCGCCAACTCATCCCCAGAAATGTAGTTGCTATTTGTGTAGAATCCAATGGAAGGGGTTTGTTTATTCCTGCTCTCTATGCAACTTTCATCTTTCACTTGATGATTTTCTTTTTTCACCACCAACAATTATAGTTGCAAGTCATGAACATCCGTGGATACTTGTATCTAGAAAAATGTGGTTTGTTTGTGATTTTTGTGGCACTGACGGGGATCACTCCCCTTATCACTGTGATACCTGTGTACTTTTGTCCACAAGAATTGCATTTCATTGCCACGCCACATCATGATAACACGACATCGTCACACGATTTCTCTTTCGTATTCTTTTAGACAAAATCACGTTGAAGATTGTATGTGCAGAATTTGTTACACGGAAGTTGATACAAGTTATGGTAGGTATTGTTGTTCTGCTTCTGGTTGTGATTATATTGCTCATGCACATTGTGCAACCAATAAATCAATTTGGGATGGAACAATTATCAAGGACGGCTATGATGAGAGGCATGGTACTTCGAATTGATTAATGATGTTGTTGAACAAATTCGTATTGGAGAGCTAATGGTAGCAAGTGAGATCAAGCATTCCTATCATGATCATAATTTAAGACTCACTTTTAGTGGGAAGACCAAAGATGATGATAGTCAGTGCGATGGGTGCACGAGACCTATATCAACTCCTTTTTATAGTTGTGAGCAATGCAAGTTCTTTCTCCACAAAGATTGTGCTGAATTGCCTAAAGAAATGCCACACCCCTTTCACAAGCATTTGCTTACTCTCGTGAACTCACACGGTGGGGGTGGTTATTCACGGTGCGATGCTTGCGGTCGTCTATATCAAGGATTTAGCTACAAATGCTACAAAAGAGATTGCAGGTTCAAAATTGACATTCAATGTATGTTATTGTCGGACACCTTGAAGCACCCAAGTCATGAGCATTCACTCTTTCTTGTCCACAACAACGAGGGAACAAGTTGCAGTGCTTGTTTCAAAAGACTATACCCGTGGGAAGTTGCATATAGATGCATGAAGCGCTGTGATTTCAGGTTACATGTAGGTTGTGCAACACTACCACTCACTGCTTGGTACAAGTATGACAGGCATGCTCTTACTTTGACTTTTTCTGATGATTCTGAGCCTTCTCAACTTTACTGCGATCTCTGTGAAAAAGAAAGAGAGCCAAAGGATTGGTTTTACTACTGTGCTGATTGTGATAACTCTCTTCATCTCAATTGTGCTATTGGGGATCTCCCATATGTGAAGCTTGGGAACAAATTGAAAGATTATACCCATGAACATCCATTCACTATTGTGAAAAACATCTGGAATTGCCCTCCATGTAAGGTATGTGGTGAGGTTTGCAATGGACAGGCCCTAGAATGTAAAGAATCTGAATGCAACTTTACCGTCCATTGGGATTGCTGTGAGGATCTCCGGCGAATCATTTGAATGATATTCCACTCAAGCTTAAGAAACAGAGAAGGCACAATATGAGAGATGTGTTGTGTTGTGTGGAAGGGTGTAGCAGATTTGGTAAAAATGGGTGATGGCCTTAGTTGTTGTAATCTGCATTATGTGATGTTAATGGTGGTTGTTTGAGGAGTAGAAGGTTGTGTTAGATGAAACATGATTTGTAACCACACATCTGTATCTTTCACTTTTCTATTTGATTCTTATCTAAAATACTAAAATAATGAACATAATGTTGAGTTTGGAAATTTAAATAGAAAATCATTCCTCCATTCATAAAAATTGTGAGTGATTGTTAAGGCCATGGTTTCTCAAATTTATTTATCTAAAAATCTGAAATTTAGCATTTGAAGATGGAATTTGGTATATCTATAAATGTTTATTTACTTACTTATTATTTTTGAAAAGTGGAAATGTATGAGGTTTGTGACATAAATCAATCAAGATTTTGTGACCTTAAATCAACCAGCCATAAAAAAAATGTAGATATGTTTTAGCTTTACAATGTAGGTTCATTTTATTTCACCTAATCAGTAAACATTTGTACTCCATATTCAAAATAATATTATGATGCCTAAATTCTAGAAAATAATTTTTTCTTTATTTTAATTTTTTTTAATTTTCCATCAGATTCTATTGTAATTTCATTTCAAAGATAAATCAGCACTTTTCACAACTTAGAAAAGAATAAAGTCAATTTAGGCAAAAAGTCCTTTTTTTTTTCTTTGCCCTCAAAATATTAAGAAAAACCCTCTTTCTTTTATTTTGCTTTTTAATTTTTATATTTATCAAATTATCCAGAATAGGTGAAAAAGTTAACGAGCCGTTAATTTTGATGATGGGAATGATTAACGTTTATGTGACATTCATGAACTCTAAAAGATACTTCAATCTCTTGAACCCGCATTCGGATCATCTGAAGATTCTAAACATAGCATGTTGCGCTTACAAGTAGAGAAACGAGCTTTTAACTCAAATGAGAAAACATTATTTATATTGAATTGATGAATAAATCGATATAGTTCTAGCCTTTTATAGGTCAAGCTAAAAATAAGAAAACTAAATATGAGAAAATCTTCAAATTTTATTTAAGTTCTCTCGAATTTTTTAAAATTCTCATTAATTTTTTCAAAAGTTTTAAAAATTCTTATTAATCCCCAAAAATATTTTTTTAATGTCAAAATCCACTGTTGATTCCATATAACAAAAATACTATTATGCAAAAATTCTGAATTGAATTCGGGGGAAATTAATTAACTATTCCAAAATTATTCCTCTCTATTATATTTTTATTATCAGTTGAAGTCAAACATAATACTGGTTGAAGGGGACATAACCACAATGAGAATGACCAAATTCCAAATTATTGTATTTTGATACCAAAATTCAAGTCTTGTCTAATTTATCTCCTCCAAAATTGTAACAATAAAAAGAATGATAATGGCATATTCAACCCCTATACTTTATCAAAATATCTACTATGGTATCTTCACTTTTAAAATATCAATTTTGATACCTAAACTTTAGAATTTTTTTTAGGATTTAAATAATATAATTTTTGTTATAATTTTATAAGATACACATATTATTTTTATATTACATTTTTTTTAGAATTTATAATATAATTTTTTTTTGCCACAACAATCTCATATAATCATATGTGTTTATACTTATGATGTAATTTTTATAACTTGTAAAGTATAATTTTTAAAAATTATATTTTGGTGTAATTATATACGTAATTATTCTAATTCTCACCCTCCCCTAGAAATTGGAAAGTATAAGTGGGGTGCTCCGATTACAACCAATTCAGTGGGATCCACAAATTATAGTGCTTATAAAAACATGACATTCTTAGGTAATTACAAATAATTACACCTAAATCCAATTATCAGATGACTTTCTAAGCACTCTCTCGGTAAAAATTAGTGATTGTCCAAAAAAGCTACTTGAAAGCTTTGCTTCTTTTTTTAAAACTAATGGTGTTCATGGGCTGGGTGACCCAGCCCGAAGGCCTGCCTGAAAAGTGGGAGAGATTAGGCAAAAATATAAACCCGAAATAAGTTTGGACAAAAATTAAGGCTTGCTTAGGCAAAAAATGAGTCGAACCTCGAGTAAGGTTTTTTTTTTTTAACCTGGACCCAGCTCGAATTTTCAAAAAAAAAAACTTTTTCTTATTGTTTTTCACTATTTTACTGTCATTTCACTATTATGTTGTTATTGTTTGGATATTGTATAACTCTTATTTTATTGTCAATTTTGCTCCTGTTTTAGAGACATTTGCTTGTTAAGTTGCACTTATCTTAGTTTTATTTAAGTATAAAAGTTTTTATTTTAATTTATTTCCAATTTGTTAGGAAACATTTATTTTAATGTTTTAAGTGTATTTGGTGCATTATATTTTTAAATTTTTTATATAAAAATTAAAATACAGGTGGGCCAGACCAAACCTATCAATTGGGCCTAAAAATTTGTTAAGGCCTAACCTGATTTGACCCATGACACCTCTATTTTAAATCATCTTCTTTTCTGACTTAGGCAAGCGAGGAAATAGAAAGAAAAAAAAATCCGAGAAATAAAAAAAAAAAATTTTGGTTGCAAAGAGAAACATAATATACAGAATATAAATATGAAATTCTTTATAACTTGTTAAAGAAATTTGGGATCAACGTAATGACAAAAGAATGATAATAACAGATTCAATCCCTATACTTTATCAATATATCTAATATGGTATCTTTACTTTTAAAATATCAATTTTGATACTTAAACTTTAATTCCATTTATTATTGCCATATATCCTTCTAATGGAGTTAAAATTTTACAGCACTTTGAATGCAACCAATTGTATACTGCCATGTGGCACTATTAGTTTGAAAAATTTTAATCAAAGTCGAGGGATTCGAAAATAGTTATACCAAAAATTATTTTAAAGGCCAAAAGAAGAAAAAAAAAAAGAGACCAACCCAAGCCCGGCACAATTTAGCCCATCAACTCATCTACCCTAAACTTAAACTTTGCTCTCACAATACCCAATTCATATAAAAAGTTTTCGGCTTCGTCACTATAGGGGACTGTCTCCCAAATATGAGATTTCATATAAATGATGATATTATAAATTAATATATAGTAAAACTCTATTTTAGTCCTTTAAAATGAAAACAATTCTATTTAATCCCTTTAAATATGATAAATTTACATTTTAACCTTTCAAAAATTTATAATTTAATTTAGATCCAAGGGAAGGAGGTTCTATTGGTTGAGCTCATCCACCACACCAAACATTAATTATTGGCAAAAAGAAGTTGTTACAAACTTACAATGCGTGGAGAAAACATAGAAATGTACGAAAAGAAAATCCCAATCCTTTTGCATTATTTCTCAATATCAAGAGTACTTAAATTTTTAGTGATTATGTTCAGATTTCCAATAAAGTTCTCTTCTTTTTTTCAGAAATCCACAACTCTGGTGTAATCGGGGACATTGTCTTTGATCACAGGGTGTTCGCTGAAATGCCTGACCCAAGCATGCAGGCGTGGGAAGCTATCGGCTTTAATGAACTTTACGCCCCCCACCAACTCTTCCATGGGTGCCAACATGTGAATAACCATTCCAAAATTAAGGTCAGCTACGCCAATTTGGTCGCCGCCAAAGAACTTTTTGTCTCCAAGACCATGTTCCTCAATTGTCCTCAGAATTTCATAGTTGTCCTCGATTGCCTTCTGCTGTTCTTCGCCATGTTTAGCAAAGAATTCCCACATTGGTTGAGTCTGCAAACTTATATTAATAATGTTAGGATCAAACATTACTGGTCTGCAAGTGGTTTGAGACTAGATCCCTAGATTGGGGGGAGGGGTGAAATTGGTTTTAAAATGGATTAATTCGAGTTTAAAATTTTTTTTATCATTTTGGATTACTTAATTTAGGTCATTTTGGGTTCGATTTTTTTTATGGTCTAGCTCGTTTTTAAGTTTGGATTGGGCAAGTTCTGATCAGTCAATCCTGGATTTGGCTTCACTCTATTACTTTTAATCTATTAATATCCAATGCATGTCCAATGATCATTCACTAATTAATATTCACATTTAATAAATGGTCCTCCACATTTGAATGGTAATGATAATTATATTGGATATTATTAATGGAAGAAAAAGCAATGGACCCGTTAATTCTAACTCAAACTCAAAAAATCAACCAATTATATTGAATCCGAACAAAAAATTACTTATATCCAAAATATCTAATGTATCTTCACTTTTAAAGTACCTAAACTTTAATTCCATTTATTATTGTCATATATCCTGCTAATGGATTTAAAATCTTGCATCACTTTGAATGCAACCAATTGTATGCTGCCATGTGGCACTATTAGTTTGAAAAAATTAATCGAAGTAGAGGAATTTGAAAATAATTATACCAAAATTTATTTTAAAGGCAAAATAAAAAAAAAGAAAAAAAAAAAAAAAAAACACATTAAGACCAACACAAGCCTAGCACAATTTAGCCCATGGAGCGCATCTACCCTAAACTTAAATGTCCTCACACTACCCAGCTCAATCTAGGCTTAGTATAAAAATTGCCTCCTAAATTTGTACTCATTTTCTTAAATAGGTATCTAAATTTTTTTTTGTCTACATTGGTGCCCTCTTAGTTCTCCGTTAGTCAGCCATTAGTCAACTTTATTCAATAATGATGTGGCTCAATCATCAATCGACACATGCCAAAAAAAAAATCATATAAGCAAACTATCTCATTATTTGTATAAGATAATTCCAAAAATAAAATAAAAAAATTAGAAAAATTAAAATTAATTTTTTGACTCAAAATTGATTCTTTGACTCACAATTGCCTTTAAATCCATTCAACACATGTTTTGGGGACATGACCCTCGAAAAAATAAATTTTGAACTTGATATTGGTGTTGTCTTTTTCATTTATTGCATTTGGCTCGTTATAGTAGGATCATAAGCTTATATCTAAACAAGAAAGGGAGCATTTCAATGTTGATTTTAGCTGGTAAAGGTTTTGGGTTTGTTAGTTTGGTTTAGTGAACTCTTAATTTTATTTATGACGTTCTTTCAATTCAAGGTTAATCTGTGTTTGTACTCTGAAACTCTGAAGTGCAAACAACCAAATTAAATATTTTTAGTGTACCCATTGTTTATGTCTGTTACAGTAAAATCTAGAAATAGGGAAAAGTGTTGAGAAGTAGCTAGATGGAAGATAGCGAAGTCTCCATTTGAAGATCAAAAGAAATTGAGATGCCAGTTGTGTTTGGAGAAGGAGAGGGTTGGAGTGGGGAGGGGGTGGACTCAATAATTTTTTTTTAAAAAATACTATGTTTAAATGACATTATATTAAATTATTAATAAAAAATAACTTTTTAAATTTTTTATTTTGCCACACATTTATTGGTGATTGAGCCACATTATCATTAATCAAAATTGACCGGCGATTAACTAAGGAGGATTATCAAGGTACAAATATAGGAAAAAATATAATTTAGATACTCAAAAAAGTGATTAGGTAGCTATTTAAAAAAGGGAAAAGATTGTATGTAGCTCTCATTTCATGTCATTCCTATTCCTTCTCATAGGAGAATGACAAATTTGATTTTTTCTCTTGATTTTTAGTATTTTTAATTAGATTTATATTTTTTCACGAGGAAAAAGTTAAAAATTAAGAAGAAAATCTGATTTGTCATTTTCCTGTTAGAGAGAGATAATGATGACGTGAAATCACAGTTTCATACAATATCTATTCTCTTTAAAAAAACAGACAATCTTTATATTAACAATTCAATCTATATATATATATATATATATATTAACTAATATTTAACTAATTTGTGCCATCCAATCAATTAAGTAGATATGCTTCTTCTTTAAAACAAAATATACATATATATTGATTAACACTGACTATATATTTTTATCTGTTAGTTTTCAGTAGCTTCTAATTAGGGTTTTGAGGTTCCAAAAAGGAAACAAATTGGTGGTGTAAATATGAGATAAGGCCAACATGAATGGTTTTATGCAGGTTATCCAGCATGATGAATGCTTAGGACTTGGTTTGGCAGCGACTACTGGGAACTATCGATGAAAAAAATTTGTGAAGACATCAAAAGAGTCATTTCATTGGTTTGGCATTTACTCAGAGCTAGAGGAGGTAGGTTTTGTATTTATGAATATCACACTCTTATGTACGTTTGGGTTAGTGGTTAGGGCTGCGAATTTATGAATGCTCAATATAATATTTAGTATTTGAGTTTGATATTTTTTTAATTTCGTGTTTTATTTTTTTTAGTTCAATTCGGTACTTGAATTTGGTATTTTTTTTCTTAATTTGGTACATAAACTCTTTTTAGGTTCGATTTGGTACCTAAATTTATTAAATGTTATACAATTTACGAAAAACACTAATAGTGTTAACTTCTTTTTTTTTATGCTACAAAAATATTGTCGGTATTAGAGGAAATTCATATTAAAAAAGAAGAAGCAAGTATCATGTTATGCTTAACAAATTAATATTAAATAAAAAAATATTTTAAAACCCAAATTAAAAGAAATTTAATATTTTCAATTAATAAAATAATTAATTAAATAAATAAAATTAAAAGTAACTGAACATATAAAACACACAAAAATCATATCATCTATCACATGTCAGTCATACTTTGATTATTTTTACTACCTCATAAAAAAATATTGTTAGTATATTGGAGTAATTTGTAAAATGTTTGACAAGTACCAGATCAAACAAAAATAAAAAGATTAAGTATCAAATTAGAAAAAAGATTTAAGTTTAAGTACTAAATTGGACCTAAAAAGATTTAAATATCATCTTAAAAAAAGTGTCAAATTTAAGTACCAAATTAAAAAAAAACAAGTATTAAAATTGAATGTTCCAGATTCTTATCCTTAGAATGGAAATGCTTGGGGTATTATGGGAAAAAAATATTAACAAATAGTCTCACAAGTCAACGACGAAAATGATTCTTCTCTTTATGAAGAACAAGAGCAAGAACTAATGAAGTATACCACAAAGGCTGGAGTAAAGTGAAGCAAAATCAAGTGTTTTCTTGTAATGGATGTGAGTGAATGTGAGAGTAGGACAGAGGAGGAGACCATGGAACTTCAACATTTCAGTCATCCACATCCTTTGGTCTTCTTCAAATATCAGACTGTTGCAAGCAAAGAAGTAGATCCAGAAGCAGCTCGTTGCTTTGGGTGTGAGAATCCTTTAGAGGACGGGTGCTACGGCTGCAATCAATGTAAGTTTTACCTTCATAAGGGATGTGCTGAGTTAGAGTTAATCCCCCAGATTCAACATCCCTTTCACCCACAACACCCTCTCACATTTTTCCCACAATCACCTTATCAGGGTGAATACGTGTGTGGTTTGTGTGGCGGAATATTCTGGGGATTTGTTTATCATTGTGGTTCTTGTTTATTTGACCTGCACATAAATTGTGCTTTGCTTCAATCATCCATTGCTGCAAATTTTCCTAATTCTTTGCACCACCATCCTTTACATTTCATTCAAAACCATAACGAGGAAGTTGAGCGCGATTGCTCCGGATGTCAGAAACCATTATCTGGTCCGATTTACCATTGTTTAGATTGTTCTTATCCTACATTCTTTACTCTTCATAAGGAATGCGTTGAACTACCCCTAGAAATTAATCACCCCTGTGACCGTAAGCATCCCCTTACTCTTTTGTCCCGACGACCTGCACATTCCGAGGAATGTAGTTGCTATTTGTGCAAAATCCAATGGAAGGGGTTTGTTTATTCCTGCTCTCGATGCAACTTTGAGGTTTCAGTTGATGATTTTCTTTTTTCACCACCAACAATCACCAATGCAAGCCATGATCACCCGTGGATGCTTATATCCAAAAAAATGTCATTTATTTGTGATTTTTGTGGCATTGTCGGAGATCACTCTCCCTATCTTTGTGCTACATGCAACCTTGTTGTCCACAAGAATTGCATTTCATTGCCACGCAACATCTGGATAACACGACATCGTCACGTGATTTGTTTTTCATATTCTTTTCAACAAAATCAAGATAAAGTTTGTTGCAAAATTTGTGACAGGGAAGTTGATACAAGTTATGGTAGGTATTGTTGTTCTGCTTCTGGTTGTGATTATATTGCTCATGCACATTGTGCAACTGGTAAAGAAATTTGGGATGGAACAATTATCAACGAAGGCTATGATGAGAGGCATGGACCGTCGAATTTGATCACTGATGTTATTGAACAAGTAAGTATTGAAGAGATTATGGTAGCAAGTAAGATCAAACATTCCTACCATCATCATAATTTAAGACTCACATTTAGTGGTGAGATCAAAGATGATAGCCAGTGTGATGGGTGCATGAGGCCTATATCAACTCCTTTTTATAGTTGTGAGCAATGCAAGTTCTTTCTCCATAAAAATTGCGCTGAATTATCTAAAGAAATGCGACATCCATTTCACAAGCACGCACTTACACTCACAAACTCACGCACGCTCGGTGACTATTCAAGTTGTGATGCCTGCAGTCATTGGTACCAGGGATTTAGCTATCGGTGCTACAGAAGAGGTTGCAGCCTTAACTTTGACATTCGTTGTATGTTAATGTTGGACACCTTGAACCATCCAAGTCATGACCATTCACTCTTCCTTGAGCATAACCAGCAAAGAAATTGCAGTGCTTGTTCCGGAACAATGGAACCATGGAGTGTTGCATATAGATGCATGAAGCGTTGTTATTACACTTTAGATGTAGGTTGTGCAACACTACCACCCACTGCTTGGTACAAGTATGACAAACATCCTCTTACTCTGACTTATTTTGATGATTCTGAACCTTCTCAACTTTACTGCGATCTCTGCGAGAAAGAAAGGCAGCCGAATAGTTGGTTTTACTATTGTGCTGATTGTGATAACTCTCTTCATCTCAATTGTGCTCTTGGCGATCTGCCATATATGAAGCTTGGGAACAAAATTAAAGGTACAGGTCATCGACATCCACTCACTGTTGTGAAAAACATCTGGAATTGCCCTCCATGTGAGGGATGTCGTGAGCTTTGCAATGGACAGGCCTTAGAATGTAAAGAATCTGGATGCAACTTTACCATACACTGGGATTGTTGTTGGTCTTATACCTACTAGGACTCTGGTGAACCATTTCAATGATACTCCACTCAAGTTTACCGGACAGAGAAGTCACAACTTCACATGTCTTTCTGTCCATCTGCATGCATGTACCAGATTTGCCAATAAGGACTCATTTCCGTTTGTTTTTCTTAATTGCGTTTTATTATGTTATTGTTGTCTAAGAACTTCAACCTTGTTTAAATCAAACTTGATTTGAGGTTAGTCATGAGAAATTTTTTAGGGTAAATGTACATTTTGGTACCTGAACTTGGCTCTAAGGTTCACATTGGTACCTAAGGTTTATTTTGGTTCAATTACGTACTTGAACTTGACGTCTTGGTTCAAATTGGCTTTTTAGTCCAAATTAGTACTTGAGTTAGAAGATGACGTATTTGAACAAATTTGAACTATGAAGTCAAGTTCGGTACTAACTTGTTTTCATCATTTTGGATTAATTTGAACTATGAAGTCAAGTTCGGTACTAACTTGTTTTCAATATCAAGAGTACTTAATTTTTTAGTGATTATGTTGAGATTTCCTATAAAGTTCTCTTCTTTTTTCCAAGAAATCCACAACTCTAGTGTAATCGGGGACATTGTCTTTGATCACAGGGCGTTCGCTGAACTGCCTGACCCAGGCATGCAGGCGTGGGAAGCTACCAGCTTTAATGAACTTACTCCCCCCTCCACCTCTTCCATGGGTGCCAACATATGAATAACCATTCCAAAAACAGGCTCAGCGACGCCAGTTTGGTCGCCACCGAAGAACTTTCTGTCTCCAAGACCATGTTCCTCAATCGTCCTCAGAATTTCATAGTTGTTCTCTATTGCCTTCTGCTGTTCCTCACCAAATTTACGAAAGAATTCCCACATTGGTTGAGTCTGCAAGCTTATATTGATAAGGTTAGGATCAAACATTACTGGTCTCAAGTGGTTTAAGACTAGATCCCTAGATTCGAGGGGTGAAATTGGTTTTAAAATGGATTAATTCGAGTTTTAAAATTTTTTATCATTTTGGATTACTTGTTTTCATCATTTTGGATTCGATTTTTTACCCCAAACAAAACATTAATTATTAGCAAAATAAATTGTTACTAACATACAATGCATAAAAATAATGCTACAAGAAAAAGAACACTCAATCCTTTTGCATTATTTCCCAATTTTTAGTTCTTAAACGATCAAAAGTACCTTCTTTCTTTCTTTTTTCTAGCTATTCTGTTGAGAATTCCTATAAAATTCTCTTCTTATTGTAGAAGCCTAAATTTGCTGGCCTATTAGAGACAAAATAAAATACAACAAGCCCAAAAATACAAACAGCCCAAATTAACCCCATGGCCCAAAACAAAAATAAACCCTAGCCCACACGAAAATTTAACATGTTTCAGCCAAGAAAAACCTAGGTGCGGCGCACCTAGGTCTTCATGCCTCTGCCACGCCCCTAGCCTCCAGCGCCGCACGCCCCTGGTCAGCCTTCAGCGCCACTGCCTCTCCTCGTGCCTTACGTCTCTCTGACACCACCTGCAAAACGAAGCCATACGCAACTGCAGAAAAGCCAAATAGCAAAGCGACAAGAAAATAGAAACAAGCAATTGTAATCGGCTATAAAGGCCAAAAATCTTAACATTGTACTTCTTCCGCTCTTTTTACGAACACAAGGGAAATAAAAAATATTTTCAATGTGATATTTCATTTTTTGTTTCAGATTTAGTGTTCTATTCTATTTATTTTTATTTATTTTTATTTATATCTTTTTATCTCCGAAAATAAAAAAGGAAGAGGGAAAGAAGCGTACCTGGAACCACCGCGTAGCTCCGTCGACGGAGATCTACTTTACCGTCGTCGGAGTCGATTTAAAGAGGTGGTCAGATTTCCTTCTTGCTTTCGGCCTCTCCTCACCGGGGTTGTCCATCGGACTTCAAAGAGGGCTTGAAGCCCAGTCCTCCACCGCTGCCCGTCGACCATGGTGGCGGCGCGGTCCTCTGATCGGAGGAGGTGAGGGGAAAGGAGAGAAAAGGAGGGTTAGGGTTTTGTTTCAGATTTTTTTTGGGGTAAATGGGGCTGAAATGTTTTTTTAAAAAAAATTTGGTTTAAATAGTAAAAGCTAAACGGTGCCGTTTTGGAGTGTGGGTTCAGGAGCCCAAACGACGTCGTTTTGGCCTCCGACCCGACGACCCGACCCAGTGGCCAAAGGATCCGTGCGTTTTAAAGCCAAATGGGCTATTTGCGCTTCGGGTCCCTTCGCTTTGATGCTTGTGTTCAATGCGGTCATTCGGTCCTTTCTTTAGCATTTTTAATTTGACCCCATATTGTTTGCACTTGTCTCAGTTTAGTCCTGCGCAGAACGACGTGCATAAGGGATGGGGATATTTTCCAGTCAGTCCCTCGTTCTTTGAGCGCCTCCTATTTTGGTCCCCTGTGACCTTTTTTTTATTTATTCGCGATTTATACCCCGAATTCTAATTCCTTTTTAATTTCATCCCTTTAGTTAATTTAATTCATTTATTTTTTTTAAAAGAAAAGGGGAGTTCATTTATTATTTATTTTAAGTTATATATATATATGTGTATATTTTATTTACCTAATATTTTTCTTATTATTTGTATTACTTGATTTAAGTCATTATATAAACATACATGCGTTTTTTTATAATACATATATACACGTACATATTTTTCTATAATATATATATATATATATATATATATATATATACTCATATTCATTTCTTACTATATCGTATAATTTATATATATATGTACATATTCTTTATTTATTTTTAATACATATTTTTTATATTTCATATTTTCTACATGCATATATATACTTATATATTTACATATTTTAATTCATATACCTATACATGTATATACATACTTATATATATTTTTTATATTTAATAATCTCACAATATGTATACATACATAGATTTTTCATATTTTCATAATTTTGTGTACATTCATGTATATATGTCTTACATCTATTCGTTATTTATTTATTTATTTACACCTTCATCACTATTTAGAAAGAAGGATTCAATTTTATTTGCCTATGTATTTGTCATTTTGTATGTTATTGATTGATCCCTTTTATTATCTTATTTTCGTTGCTATTGCTCGTGTTATTTTTACGCCATCGTATTCATTATTGTTTTGCTATACATATTTTACCATACATCAAAAGAAAATTTTTTCTAAATAAGGCAATATTTTGCGTTTGGAAAATCGAGAAAACGTGCCCTAACGTGCTGGGTTTCGATCTTTCGTTTGACCAAATAGCCAAATACCCTTTTTAAACTTTCAAAATAAGACCATATTTCGCGTTTGGAAACTCGAGAAAACGTGCCCTAACGTGGTAGGTTTTGATTACTCGTTTGGCCAAATAGTCGAATATCCTTTCGAGCTTTCAAAATAAGGCAATATTTCGTATTTAGAAAATTCGAGAAAATCGTGCCCTAACTTACTGAGCTTCGATTTTTCTCGCGTTGATCCTAAATAACCGAATATCCTTTTAAAATTGAAATGAATGAGGTTTAAATAAAAATAAAAGGCAAGCTTACTCTCAAAAATACGAGGTGTCGTGTCCTAACTTATTGGATGTGACATCTTCTTACTTCGAGATAAGGAAGCATTTCCCATTTTGATTTATTCAAGTAATTTTAAAATAACACAATATAAAGAAGGATCGTATTTTTTAAATTCTTTTCGAGTTTTTAATTTTCGACACAAAGACACTGATTAATCAACTAGGTACCAATTTTGGTTACGAGAGTGCTAATCCTTCCTCGTACGTAACCGACTCCCGAACCCATCTTTCTAAATTTCGTAGACCAAAAAGCGTTATTTTAATAAATCAAATCGTTTATTAAAAACAACCACTTTTCGAGGTGACCCGATCACACCTCATCAAAAAAGGATTAGTGGCGACTCCTGTTTTCGTTTTTCATTTTTCAAAACCCAAGTCGATCCCGTTTTGTCAAAAAAATGGTGTCAACACTTATCTTCAAGAAATCAACAACTTTAGTGTAATCAGGGAATTGTCTTTGATCACAGGGTGTTCGCTGAAATGCTTGACTCAAGCATGCAGGCGTGGGAAGCAATCGGCTTTAATAAACTTATATCCCACCACCTCTGCCATAGGCACCAACATATGAATAACCATTCCAAAAACAAGATCAGCCAATTTGGTTGCCACCAAAGAACTTTTTGTCTCCAAGACCATGTTCCTCAATCGTCCTCAGAATTTCATAGTTGTTCTCGATTGCCTTCTGCTGTTCTTCGCCGAATTCACGAAAGAATTCCCACATTGGTTGAGTCTGCAAACTTAAGGTTAGGATCAAACATTACTGGTCTACAAGTGGTTTGAGACTAGATCCCCAGATTGGAGGGGTGAAATTGGTTTTGAAATGGATTAATTCAAATTTAAAATTTTTTTTATCATTTTGGATTACTTGTTTTGGTCATTTTGGGTTCGATTTTTTTTATGGTCTAGCTCGTTTTTGTGTTTGGATTGGGCAAGTTTTGATCAGTCAATCCTGGATTTGGCTTCACTCCATTACTTTTTAATCTATTAATATCCAATGCATGTGTAATGATCATTCACTAATTAATATTCATATTTAATAGATGGTCCTACACATTTGAATGGTGATCATAATTGTATTGGATATTATTAATGGAAGAAAAAGTAATGGAATAGATCTTAACCTGTTAATTCTAACCCAAACTCAAAAAATCAATCCAATTATATTGAATCCGAACAAAAAATTACTTATATCCAAAATGACTTGGAATGACCTAAATCCAAAATGACCTGATCAAGTACCTCGAATTGACTTGAACTCGAGATGACTCAAGCAGAAAAAAAAACCAACTAGTAAACTGGAAATATCCGAACCGAAAATAACCCAAACATCACAAACTCAAAACTGATTTAAACTTGAAATGACTCTGGCCAAAACAACCCAAAATGTTCAAAATTAAATTGGAATTATCAATCTAGCGAGTATTAGCTCAATCGACACAATTACTATTACAATAACTAGAAAGACGTGAGTTTGAGTTTAAAGATAAGGAGAGGTTATAAGTAAAAATACATGAGTTTAAAAAAATTCACTTATGATGATCAAATCAGACAAATTAATTGAATTGAACTTCCCTACTCGAATCAGAATTGACGAGAGAAAAAATTTGGGAAGAAAAAGTAGATTAAAAAAATGAGGAAGCATATGACAAATGTTGAACAAAATCAAGATAACACATACCTTTTCCTCAATGAATTTGGCCCAAAATCTGGCTACTGATCTCTCGTAAGCATCTTTTGGCAACAAAGGATTTTGTGGCCACACGATCATCTATATATTTGAAAATAACCAATGACTCTGCAATTGGCTTTCCTCCATGAACGAGCACTGGGATCTTTTTATGAACTGGGTTATACTGCAACAACAGATCACTCTTATTATAAGGCAGATCTTCTTCAATGTATTCATATTCCACACCTGTTAGCTTTAATTCCCAAATGACCCTTTTACTAAAAGGACTCGGCCAAAACCCAAAGAGCTTCACTTCATCCATGGTGTAGTGTCTTGGTCTTTGTTTTGTGAAGTAAACTAGGGGCAATTATATAAGTGTTTTAGGTGGGGGGATTTGGACAGTTCTTGGTCAGCCTAAATACAATCGTCATGGATGATGTATCGCAATTACCAATACTATGGCTTGCTGCAAATCATATTTTGCCAAATTCTCTAGTTAAATTATGCATATATGCCAGGTATTTTTTTTTAATTGGTCAAATAGGCCTTTTTTTTCAAGATTTAAAGAAATAGATTAATTTTGGAGAGAGTGTATGAAAGTGCATCTAGCTGGACGAATTTTTTTCTGACACATCAGGAAAACATGCCGAGCTAGAAGCGTTTTCTAAAAATTCCAAAGAAAGCTCGTCCAGCTTCCTGCCAACTGTGCAGCTGGGCACGCTTTTCATATTCTCTCTCCAAAATCAGTCTAGTTCCTTAAATCTTAAAAAAATGACCTATTTGACCAATTAAAAAAATAACGGTATATATAACTAATTTAGTCAAATTCTTCACTTTTCTTGACGGTAATAATAATTTTTAAGTATATACATTTTTGTGATTATAATTTATACCATGAATTTATTAAAAATGCTTAATTGTTATAAAATGGTCAATATTATTTTGAGGACATTTTTGTTTGGCTTAATTGAAAAAGAGGTCCTTAAACTATATCATTTGTTTGAGTTAAGTACTTAAATTTTTTTTTTGGCCGAACTAGATACCTAAACTTTATTTCGTAATCGAAATTGGCCCCTTTTTCACTTCGTTAAAAAATAATTCCAACCAATCAAAAAGTGTCATGTCACTATCTCATTAAAATATAATTAAATAAAAATTTTATATTAATATTAAATAAAAATTTACCTCCCAACTAAAAATATTAAAAAAGATCATGACATCAACCAAAAAATATTTAAAAAAGATGTAAAAAAAAACAAACAGATCAAATTGTATACATTAATAGACCATGATCATCAAGCAAAAACGTCAACCTTCCAACTAAAAATCAGCAGCACTTTTACTTTTATATATATATGGTCCCCTCTTCCTTTACTTGTTTAAGAAAAAATTCCAACAGCCGCCATAAAATATTCAATAAAATGGAGTGGGAGTGGGAGGTAAAATTGGGGTTGGGTCACTAATATTTGAACTAGTTTAGATAAAAATTTTAAATTTAAAAAATAAATTTGAGCAAAAAAAAATTAAATTCATTTAAAATATAGAACAAACCCATAAACATCTCTAGTGAGAGGGTGGGATTGTGGGAGGGAGAAGAAAAGAGATGGTGATGGCGGAAGGGAGGGGAGAGAGACATGGGGGAGAGGAGAGAGATGGAGTTGGGTATGTTTTATTTTATTTTGATGATGACGTGACGCTCTTTGATTGGCTCTGGCTTTTTCTTTTTTAATAAAGTGTAATGGTAAGGGTTAATTTCGGTTACAGAAATAAAATTTAAGTACCTAATTTGACAAAAAAAAATTTAGGTACCTAACTCAAATAAAGGGCATAGTTTAGGGACCTCATGTTAAATTAAGCCTTTTTATATTTTTTTTATATAAAATCTAGAAAATACATTCAATAATGAGATTCAAACTCAAAACATCATGAATTTTATTCTCTCAACTTTACCATCTCAATTAAAAAAAAACATATTTAAATGTTTATTTCAAATTTTAAATCTAGTTTAAATAATTGGTATTGAATTTCTTGAGCAAGAAGAGCAGGGGGCGAAATTAGGGGTCTGACAGGGGCCTCGGCCCCCTAAAATGAAAAATTTTCTATTTAAGTTCTTTAAAATTTTTAAAATTTTAAATTAGTAAAGGTAAAATTACACTTTGACCCCCTAAAATATAAAAATTTGACTTAATCCTTTAAAAAACATAAAGAATTAGACTATTAAAATGATGAAATTACATTTTGGCCATCGTAAAAATTACAATTATAATTTGCCTCCTCTACCTAAAAAATGGGCAAATTAATCATTATATAGTCGATCAAAGAGCAAACTAATATTTTCATTAAAAATTTTATTCATTTTTATTGTTATACTGACGTGGTTGAGTGAGCAACTAAACAGTGACACTTGGTGTGCGATGTGTACATTATGTTGACATAGAGAGACTAATTTAAGTTCAATGAATGAATTTTTAATAGAAGAAATAGATAATTTTTTTAATAAGCAACTAAACAGTAATAAGTCATCACTTAATAACAGAGATGGATAGAATCTTTAATAGAAAGACTAGTTTGCTCTTTGATCTCATTATAGGTTCTTATCATATTTACTCTTTTTTATACAATGCCTAGAACTACCCATATCTCCTCCCCAATCAATAAATATGAGAATAATACGTTTCAACCCACTCGAACCCACGTACTCTTATATTGCTAATAATATCGATAATTAAACTAAAACTTAGATATTTTTTGATTCTTATGACAATCACCCAAATTTTAATTTTTTTTTTATCTCTTGGATTTTTCAAAAATCATTGAATGCTATCATGTTATGCACCAAACAAAACATTAATTATTGGCAAAAAAAATTATTGTTACAAACATACAATGCATAAAAAAAAAAGAAGTAAAAATGCTGCAAGAAAAAGAACACTCAATCCTTTTGCATTATTTCCCAATTTTTAGTTCTTAAACGATCAAAAGTACCTTCTTTCTTTCTTTTTTCTAGCTATTCTGTTGAGAATTAATATAAAATTCTCTTCTTATCTTCATGAAATCAACAACTTTAGTGTAATCAGGGACATTGTCTTTGATCACAGGGTGTTCGCTGAAATGCTTGACCCAAGCATGCAGGCGTGGGAAGCTATCGGCTTTAATAAACTTATATCCCACCACCTCTTCCATAGCCGCGAACATATGAATAACCATTCCAAAAACAAGATCAGCTATGCCAATTTGGTCGCCACCAAAGAACTTTTTGTCTCCAAGACCATGTTCCTCAATCGTCCTCAGAATTTCATAGTTGTTCTCGATTGCCTTCTGCTGCTCTTCGCCGAATTTACGAAAGAATTCCCACATTGGTTGAGTCTGCAAACTTAAGGTTAGGATCAAACATTGCTGGTCTACAAGTGGTTTGAGACTAGATCCCCAGATTGGAGGGGTGAAATTTGTTTTGAAATGGATTAATTCAAATTTTAAAATTTTTTGGGTTCGATTTTTTTATGGTCTAGCTCGTTTTTAAGTTTGGATTGGGCAAGTTTTGATCAGTCAATCCTGGATTTGGCTTTACCCCATTACTTTTTAATCTATTAATATATCCAACACATGTCTAATGATCATTCACTAATTAATATTCACATTTAATAGATGGTCTTACACATTTGAATGGTGATAATAATTGTATTGGTTATTATTAATGGAAGAAAAATTAATGGAGTAGATCTTAACCAGTTAATTCTAACCCAAACTCAAAAAATCAACCCAATTATATTGAATTCGAACAAAAAATGACTTATATCCAAAATGATTTGGAATGATCTAAATCCAAAATGACCTGATCAAGTACCTCGAATTGACTTGAACTCGAGACGACTCAAGCAGGAAAAAAAAACAACTAGTAAATTGGAAATATCCGAACCGAAAATAACCCAAACATCACAAACTCAAAACTAATTTAAACTTGAAATGACTCGGGCCCAAAACAACCCAAAGTTTTAAAAATTATATTGGAATTATCAATTGAGCTGAGTCTTAGCTCAATCGACACAATTACTATTGCAATAACTAGAAAGACATGAGTTTGAGTTTAAAGATAAGGAGAGGTTATAAGTAAAAATACATGAGTTCGAAATATTGACTTATGATGATCAAAACAGACAAATTAATTGAATTGAACTTCTAGACTCGAATATCTAAATTGACAAGAGAACAAATTTGGGAAGAAAAAGTAGATTAAAAAAATGAGGAAGCATATGACAAATGTTGAACAAAATCAAGATAACACATACCTTTTCCTCAATGAATTTGGCCCAAAATCTAGCTACTGATCTCTCGTAAGCATCTTTTGGCAACAAAGGATTATGTGGCCACACTTCATCTATATATTCCAAAATAACCAATGACTCTGCAATTGGCTTTCCTCCATGAACGAGCACTGGGATCTTTTTATGAACTGGGTTGTACTGCAACAACAAATCACTCTTATTATAAGGCAGATCTTCTTCAATGTATTCATATTCCACACCTTTTAGCTTTAATGCCCAAATGACCCTTTTACTAAAAGGACTTGGCCAAAACCCAAAGAGCTTCACTTCATCCATGGTGTAGTGTCTTGGTCTTTGTTTTGTGAAGTAAACTAGGGGACATTATATAATTATTTTAGGTGGGGGGATTTGGACTGCTCTTGGTCAGCCTGTCTTGGTCTTTGTTTTGTGAAGTAAACTAGTGGCCATTATATAATTGTTTTAGGTGGGGGGATTTGGACTGTTCTTGGTCAGCCTAAATACAATCGTCATGGATGATGTATCGCAATTACTAATACTATGGCTTGCTGCAAAACTTATTTTGCTAAATTCTCCAGTTAAATTGTGCATATATGCCGGGTTTTTTTTTAATTGGTCAAATAGGTCGTTTTTTTCAAGATTTAAGGAAATATGTTAATTTTGGAGAAAGCGTATAAAAGTGCGTCTAGCTGGACGAGCTTTTGCTGACACATCAGGAAAACGTGCCAAGTTAGAAGCGTTTTCTGAAAATTCCAAAGAAAGCTCATCCAGCTTCTTGCCAACTGTGCACCTGGCGCGCTTTTCATACTCTCTCTCCAAAATCGGTCTAATTCCTTAAATCTTCAAAAAAATGACCTATTTGACCAATTAAAAAAACAACGGTATATATGATTAATTTAGCCAAATTCTTCACTTTTCTTGACTGTAATGATAATTTTTAAGTCCATACAATTACATTTTTGTGATTATAATTTATACCATGAATTTATTAAAAACTCTTAATTTTCATAAAATGGTCAATGTTATTTTGAGAATAATTTTGTTTGGCTTAATTGAAAATGAGGTCCTTAAACTATGTCCTTTGTTTGAGTGAAGTACTTAAATTTTTTTTGGCCGAATTAGATACCTAAACTTTATTTCGTAATCGGAATTGGCCCCTTTTTTTACATTCGTTAAAAAAAATCATTCCAACCAATCAAAAAGTGTCATGTCACTATCTCATTAAAATATAAATAAATAAAAATGTTATATTAATATTAAATAAAAAATATTACCTCCCAACTAAAAATATATAAAAAAGATCATGGCATCATCCAAAAAATATTTAAAAAAGATGTAAATAAAAACAAACAGAAATTGTATATATTAATATACCTTGATCATCAAGCAAAAACGTCAACCTTCCAACTAAAATCAACAGCACTTTTACTTTTACATATATGGCCCCTTCTTCCTTTACTTGTTTGAGAAAATATTAATCCAAGAGCCGCCATAAAATATTCAGTAAAATGGAGTGGGAGTGGGAGGTAAAATTGGGGTTCAGTTATCCATCAAGATTCGAAGGTTAGTCCAATATTTAAAAGAGTTTAGATAAAAATATTAAATTTTAAAAATAAATTTGAGTAAAAAAAATTAGGCTCATTTAAAATATACAACAAACCCATAAACACTTTGGGTGGGATTGTGGGAGGGAGAAGGAAAGAGATGGTGGTGGCGGAAGGGAGGGGAGAGGAGAGGGATGGAGTTGGGGTATGTTTTATTTTATTTTGATGATGACGTGACGCTCTTTTATTGGCTCTAGCTTTTTTTTAATGAAGTGTAATGGTAAGGGTTAATTTCGGTTAAGAAACAAAATTTAAGTACTCAATTTGACAAAAAAATTTAAGTGCCTAACTCAAATAAAGGGCATAGTTTAAGGACCTCATGTTCAATTGAGCCTTTTTTTTTATGTTTTTATATAAAATCTAGAAAATACATTCATGTAATGAGATTCAAACTCAATACATCATGAATTTTATTCTCTCAATTTTACCATCTCAATTAAAAAAACATATTTAAATATTTATTTCAAATTTTAAATTTAGTTTAAATAATTGGTATTGAATTTCTTGAGCAAGAAGAGCATGGGCGAAACTAGGGATCTGGCAGGCCTCGGCCCCCTAAAATGAAAAAAATTTCTATTTAAGTTCTTTAAAATTTTTAAAATTTTAAATTAGAAAAGGTAAAATTACACTTTGACCCCCTGAAAATATAAAAATTTGATTTAATTCTTTAAAAAACATAAAGATATAGACTATTAAAATGATGAAATTACATTTTGGCCATCGTAAAAATTATAATTATAATTTGCCTCCTCTACCTAAAAAATGGGCAAATTAGTCATTATATAGTCGATCAAAGAGCAAACTGATATTTTCATTAAAAATTTCATTCATTTTTATTATTAAATACTGACGTGATTGAATGAGCAACTAAACAGTGACACTTGGTGAGTTGGTGTGCGATGTGTACCTTATGTTGACATAGAGAGACTAATTTAAGTAAAATGAATGAAATTTTTAATAGAAGAAATAGACGATTTTTTTTAATAAGCAACTAAACAGTAATAGGTCATCACTTAATAATAGAGATGGATAGAATCTTTAATGGAAATACTAGTTTGCTCTTTGATCTCATTATAGGTTCTTATCATATTTACTCTTTTTTGTACAATGCCTAGAACTACCCATATCTCTTCCCCAACCCTTAAATAAGAGGATAATGCGTTTCAACCCACTCGAACCCACTTACTATTACATTCTAATGCGTTCAATCCACTCGAACTCACGTACTCTTACATTCGCCAATAATATTGATATTAATTAAATTAAAACTCAATATTTTTCTGATTCTTATGACAATCACCCAAATTTTAAAATTTTTTTATCTCTTGGATTTTTCAAAAATCATTGAATGCTATCATTTTATACACCAAACAAAACATTAATTATTGGCAAAAAAAATTATTGTTACAAACATACAATGCATTAAAAAAAAAGTAAAAATGCTACAAGAAAAAGAACACCCAATCCTTTTGCATTATTTCCCAATTTTTAGTTCTTAAACGATCAAAAGTACCTTCCTTCTTTCTTTTTTCTAGCTATTCTGTTGAGAATTCCTATAAAATTCTCTTCTTATCTTCAAGAAATCAACAACTTTAGCGTAATCAGGGACATTGTCTTTGATCACAGGGTGTTCGCTGAAATGCTTGACCCAAGCATGCAGGCGTGGGAAGCTATCCGCTTTAATGAACTTATATCCCACCACCTCTTCCATAGGCGCCAACATATGAATAACCATTCCAAAAACAAGATCAGCTATGCCAATTTGGTCACCCCCAAAGAATTTTTTGTCTCGTAGACCATGTTCTTCTATTTTTCTCAGAATTTCAGAGTAGCTCTCAATTGCCTTTTGTTGTTCTTCACCGAATTTTTGGAAGAATCCCCACATTGGTCCAGTCTGCAAGCATAGTATTAATAGGTCATTTTTAAGTTCAAAGTGGGCAAGTTTAGATTTGCTAAATCTAACCCAAACCCGAAAATTATTCTAAATAATCAAATTCTGAAATATAAATGAGTTGACTTTTAAACTATTTAAACCCAAAATGATCCGAATAAATATCTCGAAATAACATGAAGTTCAGATGACTCGACTAGAAAAATCTAAGTCATAAGACCCAATTCAAAATACCTAAATCGAAAATGTCTCAAGCCCATACTCAATCCAAAGTTGAAATGACACAAGTAAAAGCAAAAAAAAAAAAAAATCTCGAAAACACGTACATTTTCATCAATGAATTTGGCCCAAAACATGGCTTCAGATTTCTCATAAGCATCTTTTGGCAACAAAGGATTATGTGGCCACACTTCATCTATGTATTCCAAAATAACCAATGATTCTGCAATTGGCTTTCCGCCATGAACCAGCACCGGAATCTTCTTATGAACTGGGTTGTACTGCAACAGCAACTCACTCTTATTAAAGGGTAGATCTTCCTCAATGTATTCATAATCTACACCTTTTAGCTTCAGAGCCCAAATGACCCTTCGACTATAAGGACTTGGCCAAAATCCAAAGAGCTTCAATTCATCCATGGTGTGTGATGTTTGGTTTCTGTTCTGAATTATATCGTTGTTTTTAGGTGGCGGATTTTGACTGTTCTTGGTCAGTCTAAATGCAATGTTCCAATTTTTGCAAAGAGATTGTCAACGAATAAAGTACAAACTGTCTTTGTTTGAAATTTGACCCAATTATTTGCGTCATGGATGATGTATCTCAATCACCATGCTTCCTGCAATTTCTCTATTATAGTTAAACCTCTTTATAGGATCTATTTCTACAACGGTCCAAGTTTGAAAGTCCACTCGAAATATTGAAGGGATTAGATAAAAGTGCGAGTTTTTAAAATAGGCTAAGGTAAAGAAAATAAGATTCATTTAAAATATTGGTTAAATTTGAATTTTAACTTTCGATGTCTGAGTTGGGTCAGACTTGTTTTATACTTTTGTAATATATTTTTATTTTATTTTTATATATTATGTAATTTATATCACATGAAACTAAATATAAAATAATAAAATATTGTGTAATCATTAAAAGTATATTGATTTGTCCAAATTTATAAATTTAATGAAAGAAATACTAGTTAAAATATTAAATTAAAATAATATTTATTTTGTTAAAAGATAAATATGAGCAAACTCAAAATAAACTTGAATTAGTCATTTACATATATATAAATTGGTCACCAACTCAGTTGAGAAATGATGGGCAAATTGTGCTTCTTACTATTATTATGTATGTCTGTTTTATGGTTTATGTTTAAAGTTTGTAGCTGCGTCTTCCAACAATGTTGCTTTATGATTTATGTTTGGAATTCATGGCTGCCCCTTCTAACAATGTTGTTTTCAAAATTCGAACCTACGTTCTCCTTTTAAGAGTATAATATATTTTACCATTAGACCCAATCATTTATTAATGGGATAAATAGGTTTTAACTCACCTTAAACAAAATTTTTACTTCCTATCTTAACCTTGTTCTGAATTCGATCTTGTTTAAATTTTTATTGCTCAAACCTAATGCATAAAAGAGAAATTCTTTTTTACTCGAGCTGCTTTAAAATATTAAATAAATTTTTTATATTAGCTTAATTTTTATAAGGTTAAAAATATATATATATATATTATAAAATCTCATAAAAATTAAAATATTTAGGTAAAATCATATACAAATATTAAAATGTTATGTTTAAAGTTTGATGAATGTGTTTTAATTATCTTCTACGTCATATATGAGCTGTTAACACTTAACCTTTAAGTTGATAGAATGATCTCAAACTACATTTAACACTCAAATTGTCTATGTGATAAAATAGGTGATATTTGAATTAGATCAAATCGAAAACCAATCGAGGTATCGATTAAGAAGAAACCGATTGGAATTAGTACAATAAATCGGTAGCTTGAGTAATTCAAATTCTAAAAACCTTAAATAAAGTACATAAATGTTCAAATCCTCTCAAATTCTTAAACCCTTAGATTTTGTTTTATTTATTTGTATGGGGAACATTTAACACTTCCATGGGAGAAAATGCAATCAATATTCCAAACCCTAACTCGATTTTGATGCCAGCAACATTTCTCTCCAACGTTTCAACAACGCAAGCATCTTATCAGTATCGGGTAAGTTGTCTTTGATTACAGGGACTGATTTTAAATTTTGAATCCACGAATTCAATCGAGGGAACTTGTGTGGTTCAAAGATTTTATGCCTTGCAAAGTCTTCGATAACCCTGATCCAGTGAGCAACCGAGCAAAATGCAATGTCCACCATGTTTATCTCGTCTCCGCCGAAGAATTTTTTCCCTCCGATCAACGCGTGCCCTTCAAGGACTTCCAGCATTTCAAAGCACTCCTTCGCTGCCTCCTGCTGTTCTTCGCCGTCGGTTCGATAAAGCTTTGCGATTAAATGACTCTGTTTTAAACAAAGATATGGGTTTTCCAGTCAAAAGTTATGTACGATAAAAAAATTACAAACAACATGGTGCTAAAATCTTAATTTGAACTAAGTTAAAATATGCTACAAGTCCTTATACTCTTTATACATTTAAAATTTAGTCCTCAAGAAATTTAATCCCACTACCTTTTTAAATTTAAAAATGTAAATCAAATCTTGAACACAATTATTTGGGTAAATTACACCAGTAATCACCCTATGGTTTTTGGTCATTTTGGGTTGGATTTTTTTGATGGTGTAGCTCGTTTTCAAGTTTGGATTGGGCAAGTTTTGATCAGTCAATCCTGAATTTGACTTCACTCCATTACTTTTTAATCTATTAATATCCAATGATCATTCACTAATTAATATTCACATTTAAATTGTCCTAGACATTTAAATAGTGATGATAATTGTATTGGATATTATTAATGGAAAAAAAAGTAATAGAGTAGATCTTAACCCGTTAATTCTAACTCAAACTCAAAAAATCAATCCAATTATATTGAATCCGAACAAAAAATGACTTATTTCCAAAATGATTTAGAATGATCTAAATCCAAAATGACCTGATCAAGTACCTTGAATTGACTTGAACTCAAGGTGACTCAAGCAGGAAAAAAAAAAAAAGAAACACCAACTAGTAAACTGGAAATATCCGAACCCAAAATGACCCAAACATCACAAACTTAAAATTGATTTAAACTTGAAGCCCAAAACAACCCAAAGTTTTAAAAACTAAATTGGAATTATCAATCGAGCGAGTCTTAGCTCAATCGACACAATTACTATTGCAATAACTAGAAAGACGTGGGTTTAAGTTTAAAGATAAGGAGAGGTTATAAGTAAAAATACACGAGTTCGAAATATTGACTTATGATGATTAAATCAGACAAATTAATTGAATTGAACTTCCAGACTCGAATCAGAATTGACAAGAGAACAAATTTGGGAAGAAAAAGTAGATTAAAAAAAATGAGGAGGCATATGACAAATATTGAACAAAATCAACCTAGCACATACCTTTTCCTCAATGAATTTGGCCCAAAATCTAGCTACGGATCTCTCGTAAGCATCTTTTGGCAACAAAGGATTATGTGGCCACACTTCATCTATATATTCCAAAATAACCAATGACTCTGCAATTGGCTTTCCTCCATGAACGAGCACTGGGATCTTTTTATGAACTGGGTTGTACTGCAACAACAGATCACTCTTATTATAAGGCAGATCTTCTTCAATGTATTCATATTCCACACCTTTTAGCTTTAATGCCCAAATGACCCTTCTACTAAAAGGACTTGCCCAAAACCCAAAGAGCTTCACTTCATCCATGGTGTAGTGTTTTGGTATCTGTTTTGTGAAGTAAACTAGGGGCCATTATATAATTGTTTTAGGTGGGGGGATTTGGACTGTTCTTGGTCAGCCTAAATACAATCGTCATGGATGATGTATCGCAATTACTAATACTATGGCTTGCTGCAAATTATATTTTGCCAGATTCTCCAGTTAAATTATGCATATATGCCGGTTTTTTTTTAATTAGTTAAATAGGTCGTTTTTTTTCAAGATTTAAGGAAATAGGTTAATTTTGATGAGATTGTATGAAAATGCATCCAGTTGTACGTGCTTTTGCTGACACGTCAGAAAAACGTGCCAAGTTAAAAGGTTTTCTGAAAATTCCAAAGAAAGCTCGTCCAGCTTCCTGGCAACTGTGCAGCTGGACACGTTTTTCATACTCTCTCTCCAAAATCGGTCGAGTTTCTTAAATCTTCAAAAAAATAACCTATTTGACTAATTTAAAAAAAAGGGTATATATGACTAATTTAACCAAATTCTTCACTTTTCTTGACTGTAATAATAATTTTTAAGTCCATACAATTACATTTTTGTGGTTATAATTTGTACCATCAATTTATTAAAAACTCTTAATTTTTATAAAATGGTCAATATTATTTTGAGGATATTTTTGTTTGGCTTAATTGAAAATGAGGTCCTTAAACTATGTCCTTTGTTTGAGTTAAGTACTTAAACTTTTTTTGACCGAATTAGATACCTAAACTTTATATATTTTTGAGGATATTTTTGTTTGGTTTCTGTTCTGAATTAGATTAAAGGTGGCATTATATCGTTGTTTTTGGGTGGCGGATTTTGACTGTTCTTGGTCAGTCTAAATGCAATGTTCCAATTTTTGCAAAGAGATTGTCAACGAATAAAGTACAAACTGTCTTTGTTTGAAATTTGACCCAATTATTTGCGTCATGGATGATGTATCTCAATCACCATGCTTCCTGCAATTTCTCTATTATAGTTAAACCCCTTTATAGGATTTATTTCTACAACGGTCCAAGTTTGAAAGTCCACTCGAAATATTGAAAGGATTAGATAAAAGTGCGAGTTTTTAAAATAGGCTAAGGTAAAGAAAATAAGATTCATTTAAAATATTGGTTAAATTTGAATTTTAACTTTCGATGTCTGAGTTGGGTCAGACTTGTTTTATACTTTTGTAATATATTTTTAATTTATTTTTATATATTATGTAATTTATATCACATGAAACTAAATATAAAACAATAAAATATTGTGCTTCTTACTATTATTATGTATGTCTGTTTTATGGTTTATGTTCAGAGTTCGTGGCTGCATCTTCTAACAATGTTGCTTTATGATTTATGTTTAGAATTCATGGCTGTCCCTTCTAACAATGTTATCTTCAAGATTCGAACATGGGTTCTCCTTTTGAGAGTATAATATACTTCACCATTAAACCCAATCACTTATTGATGGGATAAATAGGTTTTAACTCGCCTTAACTTAACCAAAATTTTTACTTCTTATCTTAACCTTGTTCTGAATTCGATCTTGTTTAATTTTTTATTGCACAAACCTAATGCCTAAAAGAAAAATTCTTTTTTACTCGAGCTGCTTTGAAATATTAAATAATTTTTTATATTAGCTTAATTTTTATAAGGTTAAAGATATATATTATAAAATCTCTTAAAATTTAAATATTTAGGTAAAATTATATACAAATATTAAAATGTTATGTTTAAAGTTTGATGAATGTCATATATGAGGTGTTAACACTTAACCTTCAAGTTGATAGAATGATCTCAAACTACATTTAACACTCAAATTGTGTATGTGATAAAATCGGTGATATTTGAATTAGATCGAATCGAAAACCAATTGAGGTATCGATCAAGAGGAAACCAATTGGAATTGGTTCAATAAATTGGTAGCTTGAGTAATTCAAATTCTAAAAACCTTAAATAAAGAACATAAATGTTCAAATCCTCTCAAATTCTTAAAACCTTAGATTTTGTTTTATTTATTTGCATGGGGAACATTTAACACTTCCATGGGAGAAAATGCAATCAATATTCCAAACCCTAACTCGATTTTGATGCCAGCAACATTTCTCTCCGACGTTTCAACAATACAAGCATCTTATCAGTATCGAGTAAGTTGCCTTTGATTACAGGGACTGATTTAAAATTTTGAATCCACGAATTCAATCGAGGGAACTTGTGTGGTTCAAAGATTTTAAGCCCTGCAAAGTCTTCGATAACCCCGAGCCAGTGAGCAACCGAGCAAAATGCAATGTCCACCATGTTTATCTCGTCTCCGCCGAAGAATTTTTTCCCTCCGATCAACGCGTGCTCTTCAAGGACTTCCAGCATTTCAAAGCACTCCTTCGCTACCGCCTGCTGTTCTTCGCCATCGGTTCGAAAAAGCTTTGAGATTAAAGGCCTCTGTTTTAAATAAAGATGGGTTTTCCAGTCAAAAGTTATGTACGATAAAAAAAATTACAAACAACACGGTGCTTAAATCTTAATTTGAACTAACTTAAAATATGCTACAAGTCCTTATACTCTTTATACATTTAAAAATTAGTCCTCAAGAAATTTAATCCCACTACCTTTTTAAACTTAAAAGTGTAAATCAAATCTTGAACACAATTATTTGGGTAAATTACACCAGTAATCACCCTATGCTTTTTTTCTTTTTTAGTTAAAAGTTACAAAATGGCCACCCAATTAATAGTAAATTTCTTTTTGCCCATCCAACTATGAAAAGTTATAAAATGATCACTCAATTATTCAATTTTGTCTTTTTTGGTCAACCAACTCTCTTGAATATTTAGGTGCTTTCACTTTTATGTTAGTCAACTGGTGACCAAAACAAACAAAATTGAATAGTTGGATGACCATTTTATAACTTTTTATAGACAGGAAACCAGAAGAGAGAAAAATAAATCATAGTTGGGTGAACTCTAGTGTTGTTTACCTAACATGACATCATTTTTTTGTTACATGACTATCAAGTGAGTAATATTTTTTATTTCAAAATATCAAATCAATAAATTTAACAAAAAAAATTGAAGGCGTTAGCAGTTGAACGTTAATTTTGAAATAAAAAAGTAAAATAATTAAATTCTTGAAAATAAAAATAAATCAACTAAATTCCAAATATATGAAAAGTAAAAAGACTTAGAGCGTATTTTAGCTTTTCAGCTATCATAAAATATTTAATATTGAATTACAACACACTCACTCCATTATAGACCTATTCATGTGTCAACCCAACTCAACCCGTTTTTAAATTTATAATAAAATATATAATACTACTCTAATGTAAACATTAAATTAATGTTAAGATGACTATATGAAAATTTTTAATGAATAAAATATATAAAAATATTAAATATTAAAATAATATAATACAAATATTTTTTAAAAAATTTAAAAAATAATATGGACGGGTCTAAAATGGGCTTGGGTTAATCTTTTACAAATTATGAATAGGCTCAAGCAAAATTTTAAGCCCATTTTCGGGTTGAACCGAACTTGAACAAATATAAAATATGTTAATATTATATTTAGACCCAGTCCAAACTCAACCTGACTTGACCATGAACACCTCTGTTCCGTTAAGATGCCCACTTCATAAGTGGAATGACCGTATCTTCATCTTTTTATATTTTTATATAAAGTATATAAAAGGCAATTTAGATCTACTAATGTAAAATTTTCTTCAAATGGTGTTTTCATCTTCTTATGTTATTATTAATTAAATATAATTTAAATCTATTAAAAAATTCACATCAAGACATTACTAATAATATTATAAAAGTATAAAATTAAATTATGTCAAAATTAAAATAGAATGACTAGATCCATAATTTCAACATAATAAAGGGACACAAACATAAATAAACCGCTCTCTTACCATATAGGTATAGATTAATAAATATAAAAATCAATAAATGGGAAATCGTCTTATGCATCAAATAAATAAGGTTTAACTGCAAAATTGATGCTTAAACTATATCAATTTTCTCATTTAGGTACCTAAATTTTGTCAAAAATATACTTCAACTATTAATTTCATTACATTTTACCCAAAAATTGTACGATGACAATAAAACATGGTACTGTGTTTTTTGGTAAAATAAGATAAAATTAACAGTTTAAAATTAACAGTTTAAAATAAGATAGTTAAAGGTGTTTATCACTTTAAGTGTAGGGTAGAGTTCAAGTCGCATTTGTTGTTTGAGTTTTACTTTATTATTGTAATTCACAAAAAAAAAAATCTATCAACTTTCAACGGATTATATTTTGAAAACTTCTCGAAAATAAATTAGACCTCTCCTTAACAAATTTAAATATAAAAAAGTAACTTCGAGTAAAAAGCATAAATACATGTAATTTTTTCAAAAACATATATAATGCAATGCCGCATTTAGAGACAATAAAAATATTTTTTTATTTGGAATATTTTGAATACTATTTGGAAGTAAATTGAAAACAATTTGTTAAGTGATCAATTTGATAAAAATTGAAGTAAGGATTAAATTGTAAAATTTGTAAAATTCCAAATGTTAAAGTTTGATTACTGAAATCTAAAAATTTAGTGTTGTACTAAATTATATGATTATGAAATATGAAAATTGAAAGATTGGGCATAAAATAGTGAAGTTTGAAATTATAGGGATTAAATTGTAAAGATTCCAAAACACGAGTTTTAGAACTAATTTATGTGGGTTGAGAATTTACAATTCTAAAAATAGAATATGAAAGTTTAATGGTTCAAAAATCGTGGACTAATTTGTGGAAAATTTGACAAGATTTTAACAGTAGAAATTAAATTATAAAATCTCAAAATTTTGAAAAAAAAAAAGAAAAAGAAGAGAGAGACTGTTTTGCAAAACTACGCAAACTGGGATTTAAGGCTGAATTGAAAACAAAATGACTTCCAGGGACTAAATCGTAAAATAGTGTAAATTTAGGAGTTTGGGACTAAATCGTAAAAACTGTGTAACTATAATTTTAAGGGTTGTCTAGTAAATTTGGAAAAATATAGGAGTGGAAATGAGCAGATTTGTTACATAAGTGTTTAAATGTAATATTTGAAAATTTTACTAAATTAAGTGTATTAAACTAAAATAATTGAGTAAAAAAAATGAAACTTGAATTAGTAAAGATTAGATACATTAAAGTGAAGAGAATTATATTATGAAGTATATCTTAAAAAGAATATGGCTAAGGTTATGGCGACAAGACTCACTGAGGTCTAAGTATTTGAAGATCAACCTTAATCTGTGCAATATTTAGTACACACAGACTATATATATTAGTGTTACATGGGCTAATGCGTTATCTTAATAGTGTCGTGTAAAACTGTTTATTTTACCAAAAGAAAAATAGGAAAGGCAAAGTGTAGTTAGTATTAGTACATTTTGAGAAAGGATTAAATTTTGAAATTAATTAAATTAAATAATAATTAAAAATTATATTGCAATAGGTATGAGGTTCTGGTACATGTGTTTCAAAGTTTCAAAAGGTACTGATGTCTTTGTTCTTAAAATCGTAAATTCGCCTGAAAATACCCTGGAAAAAGGATTTTGGTTTCTCTAATTAAAATTTTAATAATATACAATTTTAGAAAGAGATTTAATATCATATGGAGTCTAAATGACGTTAGAAAAGTAAGCAAGGGTTAGGGATTGAAACTGAAAATTTTAATGTGACATTCCTTGTCTGTATCTTTTAACGAGTCAGGTAAGGGTTGTTACATCATCGGAACATTCGAAGTATAGCATGCATTCCATACCTCATTAGTATAATCTTGTACACTAATCTTATGGCATGCCAAATATACCCGAGTCAATTACTAAGGTAACAATATTCCAAAAACATATTTATATTCATGATCACTTACCATAGTTTCATATAATACTCATTTATGCCATGCTCGTCTCAATTAAATTCATAACATTTCATATCATTATCTACAAACCAAATCATGAGACATACTTACCTCAAGCAAGCTAGTTTTTAACCGTATATACATATATATTGAATTCAAATCATGAAAGTAAAAATCGCATTAGCTACTCGTCTACGACTTTCGCCTTTTCTTTCTCTCGAGATCGCTCGATGTCGTCTTTAGCTACGTTTGATAATTCAATTATAAAAATGGTATTAGTTTCACTCAAACTCATGAAAAATATATAAACAAATATATTTACATTTTATTCATTTTAGTCCTTATATCCAAAATGTTCTTATTTTTCGATAGTTAACATAAAAACAAAATCTGATTTCATATCCTTCCATTAGTGACCTTGTATTTTTAATCTATACCATAAGTTTATAATAGCTTTCACTTTATTCAATTTTACCCCTAATTTCACAAAATTATCTTTTAAGCTGAACTTAATTTCCAACTTAATCCTTAACATAATCTAAACTTACTAATTAACAATCTCTTCAAATTCAAGCTTAAAATCATCAATTAAACTTTAATGGAAACTTTCTGAACATCTAACAATTGAAGAAAATAATACATGTGTTAGCTAAATCAAACTCTCGTGGTTCAAACTTTGTAAAAATCTTAAGGAAAGAACTTAATTCCGGCGATTAATTTTGGATTAAAATGGAAAAGAAAACAAAGATGTTTTTCCTTCTTCTTTTCAGCTTTGGACAGCCAAACAAAATGAGGAAGATGATAACTTCATCTTTCTCTCCACTCTCTTAGTATTTATACTATGATTAATCCCTTAATTAGCTTAATTAATCACCATTAGTGGTTAAGCTAATTAAGATAAGTGGATGTAATCATACCCTTCCATCATCATATTTTAAAAATTGTAAATTAATTCCAAGGTCCTCAAATTAATTATTAATTAAGTCCTCAGTCATTTTTCTAAACTAAAATTTCAATAGAGGTTGAAATTTTACAAATTAGTCCCTGAACTTTAATTAATGATTTTCTTGATTAAATTACTTAACCATTCTTTAATATATTTTCACATTAACTTCATAAACCTTTCTATTCATGATTCCACTAACTCAATTTACAGAATTGGATTTCAAAATTGCATTTTTTGACAATTTTTAAAATCGAGTAATTACAAGTTAATTAAAAGAATAAATAATATTTTAGGCATACGAAAGATATTTATTGCGCTAACAAATTATATCAGTTAGTTTAAAGACAAGATAACACATATAATAGACTTAATAAATGAAAAGGCCTGATATAGGAGGGAGGGGTGGCAAACTAGTATGGACCATTGAATTTTTTTTATTTTGATTTTGATAATTTATTTAAACAAACTAATCGAAATTATTGGACTAACAAAGCAGTGACTTGATCCGTTCAAATTTTGAAAACCTTCGATAAAGAACACAAGTGTCCAAACCTTAATTCGATTTTGATGTCAACATCATCTCTCTACCACGCTTGAAGAAAGTAGACATCTTATTGGTATCAGGCAAGTTGTCTTTGATTACAGGGATTGATTTGAAATTTTGGATCCATGAGCTCACTCGAGGGAACTTGTGTGGCTCAAAGATTTTAAGCCCTACTACGTCTTCGAGAACCCCAAGCCAGTGAGCAACAAAAGAAAATGCAATGTCCACCATATTTATATCGTCTCCCCCGAAGAACTTTTTCACTCCGATCAGCGCATGTTCTTCCGTGACATCCAACATTTCCAACCACTCCTTCACTGCCGCCTGTTGTTCTTCGCCATCGGCTCGATAAAGCTTTGACATTAAATAACCCTATTTTAAACAGAGATATGGGATTTCTAGTATAAGCCATCAAAAGTTATGTACAATAAAAGATTTTCAAAGATTTCAAGTAGGTTAAAATATGCTACAAATCCTTGTTTTCTTTGTATGTTTAAAATTTAGTCCTCCTATTTTTGTTTTAAGAAATTTCATCCCATTACTTTTAAATTTAAAAAGGGTTAAATCACTTCACGGGGTTTGAACTTAGCAACTACTCCCACATTAGGGCATGAACTTTTTTTTTGTTCAAATTAGTCCTTAAACTTGACAATTATTCTCACGGTATGGCCTGATAAAAGCTACTTATCACTTAATAAAGAATATATTTAATTAACTCAATTTTAATTTATTTATTTTAATATTATGTTTTCCTATAAAAATCTTATGTTTAAAATTTTAATTATGGTTTAGAATAAGGTAAAATGTTTAAAAATTAAGAATAAAATGTAAAATATAATTTTTTATAATTCAAAATCTATATTTATCAAACAATATAATTATATTCCATGATTAATTTTAAGTAATGTATCAAATAAATTTTATAACTTAAATTCGGTACTTAAATGTAGATAAATAAATATAAATAAATATAAATATAAAAAATCAATAAATGAGAAAATCGTCATATGCATCAAATAAATAAATAAAAGGTTTAATTGCAAAATTAGTGTCTAAACTATATCAATTTTCTCATTTTAAGTCCCTAAAATTTTTGGTAAAAATATACTTAAACTATTAATTTTGTTACATTTTACCTAGAAAGTGCACGATGGCAATAAAACATGCTACTGTATTTTTGGTAAAATAAGACAAAATTAACCATTTAAAAATCATTTTGCAAAGAAGAGGAAAAAAAAAAAAAAACTCTTAGACACCTAAGTGATAAATACGATATAGTTGGAGGGTTAATTTTGTATGTAATCCAAAAAAGAAAAGAACAATTTTACCTTGTCGTCTGCAAATTTGATCCAAAACAGAGCAACAGCTTTGTCATACGGATCAGCCGGCAGCATGGGATTCTGCGGCCAAATTTCATCGATATATTGAAGGATGACGGTGGATTCACAGATCGGTTTTCCATCATGAACGAGCACCGGGACTTTCTTATGAATTGGATTATATTGAAGAAGCAGAGGACTCTTGTTGCGGAGATCTTCTTCAATATATTCATAAGGTATGCCTTTGAGTTTCAGAGCCCAAATTACTCTGTAAGCGTACGAGCTAAACCAAGCTCCGAACAATTTCACGACCGCCATGGTTGGGAGATTAGTTCAGAGATTCTGAGAGCTGAGTGCAAATTTATAATAGGATTTCAAAGATTTGTCTAAGGCAACGATGGTGTGTGTTTTTTTCATGACATAATTCTAAATTTCACCCTCAATATTTATATTTTTTAAACTAAAAGTTAGAATTTGTCACTAAGACTTTTTTATACAAAGATGAAGTATTATAAAGATTTTACATAATAATATAAGGTAATGTCATGCATGATACAATATAAGGTAAGGTAATGTCATGCATGATGCATCTTTATTAATTGTTTTTTTTTAATTTAATAAATGTTTTTAGAAATAAATTAGTGGTTGGTTGAATTGACTAGGTCATTAGTTCGTTAATTTGATAAGTTCAATAAAGAGGTAAGGTAATGTCATGTATGATGCATCTTTATTAATTTTTTTTTAATTTGAATAAATGTTTTTAGAAATAAATTAGTGGTTGGTTGAATTGACTAGGTCATTAGTTCGTCAATTTGATAAGTTCAATAAAGAGGTAAGGTAATGTCATGTATGATGCATCTTTATTAATTGTTTTTTTTTTTAAATTTGAATAAATGTTTTTAGAAATAAATTAGTGGTTGGTTGAATTGATTAGGTCATTAGTTCGTCGATTTGATAAGTTCGATAATGATATAATAATAAATTCACAAAAAGAATATTTAAGAAATCCAGTTCAACAGTCAATTTAATTAATTTTTTAACCGGTTCAATCGATTCGATGCTTTTTTTCGAATCGATATTTCGACCTGTTTCCAGTTCAACTGAACAATCCAATCATATTTAAACACAAGTAAACACCCCATATATAATTTTGAAACCCATATATAATTGAATATATATGTTTTTTTATAATTAAGGTATCATATATATTTATTTTACCTGTGTGTTGATTTGATGATCAGGGTGTTCACCATCCCAGATGTGATCTGGTTCAAGTCATGCTAATCGCGTTGCTGTTAGGACTTTGCTCTCCTCTTATAATTCACCAAAAAAAGATCATTTATCTTTGATGTTTTAGCAAACGTGTCATCATGTCGAGGGAGCATTTGATTATTAAATTAAACCGTGCTAATGTGTTGATACGTAATAAGTGAAAAATATTTTAGAATTGTTTTAGAACTAACTACTACTTAAATTATTCGAAAATTCTATTTTATTATATATTATATGTGTATGTAATAAGTGGATGTAATCATACCCTTCCACCATCGTATTTTAATAACAGTCAATTAATTCCAAGGTCCTCAAATTAATTATTAATTAAGTCCTCAATCATTTTTCTAAATTAAAATTCCAAAAGCGGTTGAAATTTTATAAATTAGTCCCTAAACTTTAATTAATGATTTTCTTGACTAAATTACTTAACCATTCTTTAATATATTTTCATACTAACTTCATAAACCTTTCTATTCATGATTCCACTAACTCAATTTACGGAATTGAATTTTAAAATTGTAATTTTTTGACAATGTTTAAAATCAGGTCATTACAAGTTAATTAAAAGAATAAATAATATTTTGGGCATATGAAAGATATTTATTGGGCTAAAAAATTATATCATTTAGTTTAAAGACAAGATAACACATATAATAGACTTAATAAATGAAAAGGCCCGATATAGGAGGGAGGGGTGGCAAACTAGTATGGACCCATTGAAATTTTTTTATTTTGATTTTGATAATTTATTTAAACAAACTGATCGAAATTATTGGACTAACAAAGCAGTGACTTGATCAGTTCAAATTTTGAAAACCTTCAATAAAGAACACAAGTTTCCAAACCCTAATTCGATTTTGATGTCAACATCATCTCTCTACCACGCTTCAAGAAAGTAGACATCTTATCGACATCAGGCAAGTTGTCTTTGATTATAGGGATTGATTTGAAATTTTGGATCCACGAGCTCACTCGAGGGAACTTGTGTGGCTTAAAGATTTCAAGCCCTAGTACGTCTTCGAGAATCCCAAGCCAGTGAGCAACAAAGGAAAATGCAATGTCCACCATGTTTATCTCGTCTCCGCCGAAGAACTTTTTCACTCCGATCAGCGCATGTTCTTCCATGACTTCCAACATTTCCAACCACTCCTTCACTGCCGCCTGTTGTTCTTCG
Organism: Gossypium turneri; assembly: GCA_008044935.1. Lineage (NCBI taxonomy): Eukaryota > Viridiplantae > Streptophyta > Magnoliopsida > Malvales > Malvaceae > Gossypium > Gossypium turneri. The sequence continues at coordinate 64,774,785 of CP032573.1, forward strand.
CCATCAGCTCGATAAAGCTTTGACATTAAAAGACCCTGTTTTAAACAGAGATATGGGATTTCTAGTATCAGCCATCAAAAGTTATGTACGATAAAAGATTTTCAAAGATTTCAACTAGGTTAAAATATGTTACAAATCCTTGTATCCTTTGTATGTTTAAAATTTAGTCCTCCTATTTTTGTTTTAAGAAATTTAATCCCATTACTTTTAAATTTAAAAAAGGTTAAATCACTTCACGGGGTTTGAACCTAGCAACTACTCCCACATTAGGGCATGAACTTTTTTTTGGTTCAAATTAGTCCTTAAACTTGACAATGATTCTCACGGTATGGCCTGATAAAAGCTACTTATCACTTAATAAAGAATATATTTAATTAACTCAATTTTAATTAATTTATTTTAATATTATGTTTTCCTATAAAAATCTTCTGTTTAAAATTTTAATTACGGTTTAGAATAAGGTAAAATGTTTTAAAATTAAGAATAAAATGTAAAATATAATTTTTTATAATTCAAAATTTATATTTATCAAACAATATAATTATATTCCGTAATTAATTTTAAGTAATGTATCAAACAAAATTTTATAACTTAAATTCGGTACTTAAATTTTCAATACTTAAATTTTCAACCCTAATTTTTTCTGCACTTAATCTTTCAGTTTATCAAAGAACACGTTAGTCCCTATGTTTTCTTGAAAACCCTAATATCCAAGCCCCAACATAGGAACAACTGCCTAGCCCAAGCACTAACATGAGAACAATTACCACGTTTAGGGACTAACTTGGACAAAAAAAAGTTCAAGCCCCAATGTGGGAACAATTACCTAATTCAAGCCTTAACATGTGATCCAATGTGAGAATTGTTGCCAAGTTTAGGCCTCAAATAATGATTTAACCCATTTAAAAATGTAAATATAATCATAAACATGATTTTTTTTGGTTAAATTAAAGTTCATAACTCATTTTTTTTTGTTATATGACTACCAAATGAATAACTATTTTTTTATTTCAAAATATCACACCAAAAACTTTAATAAAAAATTAACTGTGTTAACAATTGAGTTCAGGTTTAGAGTAAAAAATTACCAATTTTATATGTCAATGACATGAAAAAAATTACTGAAATATCATTAAATAATTAGAAATAGACAATGGATGATGTGGTGGGAAGGATCCATAAAATAGTTTCTCCCAATACAACACTTAATAAATAATTTTGGCTATAAATATTAATAAATAAATATAAATATAAATATAAAAAATCAATAAACACGAAAATCGTCATATGGATCAAATAAATAAATAAAAGGTTTAATTGCAAAATTAGTGCCTAAACTATATCAATTTTCTCATTTTAAGTACCCAAAATTTTTGGTAAAAATATACTTAAACTATTAATTTTGTTACATTTTACCTAAAAAGTGCACGATGGCAATAAAACATGCTACGGTATTTTTGGCAAAATAAGACAAAATTAACCATTTAAAAATCATTTTGCAAAGAAGAGAAAACAAACATAACTCTTAGACACCTAAATGATAAATACGATATAGTTGGAGGGTTAATGTTGTATTTAATCCAAAAAAGAAAAGAACAGATTTGACCTTGTCATCTGCAAATTTGATCCAAAACAGAGCAACAGCTCTGTCATAGGGATCAGCCGGCAGCAAAGGATTCTGCGGCCAAATTTCATCGATATATTGAAGGATAACGGTAGATTCACAGATCGGTTTTCCACCATGAACGAGCACGGGGACTTGCTTATGAATTGGATTATACTGAAGAAGCGAAGGACTCTTGTTGAGGAGATCTTCTTCAATATATTCGTACAGTATGCCTTTGAGTTTTAGAGCCCAAATTACTCTGTAACCGTACGGACTAAACCAAGTTCCGAGCAATTTCACGACCGCCATGGTAGGGAGGTTAGTTCAGAGATTCTGAGAGCGCTGAGTGCAAATTTATAATAGGATTACTGGTCAAAGATTTGTCTAACGTAACGATGGTGTGTGTTTTTTTAATGACATAATTCTAAATTTCATGACATAAAAAAGAGAAATTGACAAAATTGTAGGCCCTAAATGTTAGAATCTGTCACTAAGACTTTTATACAAAGATGAAGTATTATAAAAGATTTTATATAATAATATCATGCATGATGCTATATAAGATTTTATAAAAGATTTTATATAATAATATAAGGTAATGTGATGCATGATGCATCTTTTTTAATTGTTTTTTTTTAATTTGAATAAATGTTTTTAGAAATAAATTAGTGGTTGGTTGAATTGATTAGGCCATTAGTTTGTCGATTTGATAAGTTCGATAAAGATATAATATAAATTCATAAAAAAGAATATTTAAGAAATCTAGTTCAACCGTCAATTTAATTGATTTTTTAACCGGTTCAATCGATTCAATGTTTTTTTTTTTTGAATCTATATTTCGACCTATTTCCAGTTCAACCGAACAATCCAATCCTATTTAAACACAAGTAAACTCCCCATATATAATTTTGAACCCCATATATAATTGAATATATATATATTTTTTATAATTAAGGTATCATATATATTTATTTTACCCGTGTGTTGATTTGATGATCAGGGTGTTCATCGTCTCAGATGTGATTTGGTTTCAAGTCACGCTAATCGCGTTGCTATTAGGACTTTTACTCTCCTCTTATAATTCACTAAAAAAGATAATTTATCTTTGACGTTTTAGCAAACGTGTCATCATGTCTAAGGAGCATTTGACTATAAAATCAAACCGTGCTAATGTGTTGATATGTAATAAGTGAAAAATATTTTAGAATTGTTTTAGATTTAACTACTACTTAAATTATTCGAAAATTCTATTTTATTATATATTATATGTGTATGTATGCTAACATATAGAATAAACAAAAATAAAATAAAATAAGATTACTTCTTTTTTCATGTTTCTTACTCGTTGAATTCTGTAATAATTCGGTTTTTTTGTAGTGTCGGAAAGTGAAATATCGACATTTTATTTTCGTAAATCAAATTCGTAAAAATTATTATTAAATCACACCCAACAATTTTGAGACCTTGAGAATTTTTTTTTGAACTTTTGAAATTTGCATGTTAAATAGTTGTTTCTTCATGTGGGAGACGGTCAAAGTGGTAAAGGCAAGGAGCAAGCTTGTGCTTGTGACAGCAACTTGGGGAAGATTTCGGTAAGTTTCCTTGAAATTTACACACTGACTCGTTTACTTAATTCCCAGGTTGAAGTAAGCTAGTTGGTGACTTCAATTAAGTTGTCTGAATTTTATGACTAAACTGTCAATTAGCTGCTGTTGGAAATTTGAAGAAATGGTTGTCCAAAATGACTGTTGTTTTCATAATATATTTTGCCTGACATATGAAGAAATGATTGTCTAAAATGGCTGCTGTTTCCAGAACTTATTATGACATTTAAGAAATGGTTGTCCATAACGACCGTTGTTTTCATAATTTATTATGTCTCACATATGAAGAGATGGTTGTCTGAATTTTATGAATAAACTCTGAATTAGCTGCTGTTGGAAATTTGAAGAAAAGGTTGTCCAAAATGACTGTTGTTTTCATAATATATTTTGTCTGACATATGAAGAAATGATTGTCTAAAATGGCTGCTGTTTCCAGAACTTATTATATCTGATATTTAAGAAATGGTTGTCCAAAATGACCGCAGTTTTCATAATTTATTATGTCTGACATATGAGGAAATGGTTGTCTAAAATGGCTGTTGTTCGGTTATGGTGTGAGTTTAATTCATTTCTTTCTTGAATGGTTGGTTGTATTCTTATTTTGGTAAGTAGGTGAATAAAATTCGATTCGATTTTAAAAATTTAATAAAAATTTAAAAATTAAATTAAATAGTTCGAATTAATCGAGTTATTTGGATCAACTCGAATAAAAATTTAAATTTTTTATTTTAATTCGAATATGAATTATACAATTCGAGTTATCTAAAAATCTAAATAAAAAAGTACAAAATTACGTCGTTTTGATATGATTACAGGTCAAGAATTTGAAGATGAATATGTTGATATGATTACAAATGTGATATGAAAGGATTATATTCCTATAATATAAGTTAACATATTAAACTGCTTACGAACTTTTGATTTTTATTTATGTCCTCAAATAATTTATGTTTTGTTATAATATTAGTTATAGAAATGTCACTGAGTTGATTACTCAGCATTGCAGGTTAGGTTCAATTGTGTGCACTCATTGTTATCAGCATCCAGCAGAAAATCTTGCACTTATCGAGTTGGTGAAACTCTTACTATTTTGGCTGGCATGTACCTATAGGTTTTTATGTTATATTAAGCTTAGTTAGAGAATTATTTCATACTTTGAGACGTATAAATATACAAGTTAATTAATGACTTTGAATTATCTTACTATAAACAAGGAATCACTCGAAAATTACTTAATGACTTTGAATTATTATTTTATTAAATAGTTGAATTTCGAGGTGAAATTTTTTTACTAAGTCATCATGGTTTCATAAGGACAGGTTAATTAAATTAATTTGTTCATAGATTTTTATCGGTAAAGTCATCATGAGTTTAACGAAATTAGAATTGAGTTGAGAAAATAATTTAGTTAATTTAATTAATTAAAAGAATAAAAAATATTTTGAGCATAAAAAATATTTATTGGAATAAAAATTATAGACCCGATATAAGAGGGAGGGGATGCAAACCAGTATGGACCCGTTGAACTGGATTTTTATTGTTTTTTAATCTTGATGATTTATTTAAACGAACAAAAAAACCAATCGAAACTATTAGACCAACAAATCAATAACTTGATCGGTTTGAATTCTGAAAACGTTCGATAAAGAACATAAGTGTTCAGATCCTCTCAAATATTGGATTACATCTGCAACCTTATGTGGAACATTTAACACTTCCATGGGAGAAAATACAATCAATGTTCCAAACCCTAATTCGATTTTGATGTCAACAACATCTCCTTACGACGCTTCAAGTAAGCAACTATCTTATCGGTTTTAGGCAAGTTGTCTTTCATTACAGGGACTGATTTGAAATTTTGGATCCACGAGATCACTCGAACGAATTTGTGTGGCTCAAAGACTTTAAGCCCTGCTACGTCTTCGATAACCCCGAGCCAGTGAGCAACTGTAACACCCCTTACCCGAGACCGTTACCGGAGTCGAGCACGAGGTATTACTTAGCTTATTTGACTAATTCGGAGCATAAAATTCGCTTTGAAAATTAATTTCACTGTTTACAGTAATCTGCCCAGTCGCGCAGCAGTTACTAAATTGATTATAAATCGAGCTACAGGTTTCAAAATTTAATTCCGTAAATTTTCCCTGAAACTAGACTCATATATCTTTCTACCATAAAATTTTCAGAATTTTTAGCTTGGCCAATTAGTACAGTTTATTAGTTAAATTCTCCCCTGTTTCTTCACTCAACTGTCCTAACCTCTTGCCACTAAAAATAATTTTTCTCATTATAAGATTTTCATATGATGTTATCACTTATTTCTACAGAAAATAGATTCATTAAGGAATCTAAGCATGTAAAATACAGCTCATAACCATTTTTGTACAATTTTTAATGAATTTCTAAACTCAGAACAGAGGACTCCAGAAACAGATCTGACCCTGTCTCACTAAAATACACATATCTCAAAATATAAAATTCGTTTTGTTATATCATTATTTTTCTATGAAAATAGACTCAACAAGCTTTAATTTCATATATCATTCACCCTCTAATTCATTTTATACTATCCTAGGTGATTTTTCAAATCCACGTCACTGTTGCTGTCTAAATTCTGTTTCTTTGCAAAATTTTACCCTTTCATAATTTCCATACACAATTTATCTCCTAAACTTTTATAACAACAACATCTTCATACTTAACCATTTAATAACCATTAATATTAAAACATAATAACCTTTGTACACAACCTATGTACATGCCACATTACCAAAGAGAATATATATATCACCAAAGTTTGCTGAAGTCGGGTCTGGCTTTGGATGCTGGTTCAGTACTTGACTTCTACAACCTGCGCACGGAAACAACCGTACGCTGAGTATACATATACTCAGTGGTATCACTATAATTCAATTTATAATTAAATACATTAAATCACACACATACTTTCCACATATACTATGTTATTCATAATTAAATACATTAAATCACACACATACTTTCCACATATACTATGTTATTCAAGATCAGTTTTATCAGTAAATTTATTTCAATTACCCCTATTAACTTGACTCGGACTTGGCGGATACGCGGATTCCAACCAAACACACCAGTAAACAGTAATCAGTAACGATAGCAGTAACAGTAACGGTATCAGTATTCAACACACAAAGTGCTGAATCTGTAACAGTAACGGTAACAGTATTCGACACACAAAGTGCCGATTCAGTAACAGTAACAGTAATCAGCACATAAGTGCCTGATCCGTAAGCCGGCAAATACCCCGTACTCTTCCATATCCTATGGCATGCCAACTATATCCGACTAGCCCGACTAGTTAATAGGGTATTTAATTCACTTTTCAGTACAATCTCCATTTTAGTTCAGTATCGATTATAATTTCTTAATTCAATCAATCTCACAGTATTGCAGTAATTCATTACTTCAGTAATTTCACAATTCGATACAATATATATATATATATATATAAATATATATAAAATAATAATAATAATAATATTCAACATTTTCATAATTCATTCAGTACTCAAATCAATATCCAGTATACTATAATTCGGTTCAGTATCAATCTCAATTTCCAATACTCTATTATAAATTTATCACTTATTAAACACTTACCTTAGAGTACTTATCACACATAAATAGCAAATTAAACACTTAATAATAAAGTTTGAATTATAGGGATACAAACCGTAATCCTCGTGTTTATTCCTCTTTCACTTTTTCTTTTCCTTTCCTCGCGGATGCCTCGGGTGCGATATTAGCTACGAAAAATTTAAGATAATTTTCATAATTATTAGCACAACACAATTTATTTGCTGAAATTTTTATCTAACTTTTTATTTAATTTCAATTTAATCCTAACTAAACCTATATATTTTTCTTTCTCAATTCATACCCTTTTTCTACCCAATTTCTTGCTAAACTCATATTTAACTATTTAATTTTTATCATAGTTTCATAATTCCGAATTTATTTCAATTAAATCCCTAAAATTCAAAACTTATAGTTTAGTTCACAATTCAACCCTTTTATCAACCCTAACTAGAAATTCTATCAAATAAATCCTCAATTCCATCATTTATTCAACATAAACCCTACTCAAAAATCTATTAACTTTCAAATTTTCAACTTAAATCCAAGAGTATTTCACTCTAGGATTCCAAAAACATCAAATTTATGAGAAAAGGACTTGATTTAGCTTACCTATTGAACTTCAAGCTTCAAATCCCTAATTTTCCCTTTTATCTTTCTTTCCCCTGCTTTCGTCTCTTCCTCTGTTCTTTTCTAGCTATTCTGTTTCTTTTCTCCCTTTGTTTCTTTCTTTTATTTTTATTTGTTTTTCTTTAACTTTTTGTTATAATAATATAATATAATATAATAATATTTTTTTAACACATAAAAATCTCTGATTTTTATACTTATGCCGCCTCAACTTTGGCAATTGGTTTAATTGCCTATTTAGTCCCTACTATTTTTTTAATCTATAATTAAACTTTCACTTCTATTGCAATTTAATCCTTCTTGCTAATTACTCATAATTAAGCTAATTTCACCTATCTAAAACCTAATTAAACACACAACTAGTCTAGTAAATATTTCTAATAATTATTTTCGAACTCAATTTACTAGGACGGAGGCCCGATATTATACTTTTCCGGTGCCCACGGATTTTGGGTCGTTACAGCAACCATGCAAAATGCAATGTCCACCATGTTTATCTCATCTCTGCCGAAGAATTTTTTCCCTCCAATTAACGCATATTCTTCCATGGCTTCCAGCATTTCCAACCACTCCTTCACTACCGCCTGTTGTTCTTCACCTTCGGTTCGATAAAGCTTTGCTATTATAGGTATAGATTAATAAATAAACTGCTCTCTTACCATATAGGTATAGATTAATAAATATAAAAATCAATAAAAGGGAAATCGTCATATGCATCAAGTAAATAAGGTTTAATTGCAAAATTGATGCTTAAACTATATCAATTTTCTCATTTAGGTACCTAAATTTTGTCAAAAATATACTCAAACTATTAATTTCGTTACATTTTACCCAAAAATTGTAACACCCCTATCCCGTATCCATCGCCAGAATGGGGTTATAGAACATTATCGGAGTTTACAAATTAATTTGCAGACATTTCATTTCATTAAGCATTCATATTTAAAACCAAACAAAATCAAAACATTAATGAGCTAACGTTAGCCAATTTAACTTATATATGCCATTCAATGCATTATTCCCCTAACATGCACAAACTCAACATTCAAGTTAGTTCAATAATTTCCATGTATCAATAACATATATACCATGATTGATGAGCTCATCAATACCATGATTTCCATTCCCTTGTCATTTTTCCATATTTATCCCGTTGAATTTCTCAAAATTTCGATGGATTTTCAGGGGTACACTTTAGTGTACAAATCCGGGTCCGTCAATTCATATTCATGTGCGCACATTTCCATTTCAGAGAGCACACTCCCGCGAACCTCATCCTTACAGTGGGATTACCAGTCCAAGCTAAATCTCATGTAATATAAACTCATAGAGTATTGTCGGTATTACCAGTCCAGGCTAAATCCCCTGCAATGGCAATTACTCTAATGAGCTTGGATCTGAATTATCAGTCCATGCTAAATTCAGACCCTAATTCGGATTACCCGTCCGGGCTAAATCCATTTTTCACATATTCTTCGAGAGGGCTATATCAGGATAGGATCACCCGTCTGGGCTAGATCCTTTTTTACGGTCAATTCCTTTTCAGAAATCCATCGAATTTTCCTTTCATTCAACCAGGATTTCTTCCTCTTTTTATCAAATATATCTATGTTTCATTAATTTTCATACAATGACCATTCAAATCATATTCACATCAATAACATACATTTCAAGCATTTAAGAATATAATTCAAGTTACACGAACTTATCAGGCTAAATTGCAGAAATACCAAAATTCAGGGACATTTTGGTAATTTTCTATTTTCCTCGAATTTCCACCCAATCTTGCTCTAAATTAATATTTCATTCAATTTATTAATTTAAATAATAAAAAAATTCATTTCATGCAATTTGGTCACTTTTTTACATTTTTACAAATTTACCCTTAAAATATTACTTTTATTCAATTTAGTCCCTAAACCTAAAACATGCAAATTAGCCATTTTTAATGAAAACTCATGCTAGTTGAATAATCATATATTTTCCTCCTCTCCTCCATTCCACATCCTTAATGTATATAACTTGCTTATATGTAACATTATTTATAATTTCACTATTTACTTATTTGTTCATTCAAAGCTGTCCACTTGAGTCATAGTCACAAAATTATTTATATCTTAAACTAAAGAACTTTGAATTGAGATCCGTAAATTTTCTCTAAAACTAGACTCATATATCTCGTTACCATAAAATTTTCAGAATTTTTGGTTTATCCAATAAGTACAGTTTATTCTTTAAAATCATCCCTATTCTGTTGTCTGGCAGTTTTGACCCTTCTTCACTTAAAATTAATTATCTCCCCATACAAGATTAGGATAATGTTCCCGTTTGTTTCGATTGAAAATAGACTCATTAAAAATTTTAAACATATAAATTTAAGCCCCTAATCATTTTTATCCAGTTTTTTATGATTTTCCAAATTCAGAACAGGGGAACCCGAAATCATTCTATCCTTATCTCACAAAATTTATTATAACTCATGATTTAAAATTCCATTGCTTACATCGTTTATTCTATGAAAAACTAGACTAAATAAGATTTAATTCCATATTTTTTTCATCCTCTAATTCAATTTACACGATTTATGGTGATTTTTCAAAGTTAATCTGCTGCTGCTATCTAAAACTGTTTTAGTGCAAGATGTTGATACTCAAATTTATAACACCCTCCTTTCCTTTCTCTAAAATATTTTCTATCAATTCCTCTTGTTTCCCTTCACTAACATATCAAGAACATAGAACCTTGTATAATAAAACCCTACATTAACATCAATTTCATACTTTTTCAATAATATCAAACTAAAAAATATATTGAAATCTTGATGTTCTTACCTTGCTCTATTGATTTCAATCTTTAACTTGATTTTCTCTCTCCTCCAGCCTCTATTTCTTGAATCTAACTTTATTTCTTGAATCTAACTTGATATTCTAGCTCCCCATAGTCTCCTTATCAATTTTCTCTCTTGGTGGCTATGGAAATTTCTTTGAATTCTAAGTGAAAATGGTGAATTTTTGGTGAGAGGACCAAATTGTAAAGAAAAGAAAGTTTCTTTCTTTCTTTCTTTTCTCTTCATGCGTTGGAATGCATGGGAGAAGATGATGATTCTTCATCTTTTCTTCCATATATATATATACATATATATACTAAATAAAATAATAGTAATAAAATAATAAAATGTCATTTAAAAATCAAATTAAAATATTAATAAACTAATATTTATTTATTTAATCTAAAATATCTCCAACATCATCATTATTTTCTAGATTTCTCTTTCTTCTACTTGACCATTTTGCCCTTTAGATCTTTTAAAATTCCATCCTTGAGTCATAACTTAATTTGGTAAAATTGTGATTTAGTCCCTCATAATTCTTCATCTATTCAATTTGGTCCCAATTCATCCATTTTCTTTAGTTTCTAGATTATTTCACCCTTAAAATATTTATACTATTGGTCATTCAAATTTTTCATATTTAAACTTTAACCCCTCAAATTTTGAGTATTTACTCTTGGATAACAAAACTTTTCTCACTTTTGCAATTTAATCCTTTCTTGAATTAGTATGTCATAATATACTTCCCAATGTTGTCATAACTCAAAATTCTCATTTTTGTCACTTTATTTCCTTACTATATCAAAGATAATATCTTACTGTAAAAATTTTCGGGGTATTACAAAATTGTACGATGTGAATAAAACATGGTACTGTGTTTTTTGGTAAAATAAGATAAATTTAAGTTTAAATATCATTTTTGACCAAAAAAAAAAAACCTTAGACACCTAAGTCAGAAATACAATATAGTTTGAGGGTTATTTTTGCATTTAAACCAAAAAAAAAGGATTTTACCTTGTCATTAGAAAATTTGATCCAAAACAGAGCAACGGCTCTCTCATGGGGGTCAGCAGGCAACAAGGGATTTTGCGGCCAAATTTCATCAATATATCGAAGGATGACGGTGGATCTTCTTATGAATTGGATTATATTGAAGAAGCAAAGGACTCCTGTTGGAGAGATATTCTTCGATGTATTCGTAAGCTATGCCTTTGAGTTTCAGAGCCCAAATTACTCTGTAACAGTACAGACTAGGCCAAGCTCCGAACAGTTTCACGACAGCCATGGTTGGGACATTAGTCAATTTTCTGGTAGATTCTGAGAGCGGTGACTGTAAATTTATAATAGGATTAGCAGTCATAGCTTTGAGTAAGGTAAAGATGAAGTGTTAATAAAAGGAACTAAAGAAAGTATATAGAAATAATTTTATATAATAATACAAGGTAATGTCATGCATGATGCAATATAAAGTAATTTAATATGGATGTCACTTGTCTCACTCCTGAGATGTTATGTAGAGTTGAAAGATAAAATTTGAAGTTAAAATTAAATATAAACATTTTAAATATAATTTCGACCATCGTTAAAGAATTTATTAGCTTTGAATCCCATATGATGGCTTGATGGCTAAGAGTGTTCATCACCCTACGTGTGGGGTTGAGTTTGAGTCGCGCTTGTTGTTCGGGTTTTACCCTATTATTGTAATTTACCAAAAAAAAAAGAATCTATCAACTTTCAACGTAGTAGATTTTGAAAACTTCTCAAAAAAATGAACTAGACCTCTCCTCAACAAATTTAAATATAAAAAAGTAACTTTTAGTAAAAAGCATAAACACATGTAAATTTTCCATATATATATATATATATATATATATATATATATATATAATGCAATGCCGCATAAAGAGACAATAAAATTATTTTTTATTTGGAATATTTTGAATACCATTTGGAAGTAAATTGAAAACAATTTATTAAGTGATCAATTTGATAAAAATTGAAGTAAGGATTAAATTATAAAATTTGTAAAATTCCAAATGTTAAAGGTTGATTAGTGAAATCTAAAAGTTTGGTTTTGTACTAAATTATATGATTATGAAATATGAAAATTGAAAGATTGGGCATAAAATAGTAAAGTTTGAAATTATAGGGATTAAATTGTAAAGATTCCAAAACACGAGTTTTAGAACTAATTTATATGGGATGAGAATTTACAATTCCAAAAATAGAATATGAAAGTTTAATGGTTCAAAAATCATGGACTAATTTGTGGAAAATTTAATAAGATTTTAATAGTAGGAATTAAATTATAAAATCTAGAAATTTTGAAAAAAAATAAAGAAGAGAGAGACTGTTTTGCAAAACTAGGCAAACTGGGATTTAAGGCTGAATTGAAAAAAAAATGACTTCCAAGGACTAAATCGTAAAATAGTGTAAATTTGAGAGTTTGGTACTTTTTCGTAAAAACTATGTAACTATAATTTTAAGGGTTGTTTAGTAAATTTGGGAAAATATAGGAGTGGAAATGAGCAGATTAGTTACATAAGTGTTCAAATGTAATATTTGAAAATTTTACTAAATTAAGTGTATTAAACTAAAATAATTGAGTAAAAAAAAATTGCAACTTGAATTAGTAATGATTAGATACATTAAAGTGAAGAGAATTATATTACGAAGTATATCTTAAAAAGAATATGGCTAAGGTTATCGCGACAAGATTCACTGAAGTCTAAGTATTTGAAGATGAAGTTTATTCTGTGCGAGATTAAACAGACTATATTAGTGTTACATGGGCTAATGCGTTATCTTAATAGTGTCACGTAAAGCTGTTTATTTTACCAAAAGAAAAAAAGGAAAGGCAAAGTGTAGTTAGTATTAGCACATTTCGAGAAAGGATTAAATTTTAAAATTAATTAAATTAAATATATAAGTAAAAATTATATTGCATATGAGGTTCTGCTACATGTGTTTCAAAGTTTCAATACATTAGTAATCTTGTATTGGTTTTGATACTATGAATGAGGTACTGATATCTTTGTTCTTAAAATCATAAATTCGCCTGAAAATACTCTGGAAAAAGGATTTTGGTTTCTCTAATTAAAATTTAAATAATATACAATTTTAGAAAGGGATTTAATATCATATGGAATCTAGGTAACATTAGAAAAGTAAACAAGGGTTAGGGACTGAAACTGAAAATTTTAATGTGACATTTCTTGTCCGTATCTGTTAATGAGTTAGGTAAGAGGTGTTACATCATCGGAAGGTAAGAGGTGTTACATCATCGGAACATCCGAAGTATAGCATGCATTTGATGCCTCATCAGTATAATCTTGTACACTAATCTTATGGCATGCCAACCATACCAGAGACAATTACTAAGGTAAAAATATTCCAAATACATATTTATATTCATGATCACTTACCATAGTTTCATATAATACTCATTTATGCCATGCTCATCTCAATTAAATTCATAACATTTCATATCATTATATACAAACCAAATCATGAGACAAGTAGAATACTTACCTCAAGCAAGCTAGTTTTTAATAGTATGTATATATATATTGAATTCAAATCATGAAACTACAAATCGTATTAGCTACTCATCTATGACTTTCGCCTTTTCTTTCTCTCGAGACAACTCGATGTTGTCTTTAGCTACGTTTGATAATTCAATTATAAAAATGGTATTAGTTTCACTCAAACTCATGAAAAATATATAATCAAATATATTTGCATTTTATTCATTTTAGTCCTTATATCCAAAATGTTCTTATTTTTCGATAGTTAACATAAAAACAAAATCCGATTTCATATCCTTCCATTGGTGACCTTGTATTTTTAATCTATACCATAAGTTTATAATAGCTTTCAATTTATTCAATTTTACCCCTAATTTCACAAAATTATCTTTTAAGTGGAACTTAATTTCCAACTTAATCCTTAACATAATCTAAACTTACTAAGTAACGATCTTTTCAAATTCAAGCTTAAAATTATCAATTAAACTTTAATGGCAACTTTCTAAACATCTAACAATTGAAGAAAATAATACATGTGTTAGCTAAATCAAGCTCCCGTGGTTCAAACTTTGTAAAAATCTTAAGGAAATAACTTAATTCTGGTGATTAATTTTGGATTAGAATGGAAAAGAAAACAAAGATGTTTTTCCTTCTTCTTTTCAGCTTTGGACTGCCAAGCAAAATGAGGAAGATGATAACTTCATCTTTCTCATCACTCTCTTAGTATTTATACGATGATTAAGCCTTTAATTAGCTTAATTAATCACCACTAGTGGTCAAGCTAATTAAGATAAGTGGATGTAATCATACCATTCCACTATCATATTTTAATAACAGTCAATTAATTCCAAGGTCCTCAAATTAATTATTAATTAAGTCCTCAATTATTTTTCTAAATTAAAATTTCACTAGCAGTTGAACTTTAAGTACTTAATTTGACAAAAAAAAAATAGATACCTAACTCAAATAAAGGGCATAGTTTAAGGACCTAATGTTCAATTAAGCTTTTTTTATGTTTTTATATAAAATCTAGAAAATACATTCACGTAATGAGATTCGAACTCAAAACATCATGAATTTTATTCTCTCAACTTTACCATCTCAATTAAAAAACATATTTAAGTATTTATTTCAAAATTTAAATCTAGTTTAAATAATTGGTATGAATTTCTTGAGCAAGAAGAGCATGGATGAAACTAGGGGTCCTCGGCCCCCTAAAATGAAAAATTTTCTATTTAAGTTCTTTAAAATTTTTAAAATTTTTAATTAGTAAAGGTAAAATTACACTTTGACCTCCTAAAATATAAAAAATTGATTTAATCCTTTTAAAAAAATAAAGATATAGACTATTAAAATGATGAAATTACATTTTGGCCATCGTAAAAATTACAATTATAATTTGCCTCCCCTAACTAAAAAATGGACAAATTAATCATTGTATAGTCGATCAAAGAGCAAACTAATATTTTTATTAAAAATTTCATTCATTTTTATTGTTAAATACTGACGTGATTGAATGAGCAACTAAACAGTGACACTTGGTGTGCGATGTGTACCTTATGCTAACATAGAGGGACTAATTTAAGTAAAATGAATGAAATTTTTAATAGAAGAAACAGACGATTTTTTTTAATAAGCAACTAAATAGTATAATTAAGGTATCATATATATTTATTTTACCCATGTGTTAATTTGATGATCAGGGTGTTCACCGTCTCAAATGAAATCTAGGTTCAAGTCACGCTAATCGCGTTGCTGTTAGAACTTTTCTCTCCTCTTATAATTTACCAAAAAAACATAATTTATCTTTGATGTTTTAGAAACGTGTCATCATGTCGAGGGAGCATTTGACTATAAAATCAAATTGTGCTAATGTGTCGATATGTAATAAGTGAAAAATATTTTAGAATTGTTTTAGAACTAACTACTACTTAAATTATTCGAAAATTCTATTTTATTATATATTATATGTGTATGTATGCTAACATATATAATAAATTAACAAAAATAAAATAAAATAAGATTACTTCTTTTTTCATGTTTCTTACTCGTTGAATTCTGTAATAATCCGGTTTTTTGTAGTGTTGGAAAGTGAAATATCGACACTTCATTTCCGTAAATCAAATTCGTAAAATTCATTATTAAATCACACTCAACAATTTTGAGACCTTGAGAATTTTTTTTTTAACTTTTGAAGTTTGCATGTTAAATAGTTGTTTCTTCATGGGGGAGACTGTCAAAGTGGTAAAGGCGAGGAGCAAGCTTGTGCTTGTGACAGCAACTTGGGGAAGATTTCGTGAAGTTTCCTTGAAATTTACGCACTTACTCGTTTCCTTAATTGCCAGGTTGAAAAAAACTAGCTGGTGACTTCAATTAAGTTGGCTGAATTTTATGAATAAACTGTGAATTAGCTGCTGTTGATTTTCGGTATGTAGCAAATAAAACATGCTGGAAATTTGAAGAAATCGTTGTCCAAAATGACTGTTGTTTTCATAAGGCATATGAAGAAATGGTTGTCTAAATTGGCTGCTGTTCGGTTATGGTGCGAGTTTAATTCATTTCTTTCTTGAATGGTTGGTTGTATTCTTATTTTGGTAGGTGGGGTGAATAAAATTCGATTCGATTTTAAAAATTTGATAAAAAATTTAAAATTTAAATTAAATAGTTCAAATTAATAAGTTATTTGGATAAACTCAAATAAAAAAATCAAATTTTTTGGCTTAATTCGAATATGAACTCGAATATGAATTACACAATTCGAGTTATCTGAAAATCTAAATAAAAAAACGCAAAATTCAAATTCAAATTAACGTAATCTGAACTTACTAAGTAACGATCTCCTCAAATTCAAGCTTAAAATCATCAATTAAACTTTAATGGCAACTTTCTGAGCATCTAACAATTGAAGAAAATAATACATGTATTAGCTAAATGAAGCTCTCGTGGTTCAAACTTTATAAAAATCTTAAGGAAAGAACTTAATTCCGGTGATTAATTTTGGATTAAAGTGGAAAAGAAAACAAAGATGTTTTTCCTTCTTTTCAGCTTTGGATGGCCAAACAAAATGAGGAAGATGATAACTTCATCTTTCTCTCCAATCTCTTAGTATTTGTACTATGATAACTAGTATTTGTACTGATCGAAATTATTGAACTAACAAAGCAGTGACTTGATCAGTTTGAATTTTGAAAACCTTCCATAAAAGAACACAAGTGTCCAAACCCTAATTCGATTTTGATGTCAACATCATCTCTCTACCAAGCTTCAAGAAAGTAGACATCTTATCGGTATCAGGCAAGTTGTCTTTGATTACAGGGATTGATATGAAATTTTGGATCCATGAGCTCACTCGAGGGAACTTGTGTGGCTCAAAGATTTCAAGCCCTACTACGTCTTCAAGAACCCCAAGCCAATGAGCAACAAAGGAAAATGCAATGTCCACCATGTTTATCTCGTCTCCGCCGAAGAACTTTTTCACTCCTATCAGCGCATGTTCTTCCATGACTTCCAACATTTCCAACCACTCCTTCACTGCCGCCTGTTGTTCTTCGCCATCGGCTTGATAAAGCTTTGACATTAAATAACCCTGTTTTAAACAGAGATATGGGATTTCTAGTATCAGCCATCAAAAGTTATGTACGATAAAAGATTTTCAAAGATTTCAACTAGGTAAAAATATGCTACAAATCCTTGTATTCTTTGTATGTTTAAAATTTAGTCCTCCTATTTTTGTTTTAAGAAATTTAATTCCATCACTTATAAATTTAAAAAGGTTTAAATCACTTCACTGGGTTTGAACTTAGCAACTACTCCCACATTGGAGCATGAACTTTTTTTTTTTCAAATTAGTCCTTAAACTTGACAATTATTCTCACGGTATGGCCTGATAAAAGCTACTTATCATTTAATAAAAATATTTTTAATTAACTCAATTTTAATTAATTTATTTTAATATTATGTTATTCTATAAAAACCTTATGTTTAAAATTTTAATTATGGTTTAAAATAAGGTAAAATGTTTAGAAAATTAAGAATAAAATGTAAAATATAATTTTTTATAATTCAAAATCTATATTTATCAAACAATATAATTATATTCCGTAATTAATTTTAAGTAATGTATCAAGCAAATTTTATAACTTAAATTCGGTACTTAAATTTTCAATCCTTAATTTTTCAACCCTTATTTTTTCTGCACTTAATCTTTCAGTTTATCAAAGAACACCTTAGTCCCTATATTTTCTTGAAAACCCTAATATTCAAGCCCCAACATGGGAACAATTGCCTAGTCCAAGCAATAACATGAGAACAATTACCACGTTTAGGGACTAACTTGGATAAAAAAAAGTTCAAGCCTTAATGTTGGAACAACTACCTAATTCAAGCCTTAACATGTGACCCAATGTGAGAATTGTTGCCAAGTTTAGGCCTCAAATAATGATTTAACCCATTTAAAAATGTAAATATAATCGTAAACATGATTTTTTTTTTGGGTTAATTAAAGTTCATAACTTTTTTTTTTTGTTATATGACTACCAACTGAATAACTATTTTTTTATTTCAAAATATCACACCAAAAAATTTTTAAAAAAATTAACTGTATTAACAATTGAGTTCGGGTTTAGAGGAAAAAAAATTACCAATTTATATGTCAATGACATGAAAAAAAATTAATGAAATATTATTAAATAATTAGAAATAGACAAGGATGATGTGGTGGAAAGGGTCTATAAAATAGTTTCTCCCAATAAAACACTTAATAAATAATTTTGGCTGTAAATATAGATAAATAAATATAAATATAAAAAATCAATAACGGGAAATTCGTCATATGCATCAAATAAATAAATAAAAGGTTTAATTCCAAAATTAGTGTCTAAACTATATCAATTTTCTCCTTTTAAGTACCTAAAATTTTTGGTAAAAATATACTTAAACTATTAATTTTGTTACATTTTACCTAAAAAGTGCACGATGGCAATAAAACATGCTACTGTATTTTTGGTAAAATAAGACAAAATTAACCATTTAAAAATCATTTTGCAAAGAAGAGAAAAAAAAAATAACTCCTAGGCACCTAAGTGGTAAATACGATATAGTTGGAGGGTTAATTTTGTACTTAATCCAAAAAAGAAAAGAACATATTTTACCTTGTCATCTGCAAATTTGATCCAAAACCGAGCAACAGCTCTGTCATAGGGATCAGCCGGCAGCAAGAGATTCTGCGGCCAAATTTCATCGATATATTGAAGGATGACGGTGGATTCACAGATCGGTTTTCCGTCATGAACGAGCACCGGGACTTTCTTATGAATTGGATTATATTGAAGAAGCAAAGGACTCTTGTTGCGGACATCTTCTTCAATATATTCATAAGGTATGCCTTTGAGTTTCAGAGCCCAAATAACTCTGCAAGCGTACGGACTAAACCAAGCTCCGAACAATTTCACGACCGCCATGGTTGGGAGATTAATTCAGAGATTCTGAGAGCGCTGAGTGCAAATTTATGATAGGATTACTGGTCAAAGATTTGTCTAAGGTAACGATGGTGTGTGTTTTTTTCATGACATAATTCTAAATTTCACCCTCAATATTTATACTTTTTAAACTAAAAGTTAGAATTTGTCACTAAGACTTTTTTATACAAAGATGAAGTATTACAAAAGATTTTATATAATAATATAAGGTAACGTCATGCATGATGCAATATAAGGTAAGGTAATGTCATGCATGATGCATCTTTATTAATTGTTTTTAGAAATAAATTAGTGGGTGGTTGAATTGACTGTCATTAATTCGTGGATTTGATAAGTTGGATAAAGTGGTAAGGTAATTTCATGCATGATGAATCTTTATTAATTGTTTTTTTTAATTTGAATAAATGTTTTTAGAAATAAATTAGTAGTTGGTTCAATTGATTAGATAATTAATAAGTTCAATAAAGATATAATAATAAATTCATAGAAAAAGAATATTTAAGAAATTCAGTTTAACCGTCAATTGAATTGATTTTTTAATCAGTTTAATCGATTCGATTTTTTTTTCGAATCTATATTTTGACTTGTTTCTAGTCCAATCGAACAATCCAATCCTATTTAAACACAAGTAAAAACCCCATATATAATTTTGAACCCCATATATAATTCAATATATATATTTTTATAATTAAGGTATCATATTTATTTATTTTACCCGTGTGTTGATTTGATGATCAGGGTGTTTACCATCTCAGATGTGATCTGGGTTTAAGTCACGCTAATCGCATTGTTGTTAAGACTTTGCTCTCTTCTTATAATTCACCAAAAAAAGATAATTTATCTTTGATGTTTTAGCAAACGTGTCATCATGTTGAGGGAGCATTTGAATATAAAATCAAATCGTGCTAATGTGTCGATATGTAATAAGTGAAAAATATTTTAGAATTGTTTTAGAACTAACTAATACTTAAATTACTCGAAAATTCTATTTTATTGTATATTATATGTGTATGTACGCTAACATATATAATAAACAAAAATAAAATAAAATAAAATTGCTTCTTTTTTCATGTTTCTTACTCGTTGAATTCTGTAATATTCTGGTTTTTTGTAGTGTTGGAAAGTAAAATATTGACACTTCATTTCTATAAATCAAATTCGTAAAATTCATTATTAAATCACACCCAACAATTTTGAGACCTTGAGAATATTTTTTTTAACTTTTGAAACTTGTGTTAAATAGTTGTTCCATCGTGTGGGAGACGGTCAAAGTGGTAAAGGCAAGGAGCAAGCTTGTGCTTGTGACAGCAACTTGGGGAAGATTTCGGTATGTTTCCTTGAAATTTACACACTGACTCGTTTACTTAATTGTCAGGTTGAAGTAAGCTAGTTGGTGACTTCAATTAAGTTGTCTGAATTTTATGACTAAACTGTCAATTAGCTGCTGTTGGTTCTCGGTATGTAGCAAATAAAACGTGTTGGAAATTTGAAGAAATGGTTCCAAAATGACTGTTGTTTTCATCTGACATATGAAGAAATGATTGTCTAAAATGGCTGCTGTTTCCAGAACTTATTATGTCTGAAAATGATCGTTGTTTTCATAATTTATTATGTCTGACATATGAAGAAATGGTTGTCGAAAATGGCTGTTGTTCGGTTATGGTGTGAGTTTAATTCATTTCTTTCTTGAATGGTTGGTTGTATTTTTATGTTGGTTGGTTGTATTTTAATCCCATAGAGATGATAAATTTTGTCGCTCATAAATTCAATACAATGACTTACATTTCAATGACATCGAATCGGATCAATATCATGAATCACAATATTTAGGCTATCAAATTGATTCACCGTCAAAAATTGAATAGTTAAAGAATTTATTAGCTTTGAAGCCTATATGATGACTTGATGACTAAGAGTGTTCATCACCTCAGGTGTGGGGGCTGAATTCGATTCGCGCCTGTTGTTCGGGTTTTACCCTATTATTGTAATTCACAAAAAAAAAATCAATCAACTTTCAACATATTATATTTTGAAAATTTCTAAAAAATGAATTAGACCTCTCTTCAACAAATTTAAATATAAAAAAGTAACTTCGAGTAAAAAGCATAAACACATGTAATTCTTCCAAAAATATATATAGTGCAATGCCGCATAAAGAGACAATAAAAAGATTTTTTTTATTTGGAATATTTTGAATACTATTTGGAAGTAAATTGAAAACAATTTGTTAAGTGATCAATTTGATAAAAATTGAAGTAAGGATTAAATTGTATGTAACGCCTCAAAATTTTAACTTTGGATATTATGAATATGTGACACAAATATTTGTCAATTTTAATGGTTATGTATTTTGGGAATATTTGGGAGGTCCCAAGTTCAAGCTAGGACTTGGGGCAAATTTTGATATTTTTATAAATAAGCCATATCTTTGGTTAGTAGGCTTTTAAGTAAAAGTTGGCAAATAATTAACAAAATGGGCTTGCTGGTTTGGTAGATAAGTGGAGTGCTGGTGTGAGAGAGGTCATGGGTTTGAATTTTTGGGACGGCAAGGGTTGTATTTTTGCTCCTAATTTTGGCAAGAGTTCTGCTGAACTGGGTTTCTGAGTGGAGGATGTGAGGGAGCGATTTTAGGAGTGAATTAGGGGATTATGGGAAAGAATATCTAAAATCTGATCACTTTTTTTTTGGGAAAAACAGAATCATTTTTCTCTCCATTTTTCTGACGTTTTCTCTCCCTCATCTATACCGAATTTTTCTTTCTTCTTTTCTTCTTACTCGATTATGTTTTCTTTTCTTTCCTCTACTACTGCTGAAATTCCCTTGTTTCCCCTAAACCATTCTTTCCTCTTGATTTCGTAGCGTTAAGCAGCACTTGTGCAAATTCAGTAAGTTGTTGGGTATCATTTTAAGATATTATTTTGTGTACAATAGTCTAATTTCAGGGTGTTGCAGCAGCATTTCACGAAGATTAAGGCTCTCTTCGTGATTTTCATAAACGTACCGATTTGAAGTTTTGCAGTAAATGTTCGTCGTTTTATAGGTAAGTATTTTAGTTTTAGGATTTTGATTAATCACGAGGTAAGACTGATTATGGTGTTATTTGTTCAATTATAGGATTTGGAGTGCTCAGGGATTGTTTTAGCATCAAACAAAACCAGGTGTGTACCCGAATCACAAAAACAAGGGATTCGGCAAAAAGTCAAAATTGCTTATTATTTGGACAGCAGCAGTAAGCTAACTTTAAAAAATCATCATAAATTTTGGTAATCAAATTAGAGGATGAAAAAAATATGGGATTAAAGATATTTAAGTCTAGTTTCTCATAGAAGAAATGAAGTAAGCAAAAGAATTTCATATTATGAGATATTTGAATTTTAGTGAGACATGGCAGAATGATTTTGGAATCCCTAGTCTTGACTTTAGAAAATTATCAAAAATTGGAGAAAAATAATTATGTGATAGCCCGAAATAGGGCCTAATCGGAATAGTGGTTTCGTAACCACAAATACGAAGTGAAATAGTTTAATTTTATAAATTTTTATTAGTTACTAATTGATTGAAATATTGTGTGAAAATATGGATAGAAAATTTTAATGATTTAGTGCCTAATTGAATTTTTAGGACTAAATCGAGAAAAATGCAAAGTGTGTCTAATTAGTGATTAAATGACTTAATTGAATTATTGCATGAAATTGGAAGTGTTTATGTGGGAATTAGACCATAAGTTAGTGATATGGACACAAAAGGGTAATTCTAGAAAAATATCTAAGTAATGGGTCAAGGGCATTTTTGTCCAAATTGAATAAAAGACAAAATAAAGATGAAAACAAGTGTCCATCTTCTTCAAAATTGAAGAGGTTGCTGCCGAAACTTTCATGCTTCAATAGTTAGGGATTTTGATTTTTCTAAGCTCAATTGTAAGTGATTTCTTTCCCCGTTTTTAATTATTTTCGTATTTTTATGCTTATTGAAGCTTGAATTTCATGTTCCTACCATTTAATTTAAATGAAATTAAAGTTTGAAAATTGACCCATTCATGATATAATTGTAAATTGATTAGTGATGTTAGATAATGAATGTTTAAAGTGTTAATTACAAGTTTTATTAGATGAATTTTGATGAAAATGTTGAAAAAGGGCTAAATTGTGAAAGATGGTAAAGGGTGCATAAAGTTGTGATTTTGTGAAATTGAGGGCTGTTATGAGCATGAAATATGATTTAGTGAAGTTTGAAATTTAAAAATTTAGTGAATTTTATTTTTACGAGCCTAGGGACAAAAGTGGAATTTTTGAAAAGTTTTGGGGAAAAATGTAAAATTGCCAAAATGTTGTGTATGAATCGTATTTGAATGGAATATTGATAAAATGTATTAAATTGTGTTAATATAGATCAAGAAAGAAGAAATAGTAGAAGTGATCGGGGAAAAGAGAAAGTTATCGAGTAGATTACAAAAATAGTCGTTTTGCATCCGAGGTAAGTTACGTGTAAATAATAGTTATATTTTTATAAATTGTGAATTATATTGATATGTGAATCAATATTGAATGTGGAAGGAAAATTGTTCATGAATTATTCAAGTGATAAAGTGTTTATAATAAAGTGTTAAGTGTAAATTCCCGGTTGAACTTAGGAATAGAATTGGATACAAGTGACATGTCACTAGAGACCAGTGTTACAGTGTTACAGTGTTACAGTGAGTCCCGGGTGCTGGGTGATCTAGCATGTGTTGCAGACACCTGACAGCTTGTGTGAGCAGGCCCGTGGACATTTCCAGTGTTATTGATCAGTGGTAGCTTCGGCTACGTTTCAGTGGTAGCTTCGGCTACATTTCAGTGGTAGCTTCGGCTACGTTTCAGTGGTAGCTTCGGCTACATAACAGTGGTAGCTTCGGCTACATATCAGTGTGGCACTTATGTGCTAAATCTCTACATATCCGTGTATATTCCAACTGTTCAACGGGATTAATAATGAATTAAAGTGAATATGAAATGAAGTGTGTATGCAGGTACAATTGAAAGAATGAATATATGTGATAAATGTTAAGTGTGGAAGTGTATATGCAAGTGAATTGGTAAGATTGTGCATGTGTAAGTGATGGAAATTGCTAAGAAATGTTTTGATTAGTTATATGTTAAAAGTGTTAATTATTAAATGAGTAATTATTGTTTACATGTAACTTACTAAGCTATTTATAGCTTACACTTTTCTTTCTTTCCTTTGTTTTATAGTGTTTTGAGCTTGTTCGAACTGGGGATCGTCGGAGCTCGTATCACACTATCATAACCATCTCGGTATTATGTGTTTTTCAAAATGTTTAAAACTATGGCATGTATGGAGTCTTGCTCATTTTGGGTGTGTTCTTGTGATATGGCTAAGATTACCTATTCAAATGGTTAGTAAAGATTATGTTTTGGTGTTATGTATGTGTAAATGGTAGCTAATACAAGAAGCAGTTTTTTTTTACAGCAGCAGTGACGTGAATGTGAAAAATCACCATAAATAGTATAAATGGAATTAGAGATTGAATTATATATGGAATTAAATCTTATCAAGTCTATTTTTACATGAAAGAAACGGTGTAGGCAAAGGAATTGTATATTTTGAGATATTTGAATTTTAGTGAGACAGGGTCAGAATGGTTTTTAAAGTCCCCTGTTCTGACTTTAGAAAATCATTATAAATTGTAAAGAGAGAATTATAAGCTATAATTTATATGTCTAGAATCCTTAATGAGTCTACTTTCAAAATAAACAAATGGTAACCTTATATGAATTCTGTACAGTGAGATAATTGATTTTTAGTGCCAAGAGGTCAGATCTGTCGAGTTGTGAAACAGGGGATACTTTAAGGAATAAACTGGACTAATTGGCTAAGTCAAAAATTCTAAAAATTTTATGGTAAGAAGGTATATGAGTCTAGTTTCAGGGAAAATTTACGGATTTAAATTTTGGGTTTCGTAACTCGAGATATAATTAAATTAGTGACAGTCACGCAGATGGACAGCTTTGCTATAAACAGTGAATTTAATTTTAAAAGCAAAATTTCTATGCTCCGAATTGGTAAGTTAAATTGCATGACATCTCGTACTCGATTCCGGCGACGGTCTCGGGTAAGGGGTGTTACATTTAGTGGTATCAGAGCTACGGTTTAGTCGATTCTCAGACTAACGTAGCGAGTGTAATAGACTATCTATACATGCCATAATTGAATAATGATAGTGTGACGACTCCTGACATCTTAAAATATTTTTTTTATAGTAATGGATTCTAATCGAGATACAACTGATGATGCTCAAAGTAATGTGCCTGTTGAAAGTCGATCCGGAACTCAGGGTCAAGGAGATGAGGCTCGAGAAGCTTTTCTCCATATGATGAGTAATTGGTACACTGAGTTTGTTAGAACTAATCCTAATGCTCAACCTCCCCCGCCCCCTCCTATTCCTCAAGTTGTTCCCATAGCTCCTCAACAAACTAAAGTGTTAAGATTGTCAAAGCCTCCAGTGGACAAAATTCGAAAGTATGGAGCCGAAGAGTTCCGAGCTAATGTGAATGATGATCCTGAAAGAGCAGAGTTCTGGCTTGATAATACCATCAGAGTGTTACATGAATTCTCCTGTACTCCAGAAGAAAGTCTCAAATGTGCTATCTCATTGTTGAGGGATTCGGCTTATAATTTGTGGAAAACTTTAGTGTCAGTGGTGCCTAAAGAGAAAGTTACATGGGATTTCTTTCAAGAAGAATTCCGGAAGAAGTATGTGAGTCAGCGTTTTATTGATCAAAAGAGAAAAGAGTTTCTTGAATTGAAACAAGGGCGCATGATGGTAGCCGAATATGAACGAGAATTTGTCAAATTAAGTAAGTATGCCCAAGAGTGTGTATCTAATGAAGCTACATTGTGTAAAAGGTTTGAAGATGGATTAAACGAGGATATCCGATTGCTAGTGGGAATTCTTGAAATTAAAGAGTTAGTGGTACTAGTTGAAAGAGCTATCAAGGCTGAAGAATTGAGTAAAGAGAAAAGAAAGGTGGAAAGTGAAGTAAGAGATGCAAGAAAAAGATCAATGGGCAAGTCATTTCAGTCTCAAGCGAAGAAGTCTAGAGAAATGAATACTCAATCGAATGCTTCTAGTGTGAATTTTCAAAGAGATCGAGGAAGACAATATTCAAGTTTTAAAGCTCAAGCGACTTCTATGGCAAGTGTAGGTAGTGTTAGACCTACTAGACCGGAATGTCAACATTGTGGAAAACGACATTTGGGGGAATGTTATTTAATCAGCCGAGCATGTTTTAAATGTGGATCTCAAGGTCATTTTGTGAAAGATTGTCCAGAAACAGAAGAGATAGAAAGGTTTCAGAATGTGAGATCGAGCAGTGTGACTACTAGAGGAAGACCACCAAGAAATGTGGGGACTGGAACTAGTGGTAAAGGTGTAACAAAAGACACAACTGTAAGATCTGAAGCGGGAGCTCCAGCAAGAGCTTATGCCATCCGAGCTAGAGAGGAAGCATCTTCCCCTGATGTGATCACTGGTATATTCTCTCTTTACGATACTAATGTTCTTACATTGATTGATCCTGGTTCTACTCACTCATATGTATGCATGAATTTAGTGTCTGATAAGAATTTATGTGTTGAATTGACTGAGTATGTGGTTAAAGTGTCGAATCCTTTAGGCAAGCATGTGATAGTTGATAAAATATGCAAAAATTGTCCTTTGATGATACAAGGTCAGTGTTTCCCTGCCAACTTGATGTTGTTGCTATTTGATGAATTTGATATTATTTTGGGAATGGATTGGTTGACATTACATCAGGCCAAGATAGACTGTAGTCAGAAAATTCTTGAGTTGAAGTGTAGTAGTGGTACAGTTCTTCGGGTTGAAACAGATAAGTCAAATGTGATGCCAATTGTGATTTCTGCCATGTCTGCTCAGAAATGTTTGAAAAATGGTTGTGAAGCATATCTTGCTTATGTGTTGAATACAAAAATGTCTGAAACAAAGATCGAATCAGTGCCAGTGGTATGTGAATATTTAGATGTATTTCCAGAAGAGTTGCCAGGTTTGCCTCCGATTAGAGAAGTAGAGTTTGGTATTGAAGCAATGCCAGGTACCGCTCCAATATCTATTGCTCCCTACAGAATGGCACCAACTGAATTAAAAGAATTAAAAGTGCAATTACAAGAGCTGACAGATAAAGGATTTGTAAGACCAAGTTACTCTCCGTGGGGTGCTCCTGTGCTATTTGTGAAGAAAAAGGATGGGACATTGAGATTGTGTATCGATTATCGTCAGCTTAACAAAGTGACAGTGAAGAATAAATATCCATTGCCCCGAATAGATGACTTGTTTGATCAGTTAAAGGATGCCATAGTGTTTTCCAAAATTGATTTGAGATCCGGATATTACCAATTGAGGGTTAAAGAGTCAGATGTGCTAAAGACTACTTTCAGAACCCGGTATGGTCACTATGAGTTTCTTGTAATGCCTTTTGGTCTGACTAATGCTCCAGCTATTTTTATGGATTTGATGAATCGAATTTTCCGGCCCTATTTGGATAAATTTGTTATGGTGTTTATAGATGATATTCTTATTTATTCCCGAAGTGAAGCCGAGCATGCTGAACATTTAAGAATTGTGCTATAGACTCTGCGAGAAAAGAAATTGTTTGCTAAATTTAGCAAACGTGAATTTTGGCTCAGCGAAGTTGGATTTTTGGGGCATATTGTCTCGGGAGATGGCATTCGAGTGGATCCGAATAAGATATCGGCAATATTTGAATGGAAGCCTCCAAGAAATGTATCTGAAGTTAGGAGTTTTCTGGGCTTAGCGGGATATTACCGTCGATTTGTAAAGGGGTTTTCAATGATAGCTTCACCAATGACAAAATTGTTGCAAAAAGATGTTAAGTTCGAATGGACCGAGGAGTGTCAACAAAGTTTTGAGAAATTAAAGAAGTGTTTAACTGAAGCACCAGTGTTAGTGCAACCCGAGTCAGGAAAGGAGTTTGTTGTTTATAGTGACGCGTCGTTAAATAGGCTCGGATGTGTATTGATGCAAGAAGGAAAAGTGATAGCGTATGCTTCTCGACAGTTGCAACCGCATGAACGAAATTATCCTACCCATGATTTAGAGTTGGCTGCTATTGTCTTTGCTTTGAAGATTTGGCGTCATTATTTATATGGTGAGAAATGTCGTATTTTTACATATCATAAAAGTTTGAAATATGTTATGACACAAAAAGATCTGAATTTGTGGCAACGAAGATGGTTGGAATTGTTGAAAGATTATGAACTTGTGATAGATTATCATCCAGGAAAAGCTAATATAGTTGCTGATACTTTGAGCAGAAAGTCTCTCTTTGCTTTGAGAGCTTTGAATACGAAATTAACATTGACTGAAGATGAATCATTGTTTGCAGAGTTAAAAGCTAGACCATTGTTTCTTCAAGAAATTTGTGAGGCTCAAAAAGTGGATAATGAATTGCAAAGAAGAAGGACTCAGTGTGCAGTGGATGATAATTCTGATTTTCGGATTGATTCAGATGGATGTTTGATGTTTCGTGACAGAATATGTATTCCGAAAAATGTTGATTTAATTTAGAAAATTTTGCAAGAAGCACATGATAGTTGTTTGGCAGTTCACCCCGGTAGTGTAAAAATGTACAATGATTTGAAGAAATTATATTGGTGGCTGGGTATGAAACGGGATATCTCCGAATATGTGACAAAGTGTTTAGTGTGCCAACAAGTAAAAGCTGAACACCAAGTACCTTCAGGGTTACTTCAACCTATTATGGTGCCCGAGTGGAAGTGGGATAGAATTACTATGGATTTTGTTTCCGGATTGCCATTGTCACCGAAAAAGAAAGACTCAGTTTGGGTGATAGTTGATCGATTGACTAAGTCGGCTCATTTCATTCCTGTGCGAATGAGTTTTTCACTTGACAAGTTAGCTAAATTGTATATTGCTGAGATAGTCCGATTACATGGTGTGCCTATGTCTATTATATCTGATAGAGATCCACGGTTTACTTCAAGGTTTTGGAAGAAATTACAAGATGCGTTGGGTACTAAATTGAATTTTAGTACAGCATTCCATCCCCAAACCGATGGACAGTCTGAAAGAGTAATTCAAATATTCGAAGACATGTTGAGATGTTGTGTATTGGAATTTGAAGGTAATTGGGAAAGATATTTACCTTTGGTGGAATTTGCTTATAATAATAGTTATCAATCGAGCATAAAAATGGCACCTTATGAAGCGTTGTATGGACGGAAGTGTCAGACTCCATTATATTGGACTAAACTTCATGAAAATCAGTTACATGGAGTCGATTTAGTAAAGGAAACCGAAGAAAAAGTGAAGATAATCCGTGATTGTTTGAAAGCTGCATCGGATCGACAGAAGTCGTATGCGGACTTGAAAAGAAAAGAGATTGAGTTTCAAGTGGGTGATAAAGTATTTTTGAAAGTGTCTCCATGGAAGAAAATTTTGAGATTTGGCCGTAAAGGTAAACTAAGTCCAAGATTTATTGGTCCGTATGAAGTGATAGAAAGAGTTGGTCCAGTGGCTTATCGATTGTCCTTACCACCGGAATTAGAGAGAATTCATAATGTGTTTCATGTTTCTATGTTGAGGCGATATCGATCAGAACCATCGCATGTGATTTCACCGACTGAAGTGGAAATTCGATCGGATATGACATACGAGGAAGAACAGATTCGAATCTTAGCACAAGAAGTAAAACAGTTGAGAAACAAAGAAATTGCTTTAGTGAAAGTGTTATGGCAACGACATGGAGTGGAAGAGGCAACATGGGAAACTGAGGAGGCTATGAGGAAACAATATCCCAACTTATTCACTGGTAAGATTTTCGGGGACAAAAATCCCTAAGGGGGGAGAATTGTGGTAGCCCGAAATAGGGCCTAATCTGAATAGTGGTTTCGTAACCACAAATACGAAGTGAAATAGTTTAATTTTATAAATTTTTATTAGTTACTAATTGATTGAAATATTGTGTGAAAATATGGATAGGAAATTTTAATGATTTAGTGCCTAATTGAATTTTTAGGACTAAATCGAGAAAAATGCAAAGTGTGTCTAATTAGTGATTAAATGACTTAATTGAATTATTGCATGAAACTGGAAGTGTTTATGTGGCAATTAGACCATAAGTTAGTGATATGGACACAAAAGGGTAATTCTAGAAAAATATCTAAGTAATGGGTCAAGGGCATTTTTGTCCAAATTGAATAAAAGACAAAATAAAGATGAAAACAAGTGTCCATCTTCTTCAAAATTGAAGAGGTTGCTGCCGAAACTTTCATGCTTCAATAGTTAGGGATTTTGATTTTTCTAAGCTCAATTGTAAGTGATTTCTTTCCCCGTTTTTAATTATTTTCGTATTTTTATGCTTATTGAAGCTTGAATTTCATGTTCCTACCATTTAATTTAAATGAAATTAAAGTTTGAAAATTGACCCATTCATGATATAATTGTAAATTGATTAGTGATGTTAGATAATGAATGTTTAAAGTGTTAATTACAAGTTTTATTAGATGAATTTTGATGAAAATGTTGAAAAAGGGCTAAATTGTGAAAGATGGTAAAGGGTGCATAAAGTTGTGATTTTGTGAAATTGAGGACTGTTATGAGCATGAAATATGATTTAGTGAAGTTTGAAATTTAAAAATTTAGTGAATTTTATTTTTACGAGCCTAGGGACAAAAGTGGAATTTTTGAAAAGTTTTGGGGAAAAATGTAAAATTGCCAAAATGTTGTGTATGAATTGTATTTGAATGGAATATTGATAAAATGTATTAAATTGTGTTAATATAGATCAAGAAAGAAGAAATAGTAGAAGTGATCGGGGAAAAGAGAAAGTTATCGAGTTTACAAAAATAGTCGTTTTGCATCCGAGGTAAGTTACGTGTAAATAATAGTTATATTTTTATAAATTGTGAATTATATTGATATGTGAATCAATATTGAATGTGGAAGGAAAATTGTTCATGAATTATTCAAGTGATAAAGTGTTTATAATAAAGTGTTAAGTGTAAATTCCCGGTTGAACTTAGGAATAGAATTGGATACAAGTGACATGTCACTAGAGACCAGTGTTACGGTGTTACAGTGTTACAGTGAGTCCCGGGTGCTGGGTGATCTAGCATGTGTTGCAGACACCTGACAGCTTGTGTGAGCAGGCCCGTGGACATTTCCAGTGTTATTGATCAGTGGTAGCTTCGGCTACGTTTTAGTGGTAGCTTCGGCTACGTTTCAGTGGTAGCTTCGGCTACATAACAGTGGTAGCTTCGGCTACATATCAGTGTGGCACTTATGTGCTAAATCTCTACGTATCCGTGTATATTCCAACTGTTCAACGGGATTAATAATGAATTAAAGTGAATATGAAATGAAGTGTGTATGCAGGTACAATTGAAAGAATGAATATATGTGATAAATGTTAAGTGTGGAAGTGTATATGCAAGTGAATTGGTAAGATTGTGCATGTGTAAGTGATGGAAATTGCTAAGAAATGTTTTGATTAGTTATATGTTAAAAGTGTTAATTATTAAATGAGTAATTATTGTTTACATGTAACTTACTAAGCTATTTATAGCTTACACTTTTCTTTCTTTCCTTTGTTTTATAGTGTTTTGAGCTTGTTCGAACTGGGGATCGTCGGAGCTCGTATCACACCATCATAACCATCTCGGTATTATGTGTTTTTCAAAATGTTTAAAACTATGGCATGTATGGAGTCTTGCTCATTTTGGGTGTGTTCTTGTGATATGGCTAAGATTACCTATTGAAATGGTTAGTAAAGATTATGTTTTGGTGTTATGTATGTGTAAATGGTAGCTAATACAAGAAGCAGTTTTTTTTTGCAGCAGCAGTGACGTGAATGTGAAAAATCACCATAAATAGTATAAATGGAATTAGAGAGTGAATTATATATGGAATTAAAGCTTATCAAGTCGATTTTTACATGAAAGAAACGGTGTAGGCAAAGGAATTGTATATTTTGAGATATTTGAATTTTAGTGAGACAGGGTCAGAATGATTTTTAAAGTCCCCTGTTCTGAATTTAGAAAATCATTATAAATTGTAAAGAGAGAATTATAAGGTATAATTTATATGTCTAGAATCCTTAATGAGTCTACTTTCAAAATAAACAAATGGTAACCTTATATGAATTCTGTACAGTGAGATAATTGATTTTTAGTGCCAAGAGGTCAGATCTGTCGAGTTGTGAAACAGGGGATAATTTAAGGAATAAACTGTACTAATTGGATAAGTCAAAAATTCTAAAAATTTTATGGTAAGAAGGTATATGAGTCTAGTTTCAGGTAAAATTTACGGATTTAAATTTTGAGTTTCATAACTCGAGATATAATTAAATTAGTGACAGTCGCGCAGATGGACAGCTTTGCTATGAACAGTGAATTTAATTTTAAAAGCAAAATTTCTATGCTCCGAATTGGTAAGTTAAATTGCATGACATCTCGTACTCGATTCCGGCGACGGTCTCGGGTAAGGGGTGTTACAAATTATGGGTTAGAATTTATAAGTTTAAAATCCTGAATGAGTCTACTTTCAAGAGAAACAAACAAGAACATCATCCTAATTCTGTACAAGAAGGTAATTAATTTTTAGTGCAGAGAGGTTGAAATTGTCAAACAGCAAGATAGGGGAAATTTAAAGAATAAATTGTACTTATTGGCTAAACTAATAATTTTGAAAATTTTATGGTAAGAAGATATGTGAGTCTAGTTTTAGGGAAAATTTTTGGATCTTAATTCCGAATTCTATAGCTTACGATACAAATAATTTAGTAACAATGACTCAAGTAGATAGCTTTGAAGGATCATATAAGTCAATAGTGGAAACACGTATGAATAATTAACTAGCACGAGTTACATTAAAATAGAACACGAGGCCAATGCCAAATTGGGCCATGTGGGCAACACGGGCGAACATCATGGGCTTGTAGGCCCATTTTCACTGTTTGACAGATAAGGTTGCACGGGTCGCCCAAGTCAACTGTGAACCTACTGTAGGGTCGGTAAGTTTACCTAAACCCCTAATTGACTAAAATGACTATATGACTGATATGATTAAGCTTGATGATGTCCCACTGATTTGATACTGTATGCCCTGTTTACATGCATGATATTATGTTATAGCATGTCATATCTGTATATTGCATTGCATTGGGTTGAGGGATTATAATGTTCGGAGGAAGTGTACTGAAAGGCCTCAGCCTAATTTACTGGCAGCTCAGCTGTAAACTACTGTCTAATGCCGCATTTGGTAGTACTACTTGGAGTGTAGGGATGGGTGCGTTGATTATATCCCCACATGGAGAGTAGGGTTGGACGGAGATGGTGTGTAGAGGCTGGATGGGTAGGATTTTTGTGA
Organism: Gossypium turneri; assembly: GCA_008044935.1. Lineage (NCBI taxonomy): Eukaryota > Viridiplantae > Streptophyta > Magnoliopsida > Malvales > Malvaceae > Gossypium > Gossypium turneri. The sequence goes on from CP032573.1 coordinate 64,808,496, forward strand.
TTGCATATCTGTTACTGCTACTGACACTGTGATGGGCTAAAGCCATACTGCATGACTTTTTTTGTACTGAGATGGGCTAAGGCCCAAACTGGACTGATACTGATACTGAAAAAGGCTTAAGTCCAGACTATGATTATTTGTTTACTGTCTGTTCATTTGTATGGGTATTACACACAGAGTTTACGTAAACTCACCCTTTCTATTTAATCTATATAGGTAATCCCCATATATAGGCGGATCGGTGCAGCGGAGGACTCAGTGGTGGTCACACGACTTCTTTTACACTGTTTATTACCTATTGATGATTTTACTTTTATTTGAGAGTATTTTGCTGTAATTATGACCTTTACAGATTTTGGTTTAAATTTGGATTTTATACGATTTTATGATTTAAATCTGCTAGTGTTAGGTAAAATTTGAGTTTTCAAATGAAATTAATGTTTTATTAAAAATATCACGAATACGCAAATTGTTTAAAAGCTTCCGCAATTAAAAAAAATGTTTTGAAATTGAATAACGATTTGCAAATGAATAATGTTTTGGAAACGAACGACACGATTTGAAATTAACATAAGATAATGAAAAAAAATGGTTAAATAGAAAAGGGAATTTAACGACGACATATTTTTCGAAAAGCACTATCCTGTGATATCGTCAGATTCGGCCATAACGTCTAGGCCGGGTTTGGGGGTGTTACATTGTAAAATTTGTAAAATTTTAAATACTAAAGGTTGAGTAGTGAAATCTAAAAATTTGGTGTAGTACTAAATTATATAATTATGAAATATGAAAACTGAAAGGTTGGGCATAAAATAGTAAAGTTTGAAATTATAGGGTTTAAATTGTAAAGATTCTAAAACACGAGTTTTAGAACTAATTTATATGGTTTGAGAATTTACAATTCTAAAATTAGATTATGAAAGTTTAATGGTTCAAAAATCATGGACTAATTTGTGGAAAATTTGATAAGAATTTTATAGTAGGAATTAAATTATAAAATCTCGAAATTTTGAAAAAAAAAAAGAAAAGAAAAGTAGAGAGAGACTATTTTGCAAAACTAGGCAAACTGGAATTTAAGGCTGAATTGAAAAAATAAAGGCTTCCAAGGACTAAATCGTAAAATAGTATAAATTTGGGAGTTTGGGATAAATCGTAAAAATTGTGTAACTATACTTTTAAGGGTCGTTTAGTAAATTTGGAAAAATATAGGAGTGGAAATGAGCAGATTTGTTACATAAGTGTTTAAATGTAATATTTGAAAATTTTACTAAATTAAGTGCATTAAACTAAAATAATTGAGTAAAAAAAATTTCGAAACTTGAATTAGTAAAGATTAGATACATTAAAGTGAAGAGAATTATATTATGAAGTATATGTTAAAAAGAATATGGCTAAGGTTATGGTGACAAGATTCACTGAGGTCTAAGTATTTGAAGATCAACCTTATTCTGTGCAATATTTAGTGCAAACAGACTGTATTAGTGTTACATGAGCTAATGCGCTTTCTTAATAGTGTCGCGTAAAGCTGTTTATTTTACCAAAAGAAAAATAGGAAAGGCAAAGTATAGTTAGTATTAGTGAAAGGATTAAATTTTAAAATTAATTAAATTAAATATATAATTAAAAATTATATTGCAATAGGTACGAGGTTTTGGTAAATGTGTTTCAAAGTTCCAATACATGAATACTTCAAAGCTAAAAATGGTTAGTAATCTTTTATTGGTTTTGATACCATGAATGAGGTACTGATATCTTTGTTCTTAAAATCGTAAATTTGACTAAAAATACACTAGAAAAAGGATTTTGGTTTCTCTAATTAAAATTTTAATAATATACAATTTTAGAAAGAGATTTAATATCATATGGAGTCTAGATAATGTTAGAAAAGTAAGCAAGGGTTAGGGATTGAAACTGAAAATTTTAATGTGACATTCCTTGTCCTTATCTATTAACGAGTCAGGTAAGGGGTGTTACATCATCAGAACATCTGAAGTATAGCATGCATTCCATGCCTCATTAGTATAATCTTGTACACTAATCTTATGGCATGGCAACTATACCTGAAACAGTTACTAAGATAACAATATTCCAACTACATATTTATATTCATGATCACTTACCATAGTTTCATATAATACTCATTTATGCCATGCTCATCACAATTAAATTCATAACATTTCATATCATTATATACAAACCAAATCATGAGGCAAGTAGAATAACAGCATATATATATATATATTAAATTCAAATCATGAAAGTACAAATCGTATTAGCTAGTCGTCTACAACTTTTGCCTTTTCTTTCTTTCGAGATGGCTCGATGTCGTCTTTAGCTAAGTTTGATAAATCAATTATAAAAATGGTATTATTTTCACTCAAACTCATGAAAAAATATAATCAAATATATTTGCATTTTATTCATTTTAGTCCTTATATCCAAAATGTTCTTATTTTTCTGTAGTTAACATCAAAACAAAATTCGATTTCATATCCTTCCATTAGTGACCTTGTATTTTTAACCTATACCATAATTTTATAATAGCTTTTACTTTATTCAATTTTGCCCCTAATTTCACAAAATCATCTTTTAAGCTGAACTTAATTTCAAACTTAATCCTTAACATAATCTAAACTTACTAAGTAACAATCTCTTCAAATTCAAGCTTAAAATCATCAATTAAACTTTAATGGCAACTTTCTGAACATCTAACAATGGAAGAAAATAATACATGTGTTAGCTAAATTAAGCTCCCGTGGTTCAAACTTTATAAAAATATTAAGGAAAGAACTTAATTGCGGCGATTAATTTTGGATTAAAATGGAAAAGAAAACAAATATGTTTTTCCTTCTTCTTTTCTGCTTTGGACAGCCAAACAAAATGAGGAAGATGATAACTTCATCTTTCTCTCCACTCTCTTAGTATTTATACTATGATTAATCCCTTGATTAGCTTAATTAATCACCATTAGTGGTCAAGCTAATTAAGATAAGTGGATGTAATCATACCATTCCACTATCATATTTTAATAACAGTCAATTAATTCCAAGGTCCTAAAATTAATTATTAACTAAGTCCTCAATCATTTTTCTAAATTAAAATTTCAATAGCGGTTGAAATTTTACAAATTAGTCGCTGAACTTTAATTAATGGGTCATTACAAGTTAATTAAAAGAATAAATAATATTTTAGGGATATGAAAGATGTTTATTGGGCTGAAAAATTATATCAGATAGTTTATATACAAGATAACACATATAATGGACTTAATTAAAATAGAATGACTGGATCCAAAATTTCAACATAATAAAGGGACACAAACATAAATAAACCGCTCTCTTACCATATAAGTATAGATTAATAAATATAAAAATCAATAAATGGGAAATCGTCATATGTATCAAATAAATAAGGTTTAACTGCAAAATTGTTGCTTAAACTATATCAATTTTCTCATTTAGGTACCTAAATTTTGTCAAAATTGAGTAAAAAAATTGAAACTTGAATTAGTAAAGATTATTTTGTGCGACAAGATTATATTAGTGTTACATCGGCTAATGCGTTATCTTAATAGTGTTGCGCGCGTAAAGTAGTTTATTTTACCAAAAGAAAAAAAAAAGAAAGGCAAAGTGTAATTAGTATTAGTACATTTTGAGAAAGGATTAAATTTTAAAATTAATTAAATTAAATATATAATTAAAAATTATATTGCAATAGGTATGAGGTTCCGGTACATGTGTTTCAAAGTTTCAATACATTAGTAATCTTGTATTGGTTTTGATACTATGAATGAGGTACTAATATCTTTGTTCTTAAAATCGTAAATTCACCTGAAAATACCTTGGAAAAAGGATTTTGGTTTCTCTAATTAAAATTTTAATAATATACAATTTTAGAAAGAGATTTAATATCATATGGAGCCTAGATAACGTTAGAAAAGTAAGCAAGGGTTAGGAATTGAAACTGAAAATTTTAATGTGACATTCCTTGTCCGTATATGTTAACGAGTCAGGTAAGGGGTATTACATCATCGGGTCATCCGAAGTATAGCATGCATTCCATACCTCATCAGTATAATCTTGTACACTAATCTTATGGCATGCCAACTATACCCGAGATAGTTACTAAGGTAAGAATATTCCAAGTACATAGTTATATTCATGATCACTTACCATAGTTTCATATAATACTCATTTATGCCATGCTCATCTCAATTAAATTCATAACATTTCATATCAATATACACAAACCAAATCATGAGACAAGTAGAATACTTACCTCAAGCAAGCTAGTTTTTAACAGTATATATATATATTGAATTCAAATCATGAAAGTACAAATTGTATTAGCTACTCGTCTGCGACTTTCGCTTTTTCTTTCTCTCGAGACGGCTCGATGTCCTCTTTAGCTACGTTTGATAATTCAATTATAAAAATGGTATTAGTTTCACTCAAACTCATGAAAAATATATAATCAATTATATTTGCATTTTATTCATTGTAGTCCTTTATATCTAAAATGTTCTTATTTTTCGATAGTTAACATAAAAACAAAATCCGATTTCATATCCTTCCATTAGTGACCTTGTATTTTTAATCTATACCATAAGTTTATAATAGCTTTCACTTTATTCAATTTTTCCCCTAATTTCACAAAATTGTCTTTTAAGCTAAACTTAATTTCCAATTAATCCTTAACATAATCTAAACTTACTAAGTAACGATCTTTTCAAATTCAAGCCTAAAATTATCAATTAAACTTTAATGGCAACTTTCTAAACATTTAAAAATTGAAGAAAATAATACATGTGTTAGCTAAATCAAGCTCCCGTGGTTCAAACTTTATAAAAATCTTAAGGAAAGAACTTAATTCCAATGATTAATTTTGGATTAAAATGGAAAAGAAAACAAAGATGTTTTTCCTTCTTCTTTTCAGCTTTGGACTGCCAAACAAAATGAGGAAGATGATAACTTCATCTTTCTCATCACTCACTTAGTATTTATACTATGATTAATCCCTTAATTAGCTTAATTAATCACCACTAGTGGTCAAGCTAATTAAGATAAGTGGATGTAATCATACCATTCCACTATCATATTTTAATAACAGTCAATTAATTCCAAGGTCCTCAAATTAATTATTAATTAAGTCCTCAATCATTTTTTTAAATTCAAATTTCACTAGAAGTTGAACTTTTACAAATTAGTCCCTAAACGTTAGTTAACAGGTCATTACAAGTAAATTAAAAGAATAAATAATATTTTGGGCATATGAAAGATATTTATTGCACTAAAAAACTATATTAGTTAGTTTAAAGACAAGATAACACATATAATTGACTTAATAAATGAAAAGGCCGATATAGGAGGGAGGGGTGGCAAACTAGTATGGACCCATTGAATTTTTTTTTTTATTTTGATAATTTACTTAAACAAACTGATCGAAAGTATTGGACTAACAAAGTAGTGACTTGATCAGTTCGAACTTTGAAAACCTTCGATAAAGAACACAAGTGTCCAAACCCTAATTCGATTTTGATGTCAACATGATCTCTCTACCATGCTTCAAGAAAGTAGACATCTTATCGGTATCAGGCAAGTTGTCTTTGATTACAGGGATTGATTTGAAATTTTGGATCCACGAGCTCACTCGAGGGAACTTGTGTGGCTCACAGATTTCAAGCCCTAGTATGTCTTCGAGAACCCCAAGCCAGAGAGCAACAAAGGAAAATGCAATGTCCACCATGTTTATCTCGTCTCCGCCGAATAACTTTTTCACTCCGATCAACGCATGTTCTTCCATGACTTCCAACATTTCCAACCACTCATTCACTGCCGCCTCTTGTTCTTCGTCATTGGCTTGATAAAGCTTTAACATTAAATAACCCTGTTTTAAACAGAGATATGGTATTTCTAGTATCAGGCATCAAAAGTTATGTACAATAAAAGATTTTCAAAGATTTTCAACTAGGTTAAAATATGCTACAAATCCTTGTATTCTTTGTATGTTTAAAATTTAGTCCTCCTATTTTTGTTTTTATGAAATTTAATCCCATTACTTTTAAATTTAAAAAGGGTTAAATCACTTCACGGGGTTTGAACTTAGCAACTACTCCCACATTAGGGCATGAACTTTTTTTTTGTTCAAATTAGTCCTTAAACTTGACAATTATTCTGACGGTATGACCTGATAAAAGCTACTTATCACTTAATAAAGAATATTTTTAATTAACTCAATTTTAATTTATTTATTTTAATATTACGTTATCCTATAAAAACCTTATGTTTAAAATTATAATTATGGTTTAGAATAAGGTAAAATGTTTAAAAATTAAGAATAAAATGTAAAATATAATTTTTTATAATTCAAAATCTATATTTATCAAACAAAATAATTATATTCCGTAATTAATTTTAAGTAATGTATCAAACAAATTTTATAACTTAAATTCGGTACTTAAATTTTCAATACTTAATTTTTCAACCCTTATTTTTTTGCACTTAATTAAATTTCATAACTTGTTTTTTTTTTTTTTTTTTGTTATATGACTACCAAATGAATAAGTATTTTTTTATTTCAAAATATCACACCAAAAAATTTAATAAAAAATTAACTGTGTTAACAATTGAGTTCGGTTTAGAGTAAAAAAATTACAAATTTTATATGTCAATGACATAAAAAAATTTACTGAAATATTATTAAATAATTAGAAATAGACAATGGATGATGTGGTGGGAAGGGTCCATAAAATAGTTTCTCCCAATACAACACTTAATAAATAATTTTGGCTATAAATATTGATAAATAAATATAAATATAAAAAATCAATAAACGGGAAAATCGTCATATGCATCAAATAAATAAATAAAAGGTTTAATTCCAAAATTAGTGTCTAAACTATATCAATTTTCTCATTTTAAGTACCTAAAAGTTTTGGTAAAAATATACTTAAACTATTAATTTTGTTACATTTTACCTAAAAAGTGCACGATGGCAATAAAACATGCAACTGTATTTTTGGTAAAATAAGACAAAATTAACGATAGTTGGAGGGTTAATTTTGCATTTAATCCAAAAAAGAAAAGAACAGATTTGACCTTGTCATCTGCAAATTTGATCCAAAACAGAGCAACAGCTCTGTCATTGGGATCAGCCGGCAGCAAGGGATTCTGCGGCCAAATTTCATCGATATATTGAAGGATGACGGTGGATTCACAGATCGGTTTTCCGTCATGAACGAGCACCGGGACTTTCTTATGAATTGGATTATATTGAAGAAGCAAAGGACTCTTGTTGGAGAGATCTTCTTCAATGTACTCGTAAGGTATGCCTTTGAGTTTCAGAGCCCAAATTACTATGTAACCGTACGGGCTAAAAAAAGATCCGAACAATTTCAGGACCGCCATGGTTGGGAGATTAGTTCAGAGATTCTGAAAGCGCTGAGTGCAAATTTATAGTAGGATTACTGGTCAAAGATTTGTCTAAGGTAACGATGGTGAGTGTTTTTTTTCATGACATAAAAAAGAGAAATTGACAAAAATTGTAGGCCCTAAAAGTTAGAATTTGTCACTAAAACTTTTTTATACAAAGATGAAGTATTATAAAAGATTTTATATATTAATATCATGCATGATGCTATATAAGATTTTATGAAAGATTTTATATAATAATATAAGGTAATGTGATGCATGGTGCATCTTTATTAATTGTTTTTTTAATTTGAATAAATGTTTTTAGAAATAAATTAGTGGTTGGTTGAATTGATTAGGTCATTAGTTCGTCGATTTGATAAGTTCGATAATGATATAATAATAAATTCATAAAAAAGAATATTTAAGAAATCTAGTTCAACCGTCAATTTAATTGATTTTATAACTGGTTCAATCGATTCGATGTTTTTTTTTTTTGAATCTATATTTCGACCTATTTCCAGTTCAACCGAACAATCCAATCCTATTTAAACACAGGTAAACACCCCATATATAATTTTGAACCCCATATATAATTGAATATATATGTTTTTTTTATAATTAATGTATCATATATATTAATTTTACCCATGTGTTGATTTGATGATCAGGGTGTTCACCGTCTCAGATGTGATCTGGGTTCAAGTCACACTAATCGCGTTGCTGTTAGGACTTTGCTCTCCTCTTATAATTCGCCAAAAAAAGATAATTTATCTTTGATGTTTTAGAAACGTGTCATCATGTCGAGGGAGCATTTGACTATAAAATCAAACCGTGCTAATGTGTCGTCGATATGTAATAAGAGAAAAATATTTTAGAATTGTTTTAGAACTAACTACTACTTAAATTATTCGAAAATTCTATTTTATAATATATTATATGTGGATGTATGCTAACATATATAATAAACAAAAATAAAATAAAATAAGATTACTTCTTTTTTCATGTTTCTTACTCGTTGAATTCTGTAATAATCCGATTTGTTGTAGTGTTGGAAAGTAAAATATCGACACTTCATTTCTATAAATCAAATTCGTAAAATTCATTATTAAATCACACCCAACAAGTTTGAGACCTTAAGAAATTTTTTTTTTATAACTTTTGAAATTTGCATGTTAAATAGTTGTTTCTTCATGTGGGGGAGGGTCAAAGTGGTAAAGGCAAGGAGCAAGGTTGTGCTTGTGACAGCAACTTGAGGAAGATTTCGGTAAGTTTCCTTGAAATTTACACACTGACTCGTTTACTTAATTGCCAGGTTGAAGTAAACTAATTGGTGACTTCAATTAAGTTGTCTGAATTTTATGAATAAACTGTGAATTAGCTGCTGTTGATTTTCGGTATGTAGCAAATAAAACGTGTTGGAAATTTGAGGAAATGTTTGTCCTAAATGATTGTTGTTTTCATCTGACATATGAAGAAATGATTGTCTAAAATGGCTGCTGTTTCCAGAACTTATTATGTCTGACATCTGAAGAAATGGATGTCCAAAATGACCGTTGTTTTCATAATTTATTATGTCTGACATATGAAGAAATGGTTGCCTAAAATGGCTGTTGTTCGGTTATGAAGAAATGGTTGCCTAAAATGGCTGTTGTTCGGTTATGAAGAAATGGTTGCCTGAAATGGCTGTTGTTCGGTTATGGTGTGAGTTTAATTCATTTCTTTCTTGAATAGTTGGTTGTATTCTTATTTTGGTAAGTGGGTGAATAAAATTGGATTTGATTTTAAAAATTTAATAAAAATTTTAAAAATTAAATTAAATAATTCGAATTAATCAAGTTATTTGATCAACTCGAATAAAAAATCAACTTTTTTGGTTTAATTCGAATATGAATTACACAATTCGAGTTATCTAAAAATCTAAATACAAAATACAAAATTACGTCGTTTTGATAAATATTTACTTCCTCTAAAATTAAAAGGCAAAATTAAGTTATTTTGATAAATATTTACCCATCAGCCTTATTTTCTTTCTCGAATCCCCCCACTTTCCCTTCTTTCTTTACTCAAAATTAACCTAAAAGTTTGTAATTCGTCTACTGCTTAAATAATCAGTCCATGTAAACGCAATATTAAATATAAATAATAGGATTCGTTAACTCGACTCGACTTGACTCGAAATTTTTTTACTCGATTTAACTCAATTTAAAAAAATACAAACTAAGTTCGGTTGCTAAAATAGTATTCATCAACTTGACTAACTTTTTTTTTTTTTTTACCCTATTGAATGCTCACCTCCACTGGTAAGTGTGATGAAAATTGAGGGAAAAGTTTTGATGATTGGAAGTTGTTGAGTGAGCTGTCGTGACATGCAAAACCCATGCATGTTGTCCGAATATGACTTAGTTCTATGCTGCAATTAAAAAATGTTGTAGTGCTGTATCGTGTTTAAAATCTGAGTATTTATGTTGTCTTAAAACATTATCTGTATGGATTAATTACAGTAATTTAAATCGTCTTAATAATGAAATTGTGATATCTTAAAGCAGTAAATTGTGGTTAAAATGTATAAATCTGGGAGTAAATCGAGTTTTATTTGTGGAATGACATGTTATTTTAGAAGTACAAATTGAGTGTTGCTAATGGTGAGTTCTTTCAGTTTTTATCAATTTATGTGTAATGTTTAATTGAATTTTTGAGTTTACAAGTCGGGAATTTGAAGGTGAATATGGGACAACCTATTGATACGATTACAAATGTGATATGAAAGGATTATATTCTTATAATATAAGGTAACATATTAAACTGCTTACGAACTTTTGATTTTTATTTATGTCCTCAAATAATTTATGTTTTGTTATAATATTAGTTATAGAAATGTCACTGAGTTGATTACTCAGCATTGCAGGTTAGGTTCAATTGTGTGCACTCATTGTTATCAGCATCCAGCAGAAAATCTCACACTCATCGAGTTGGTGAAACTCTTCCTATTTTGGTTGGCATGTACCTATAGGTTTTTATGTTATATTAAGCTTAGTTAGAGAATTATTTCATACTTTGGGACGTATAAATATACAAGTTAATTAATGACTTTGAATTATCTTACTATAAACAAGGAATCACTTGAAAATTACTTAATGACTTTGAATTATTATTTTATTAAATAATTAAATTTCGAGGTGAAATTTTATTACTAGGTCATCGTGGTTTCATAAAGACAAGTTAATTAAATTAATTTGTTCTTAGATTTTTATCGGTGAAGTTGTCATGAGTTTATCGATAAAGAACATAATTGTTCAGATCCTCTCAAAAATTGGATTACATCTTCAACCTTATGTGGAACATTTAACACTTCCATGGGAGAAAATACAATCAATGTTCCAAACCCTAATTCGATTTTGATGTCAACAACATCTCTTTATGACGCTTCAAGTAAGCAACTATCTTATCAGTATTAGGCAAGTTGTCTTTGATTATAGGGACTGATTTGAAATTTTGGATCCACGAGTTCACTCGAGGGAATTTGTGTGGCTCAAAGACTTTAAGCCCTGCTGCGTGTTCGATAACCCCGAGCCAGTGAGCTACCATGCAAAATGCAATGTCCACCATGTTTATCTCGTCTCCGCCGAAGAATTTTTTCCCTCCAATTAGCGCATGTTCTTCCATGGCTTCCAGCATTTCCAACCACTCCTTCACTACCGCCTGTTGTTCTTCACCTTCAGTTCGATAAAGCTTTGCTATTATAGGACTCTGTTTTAAACAGAGATTCTAGTGTCAGCCATCAAAATTTATGTACGAAAAAAATTTTCAAACTACAAAGAGCTAGAATCTTAATTTCAATTAGGTTAAAATATGTTACAAGTACTTGTATTCTTTGTATGTTTGCAATTTAGTCCTCCTATTTTTTATTTCAAGAAATTTAATCCCACTACTGTTAAAGTTAAAAAGGGTTAAATCACTTTACAGGTCTGAAACTTAACAACTACTCCCACATTAGGGCTTGAACTTTTTTTTGTTCAAACTAGTCCTTAAACTTGGCGATTGTTCTCAAGGTATGGCCTACACTTTTTTTTGTTCAAGTTAATCCCTAAACTTGACAATTGTTCTCACATTGAGGTTTGAACTTTTTCTGGGTCCAAGTTAGACATTGTTTGATAAACCACGAAAAAAATTTAATCAATTAAAAACTAATATTTTCAATTATTAGTATTTTACACATGTTTTTGATAACCCAAAATAAAAAATAATCCAATAGAATTTTTTCTATAAAAAAGTGTGGAAAATGATGAGTAAATAAAATTTAATTATCACTTAATGGAGAATATTTTCAATAAACTCAATTTTATTTTATTTATTTTAATATTATGTTATCCTATAAAAACTAAATGTTTAAAAATATAAAAAGACAAAAATATCTATATAATCTTATAATTTACTTAGTAGATTAAATATTTTTTTAGTAATTTCCTAAATTGGGACATGGTTGGTGGGTGACACCGACTCAGTAAAAAGCATAATAAATAACTAGAAATTCTATCACACACGTATGCATGTGAATACCACAAATTTCGAATGCAAATGTATGTTTAAGAAATTAGCGTACAATAAATAATGAAATATATGATTTGAAACTAATTAATAATAACATGTGAAACATATATGATGTTAAAATGAAAAAAATAGATTAAAAGTTGTTTATCATTTTGTTGTCTTCAATCTTGAGTCAGTGTCGAGTTAACTTGTGACATCAACTCAGTTAAAAGCTTTATTAATATTAACTATATACACAACTGGTGGAGGTAATAAAATGTGTGTAATAAAATAAAAATGTATAAAAATATCAAAATAAAACTTTAGTTGAATGATAAATTAAAAACTTTAATAGTACAATTGGCATGGGTTTAATTCCTACCATTTTTTAAAGTGACAAGACTAAATTAACCTTGAATAATATTACTTATTTTAATTACGTAAATGCCTTCTCGTAATTTCCTAACCGAGTTGGTGTCTGGTTGACTTGTGACACCAACTTAGTCAGTGCTTTATTAATACTAGAAATCCTATCACACGCGTATGCGTGTGGAAACTACAAATTTAGAACACAAATGTGTGTTTAAAAATAACATACAATAAATAATAAAACGTATAGGTTGACACTAAATAATAATAACACGTAAAATTTGAAGATATTAAAATGAAAATGAATAGATTAAAATTGTTTATCATGATGTTATTATTTATTTTTCTAATTTCAAGTTTGAATTTGTACTAACTATTCTTTTGTGTGTGTGAGATTAAAAAAAAATTACATCAAATTTCCTTGAAGAAAAGCTTGGCTACTTTTATCACGTTGCAACATCACTAAGACTGCATCAGGAGGGTTCTCGTAAATATGTAAACTTATCTTCCATTCTAGACTCATCTTTGCTAAGCAACTGGCCACTGAATTAGCTTCTCTAGGAACATATCGAATCCACCAGTGCCTTTCAGATTCTAAAATTCGTTTAACTCTCCTGAGCATAGTAACTCTTGAGTTGTCCCCCCACTCTCTTGTAGGGCTTTGACCACCATCAGATTATCAGTTTCAACTATTCTTTATTTTATGTCTAACTATTATAAAACATATGTAATAAATAAGTATTTTCCTCGTGTTCTTACACTAATAATCAAACGAAACATTATTATTATTTTATCCCACATCACTTGGATAAGGGTTTTGAACTTTGTTTAACTATTATTGAACACTTCCATAGGAGAAAATACAATCAATGTTCCAAACCCTAATTTGATTTTGATGTCAACAACATCTCTCTACGACGCTTCTACAAAGCTAACATCTTATCAATATCAGGCAAGTTGTCTTTGATTACAGGGACTGATTTGAAAATTTCGATCCATGAGCTCACTCGAGGGAACTTGTGTGGCTCAAAAATTTTAAGCCCTGCAAAGTCTTCGATAAGCCCGAGCTAGTGAGCAACCATGCAAAATGCAATGTCCACCATGTTTATCTCGTCTCCGCTGAAGAATTTTTTCCCTCCGATCAATGTATGTTCTTCCATGGCTTCCAGCATTTCCAGCCATTCCTTCACTACCGCCTCCTATTTTTCACTTTCGGTCTAATAAAGCTTTGAGAGTAAATGACTCTATTTTAAGCAGAGATTCTAGTATTAGTCATAAAATGTAACACCCCCTAACCCCGAACTGTCGCCGGAACAAGGCTACAAGGCATTACCGAACATATCAGACAACTTACGAATAATTCATAAATAAAATAACATTCGTAATATAATTGAATAACTAAGTCCCTGTAATGAACTTTCGAAGTCTAAAACATGTATTAAAAGTGAAATGGGACTCGTTCAAGTACTCTGAACTTTTTTTTTATAAATTTCGACAGCATTTCTACTTATTTTCTCATAAAACCCCCTGCAATTAAAACCATATCATTTCCAACATAACCAATTCAACCAATTCATTTCACATTCTCATTTTCTATTCTAAATACCTTCTAATCAAACTCAATCAATATAATATCAATTTAAATTTATCAATGTACTAATTAAATTGAAATGGATAAACTTCTTTCATTATAATTCTTAGATTTATAATACTAACATTTTAACCATTTATATTCAAAACACAATAACCTTTATACACATCCTATGTACATGCCACATTACCAAAAGAAAATATACATCGCCAAAATTTTGCTGAAGTCGGGTCTGGCTTTGGATGCTGGTTCAATACTTGACTTCTACAACCTGCGCACGGAAACAACCGTACGCTGAGTATGCATATACTCAGTGGTATCACTATAATTCAATTTATAATTAAATACCTTAAATCACACACATACTTATTCATTACAATTATCATTACTTAATGAACAATTCAATCTTTTTATATTATCAATTGTTTAAATATATATGTACCATTCTTATTTCTTTATTTCAATTCTTACCTTTCACATATACTATATCATTCAAGTTTAGTTTTATCAGTAAATTTATTTCATTTATCCCTATTAACTTGACTCGGACTCGACAGATATACGGATTCCAGCCAACACACCAATACGGCACATAGTGCCTAAAACGGTACATAGTACTTGATCAGTAATCAGTAACAGTAGCAGTAACAGTAACAGTGTTCAACACACAAAGTGCTGAATCTGTAACAGTAACGGTAACAGTATTCGACACACAAAGTATCGAATCAGTAACAGTAACAGTAGTCAGCACATAAGTGCTCGATCAGTAAGCCGTCAAAAACCCGTACTCTTCCATATCCTATGGCATGCCAACTATATCTGACTAGCCCGACTAGTTAATAGGGTATTTAATTCACTTTTCAGTACAATTTCTATCTTAGTTTAGTATCAATTAAAATTTCTTATTTCGATCAGTATCACAGTATTGCAATAATTCATTACTTCAGTAATTTCACAGTTCAATGCAGTACACATAACAATATTCAGTAACTTCGCAATTCAATTCAGTATTCAAAACAAAATTTAGTATTCCATAATTCAGTTCCGTATCAGTCTCAATTTCAATATCCAATCATAAATTTTCATTTTACTAAACACTTACCTTAAAATACTTACCACACATAATTAGTAAATAAACACATAATAATGATAAAGTTTGAATTATAGTGATACAAACCAGAATTCTCTTCGGATTTAATCCTCGACGATCTTTTGTTTTCCTTTTTGGGCTGATGCTTCAGGCTCAATATTAGCTATGAACAATTAAAATAATTTCACAATCATTAACACAACACAATTTATTTGCTAAAATTTTTATCTAACTTTTACTTTAATTTCAATTTAATCCTAACTAAACCTATATATTTTTCTTTCTCAATTGATACCTTTTTGCTACTCAATTTCTTGCCAAACTCACATTTAACTATCTAATTTTTATCATATTTTCATAATTTTGAATTTATTTCAATTTAATCCCGAAAACTCAAAACTTATGGCTTAGTTTGCAATTCAATCCTTTATTCAATTCCAATCAAAATTTCTATCAAATAAATCCCCGATTCCATCATTTATTCAACATAAACCCTGTTAAAAAATCTATTAACTTTCAAAATTTCAACTTAAATCCAAGAGTATTTCACTCTAGGATTCCAAAAACATCAAATTTGTAAGGAAAAGGACTTGATTAAACTTACCAATTAAACTTCAAGCTTCAAATCCCTAGATTTCCCTTTTATTTTTCTTTCCTATTGTTTCTTCCCCTGTTCGAATGGCTTTTGATGTTCTTTTTTTTCTTTTATTTCTTTAGTTTCTTTTATTTACTTTATTTTATTTACTTAATAATTAATATAATATCTTATGCTTAAATGTTAAGTAAATCAATTATTTAATTACATTTGTACATATTATAAATTTTGTACCATATATTTGTCAATTATCTTATTTATTTAATAAAAATCTATTTAACAACAAATAATAATATTACAAATGTACATATATATTTTATTCATAAATGTACAATATCATCTATACCATACATTTGTCATCATTTATTTTATTTATCACAGAAAAATCTTATAATTTAATTAATACAATTAATAATTAATTATAAAATATCTTCATACTTAAATTTTAAGTAATTTAGGTGTTTAGTTTACAAATGTACAAATATAATTTTTACAAATGTATATTTTATTACCATACAATTGTCTACTATTTACTTTATTTAATAATAATAATAATAATATAAAACCATAATAATGGTTAATAATTATAATAATTATATATATAATATTTATGTATAACTTAAATAAAATCTTAGATTTTAATGCATATATGCCGCCTCATTTCATATAAATGGCTTAATTTTCATTTTAGCCCTTTTTACTTTCTTTTAATCTATAATTAAGCTTTCATTCTTTATTCAATTTAATCCTTTTTCCTAATTACTTTAAATTAGGCTAAATTCAGTAAATAAAAATTTAAATAAACACACTATTAGACTCATAATTACTCCTAATAATTATTTACTAACTCAGTTTACTAAGACAGAGGCCCGATAACACACTTTTCCGATGCCCACGGATTTTGGGTCGTTACATAAAAATTTATTTACCATAAAAAAAATCCAAGCTACAAAATGCTAAAATCTCAATTTCAACTAGGTTAAAATATGCTACAAGTCTTTGTATTCTTTGTATGTTCAATTTAGTCCTCCTATTTTTTGTTTCAAGAAATTTAATCCCCTACTTTTAAAGTTTAAAAGGGTTAAATCACTTTACGAGGCTAAAACTAAGCAACTACTCCCACATTGGGGCCTGAACTTTTTTTTTGTTCAAATTAGTTCTTGAACTTGGCAACTATTCTCACGGTATGGCCTGAACTATTTTTTTGTTTAAGTTAATCCCTGAAGTTGACAATTATTCCGACATTGAAGCTTGGATTTTATATTTTTTATTACGGTGCTAAAGCTTTGCTTCATTTTTTAAAACTAAAGGTGTTCATGGGTGATCCAACCCGAAGGCCTGCCTGAAAAGTGAGAGAGTTTAGGCAGAAATATAAGCCCGAAATAGGTTTGGACAAAAATTAAGGCTTGTTTAGTAAAAAAAAAGAGTCGAAACTCGAGTAAGGTTTTTTTTGACCTGGACCCAGCTCGAATTTGCAAAAAAAAAAAAAACATTTTCTTGTTGTTTTCCACTATTTTGTTGTCATTTCACTATTATGTTGTTATTATTTGGATATTGTATAACTCTTATTTTATTGTCAATTTTGCTACTATTTTAGAGACATTTGCTTGTTAAGTTGCACCTATCTTAGTTTTATTTAAGTATAAAGGTTTTTATTTTAATTTATTTTCAATTTGTTAGGAAATATTTATTTTAATGTTTTAAGTGTATTTGGTGTATTATATTTTTAAAATTTTTTATATAAAAAATAAAATACGGGTGGGCCAAACCAAACCTATCAATTGGGCCTAAAATTTTGTTAATGCCTGACCTGATCCGACCCATAGACACTTCTATTTTAAACCATCTTCTTTGCTGACTTAGGCAAGTAAAGGGATTTATTTAAGCGAGGAGATAGAAAGAAAAAAATAATCCGACAAATAAAATAAAAAAATTTTGGTTGCAAAGAGAAACATAATATAAAGAATATAAATATGAAATTCTTTATAACTTGTTAAAGAAATTTCGGATCAACGTAATGATAAAAGAATGATAATAACAGATTCAACCCCTATACTTTATCAAATTATCTAATATGGTATCTTTACTTTTAAAATATCAATTTTGATACTTAAACTTTAAATCCATTTATTATGGAGTTAAAATCTTACATCGCTTTGAATGCAACCAATTGTATGCTGCCATGTGGCACTATTAGTTTGAAAATTTTTAATCAGAGTCAAGGGATTTGAAAATAGTTATACCAAAAATTATTTTAAAAGGCAAAAAGAAGAAAGAAAACACTAAGACCAACCCGAGCCCAGCAAAATTTAGCTTTTGGAGAGATGGTTGAGTGGTTGATAGCTCCGGTTATGAAAACCGGTACAGTTCGAAACAAAGAATTATCGAAGGTTTGAATCCCTCTCTCTCCTTTGCTCGATGAATAGGCTTGTAATCAATTGGATTTGGTCACAGCTGTACTGAGATCGATTCAACTAAAAATTGATGATTTGATTGGTTTAATTGCCAATTCGATTGTTATAATATTAATCCAAAATAGTCAATAAAATATTTTTATTCTAGGTTAAATATACATTTTGATATTTGAACTTGATTTCAAGGTTCAAATTGGTACTTAAAGTTTAGGGTTTAAATAAGAGGATAATACACTTCAACACACTCAAACCCACGCGATTTTAGACTCTTAAAAATTAACAATTCAATTTAATTAATTTAGTTCTTTAACCTAAAACTTTGAAGTTTGGCTCTCAATAATTTATATTTTATGCTAATCGTTTTAATTAAAATATTGTAATTTCAATTTTGTTTTGAAGTGAGCAATCGATCAATTCAATCCAATCCAAAGATTTAACAAACTCTTTTACGAATCAAAATAAAACCAAATTCTCTATAAAACCAACAAAATCAAATTAATTATGAATAATTACTGGATTGGATTACTAAATAATATTGGCAAAAAATACTAAATAATTTCTTCTTCCTCATACTTTCTTCTGTTGTTTCTTTCTTTTTTCTTTCTTTATTTGCTTAATTATATCTATATCCATGCTTAGAATTTTGAAAATTGGGCAAAGCATCAATATATTCCTTTCTTTATGAAGACCAAAACCAACACCCAAGAAAAGAATCTACTAACCATGAGGTCTGGAAAAATTTTATGAAGCAATTTCATTTTTGTTCTTTTTCTTCTAAATAATTTCACAGTATCTGAGAGTTGGAAAGAAAGAGAGATGGAAATTCAACATTTCAGCCACCACCATCCTTTGGTCTTCATCCAAGCTAACAGTGTTGCAGCTCTTTGCCTTGGGTGTGAGAAACCTATAGAGGGCTGGAGCTATGGCTGCTATCAATGTGAGTTTTATCTTCACAAGGGATGTGCTGAGTTAGAGTTAGCCCCCAAGATTCAGCATCCCTTCCACCCCAAACACCTTCTCACTCTTCTGCCAAAATCACCTTATTCTTTGGGCACAAACTGGTGTAGTTTCTATCGTAAAAATTCGGTGGGATTTGTTTATAATTATTTTGATTGTGAGTTCGGTCTGCACATCAATTGTGCTTTGCTTCAATCATCCGGTGCTGCAAATTTTCCTAATTCTTTGCACTCCCATCCTTTATACTTCATTCAAAATCATAACAACGAATTCGAGACTCATTGCTCCGGATGTCAGAAACCAATATCTGGTCCAATTTACCACTGTTAAGATTGCACACGTTTTAACCTTCATAAGGAATGTGCTGAACTACCCCTTGTCGTTAATCACCCCTACGACTGTAAGCATCCTCTTACTCTCTTGCCACAACCGCCTACTCATCCCCAGAATTGTAGTTGCTCTTTGTGCATAATCCAATGGAAGGGGTTTATTTATTCCTGCTCTCTTTGCAACTTTGATCTTTCGCTTGCTGATTTTCTTTTTCCACCACCAACAATCACGGTGGCAAGTCATGAACACCCGTGGATGCTTATATGTAGAAAAATGTCATTTGTTTGTGATTTTTGTGGCACTGACGGAGATCACTCCCCCTATTTCTGTGCTACATGCCACCTCCTTGTCCACAAGAATTGCATTTCATTGCCACGCCACATCATGATAACACGACATCGTCACACGATTTCTCTTTCCTATTCTCTTCGACAAAATCAAGTTGAGGATTGGATGTGCAAAATTTGTTACAAGAAAGTTTATATAAGATATGGCAATTACCGTTGTCCTGCTTCTCGTTGCCGTTATATTGCTCATGTACGTTGTGCAACTGATAAAGCAATTTGGGATGGAACAATTATGCCGGAAGGCTATGGTGAGAGGTCCGAGGAAGTGGTGGATGAACCTTGGAATTTGATTACTGATGTTGTTGAACAAATTCGTATTGGAGAGCTAATGGTAGCAAGTGAGATCAAGCATTCCTATCATGATCATAATTTAAGACTCACTTTTAGTAGGAAGACCAAAGATGATGATAGTCAGTGCGATGGGTGCACGAGACCTATATCAACTCCTTTTTATAGTTGTGAGCAATGCAAGTTCTTTCTCCACAAAGATTGCGCTGAATTGCCTAAAGAAATGCCACACCCATTTCACAAGCATTTGCTTACTCTCTCAAACTCACACGTTGGGGATTATTTTCCAGTGTGCAAAGCTTGCGGTCGTGAGTATCATGGATTTAGCTATGAATGCTACAAAGGAGATTGCAGGTTCAAAATTGACATTCAATGTATGTTATTGTCGGACACCTTGAAGCACCCAAGTCATGAGCATTCACTCTTTCTTGTCTACAACAACCAGGGAACGAGTTGCAGTGCTTGTTTCAAAATACTATACTTGATGGGTGTCGAATCCACCAATATAAACCTACGCCTTAAATTGCAAATTATGCAGTATAGGGAGTAGGGTCGATCCCTAAGAGACTGGGTTTACTGCAAATTGTTCCTCTCTTGACCAGATTTATGTCGGGGCAGTTGTCGTGCCCAAGAAGTTCGGGGGGATAAAATTTGAAAACCTGAAATAAATAAATAAAATGCGTGAAAAGAAAAAAAGTTGAAAACAGAATAATAAAAATAGTTAAATAAATATGAAGGAAAATTAATTAGAATAAGCTCAGCTTTAGGCACGGGTTTTCCTCGTCTTTGAACCGATCCTTGAAATTGGATGAACTCCTCTTTTCCAATAAGCTAGTTATAGCTACCAAGGACGCCTCAGACACCAACTCTTCCTTGTGTAAATTAGTTATGGAACGTCCAATAACTAACCCTTACCGATTGAACAGCCACGAAACGTTCGTGATTTAGAACTCCGGCAGCTTTGCGTTCTAGAAGAGCCTAGCTCGAACCAATGCCCTCAACCGCGTGGGACATTTAAATCTGGTTACTACTTCCCTTGATGGAACCAAACAGCAATCTCCACTTGGCACGCCAATGTGTTCACAGAAAATCGATTAGAAACGTTCCTTTCAGAATTCCAACTGTACGTCTAATCACACTAAATCAAACGACGTCTTTTTTGACTTAGTGTTGATCTGACTTTGTGAGTTGACAAAATCATACTCTTAATCTGGAGAAGTAATAAGTACTGGAATATTAGGAGTTAAATGGCTCGAGTTCGTAACTCACGGGTTTTGACGATGCTAATTTCGGCCTAAAGCTGAAAATGGGTTTAGTTGGCTAAGGTTTGGGGCATATTGGTATTGGAATAATTAAATAAGATTGAATAAATGAAAAAAAAATGAAAGTGAGTGGTGAAGGTGACGCAAGGTTGGAAATTAATTGCTGACAAAAAAAAGGAAAGAAAAGATTGAATTGCAAGAGATAAAAGCTTAATTTAAAAACGAAATGATTAAAAACTTGATGGAAAATTTTATGAAAAGAGTTGATGAAAAACTTAAAAAGAACTTGCTACAAAACTTAATAGAAAACTTGGTAATTAAAAACTTGATAAAAGAACTAAATGAAAAATACTTGAAGAAAGAAAAAAAACTTAATGAAAGACTTAATTGAAAGCTTGATTTATGAATTGATGAATTGATATGAACAATGTAGTCTCTATTTATACTAGTGGCCTTGCTAAATTAAGAGCCAACTAGTATAGAAAATCAAGGAAAATATTCCATAATATAAAAATATCCCAAAATAATCTCCCACTAAGTCAACAATTTCAGCTAATTAATCTTGGAAAAATTCTTCTTTGGCCCTCTTTCTTTGCTTCTTTCTTCAATTTAGCCCAATTGTTTCCTTTTTCTTCTATTTAGTCTCAAATTGCATTTCTGCACAAAATTCAATAAATATGGCAAAATTAGTGGTGCATTCTCATAAATTAACCAATTTAATTACATAAAATATGTAACTTTAGCATTTAATCAAATCCCCCTACTTAGCTTATGCTAGTCCTCGAGCATTTTGTATGTTTCTGCAAAAGGAAAAATTTCCTCCAAAATAGGACTTGACCCTAATGGATTGCACAATTCAACAATTTAATCCTAGCACATTAACATCTCAAATAACCTTGCCTAAGAAGTAAGTAAATATATTTCAAAATTTATGAGAGCTTGATAGGCTTACCTTTCATTTTATTATTTTTGTACTTAGGGCATTTTCAAATTTTTTGACGTGAGACATGATGACAACCCAAGCACCATGTTCCGGTTACTCAATTCAGACGTCTCTAAGCGGGTTATTTTGCCTTACTCATGATAACTTGTTAGCGGAGTGAGTGCAAAGAAATTGGGCAGCCACACGAACCTTTTTACGCGAGATGTAATGACAACCCAAGCACCACGTTTCGGTTACTCAGTCCGATGTACAACCCCAATTTTTCACTCTTAACATTCGTATCAGAGGAGTATTTTTTTTTTTGCATTCAAAAATTTGACATATGATAAAAAGCATGCAGTCAAGCAAACTTATAATTCCCAAAAATTTCTTACCCACGAAGTTTAGGTTATTGAAAAGTTTATGTGTAAATAACTAAATAGCTAAATAGGAACCATAAGTGTACCATCCCAATTTATCAAAAGAAAAATTTTACCTTTTATCGAAAACATGCCAAAATAGAGATGACAGATAAGCAAATTAGAACCAATTTATATTTCCCTCCCCCTACTTATTTTACATTGTCCCAATGTAATTTAAAAAATAAAAGTAAAGATAAGTAGGAGAAAGAAAGAAAAAGAAACTCCCCATGTATTTCAACGTCGTGGAGGGTGGTCTCGTAGATAGAGTGGGCCTTGGCTGAAATAAAAAGAATTTTGTGGGTTGACATGTGGAATTTAATTTTGTCTTGGAATATTTTCCTGCAAAAATAAAAATGAAAATAAAATAAAATAGTAATAATAAATTTTTTTTCAAATTTATTAGCTAAGCTATAAACTCGAGAAATAAATTATTAAAAACCAAGATTACGAGATTTGGTAAAATAGTCGTGATAAATGCACCAAGTAAATTCCCAGGAAAGAGAGGTGAGTCACAATGGACATTCTTAAGTACCAAGTCTTTCCTTAGACAGAACTAATCCTCGACATGCATTTTCATTTTCCATTTTACCAAAAATTTTATTTGCATAAAGGAAAAGAAAATTTGGGTTGCCTCCCAATAGCGCTTTGTTTAACGTCGTTTAGCTCGACGACCTGTGTTATTCAATTTCGTTATCCTTTTGTAATAGACTGCAAAGCGGTTGCATGATCTTCAAGAAGTCTTTTATGAATCGTCTATAAGATCCGTACACCGTGAAGTCATTCATGAAGACTTCAATGATTTTCTTGACATAATCGGAGAATTTGCTCGATATGCATCTCTGGAAAGTGGTCGGAGCATTATATAGTCCAGATGGCATTCGTCTATACGCAAACGTTCCGAAAGGGCACGTGAAAGTTGTTTTGTCTTGATCCTCAAGGGCCACCGGAATTTGGAAAAATCCTGAATATCCATCGAGACAACAATAATGAGTCTTACCAGCTAATCGCTCGAGCATTTGATCGATGAAAGGAAGTGGAAAATGGTCTTTCCGGGTAGTTGAGTTCAACTTCCTGTAATCGATGCAAACCCTCCATCCAATTTGGATTCGGGTAGAAACTAGCTCTCCTGACAAATTTTTCACCACTATCACGTCAGAGATCGGGTATATCATTTCAGCATCCAACGGTTTCTGGATTTCTGATTCCATTCTGACTTTTGGATCAGAGATCTATTTTTCCCGTTCATTGTCTTGCCCATGACTTTTGTCTGGAACTGTTTCCAAAACTTTTCTGCTACGAAGAGTTATTGCACTTACATTCTACCTAGGATTCGGCTCTATCTGGGAAGGTAATTTACCTTAAGACTCTAAACGATTAACTGCCATCGAGAGTTTACTAACTTGATTAGTTAACTCCTGTATTGATACATCTGTCCTCTGTTGATATTTTATAGCATCGACGGCAAGTCTTTCCACAATAGCTTCTAGAGATGTGCTCAGCTTGGGTGGCAGTTGCAGTGGTTGCAAAGGTCTCGGTTGGTATGACGGATTATATCGGGGATTAGCTCCGTAATTCAAGTTGGGATGATCCTTCCACCTGGGATTGTAGGTGTTGGAGAAAGGATCATAGCGTCTTTGCGGAGGTCTCGGAAAGCCTCCGACATCGTCAACATGTGCCGTTGAATTTTTATTAAGGATTGGGCACAAATCCGTCGGATGTTCAGATGTAGTACAAATTCCACACAGCTGGGTCAGATTCTTCTTTTCTGTAAGCATAGTTTGAACAATATTAGTGAGCTTATCCAATTTATCTTCTAAGGATGAAACGTTTACCCCATTAACCCGTCTTATGGGTTCTGAATTCGGCCGATACTGTTGAGAATTTGCCGCCATGGTGGATATCAGTTCTCTTGCCCTTTGAGGAGTCATATTGACAAGCGCCCCTCCACTAGCAGCGTCAATCATTTTCATTTCCATAGGGAGCAAACCCTCGTAGAAATACTGAAGAAGTGATTACTCAGTGAAACCTTGTTGAGGACAACTTGCATACAGTTTTTTGTATCGCTCCCAATAGTCATAGAGCGATTCACTCTCCATTTGGCGAATTCCCACTATGTCTCTCCTAAGTTCAGCTGCTCGCGATGCTGGGAAAAATCTGTCAAGAAAAACACGAGATAAGTCATCCCACATTGTAATAGAACCGGGAGGTAAGTAAAATAACCATTCTCTTGCTGTATCAACTAAAGAAAAAGGAAAGGCCCGAAGTTTAATTTCATCTTCGGTTACTCCCTGTGGTTTCATGCTTGAGTAGACCATGTGGAATTCTCTCAAGTGAGTGTGTGGATTTTCGTTCTTCAAGCCTCGAAAAGTGGGCAAAAGGTGGATCAGGCCTGACTTCAACTCGAATAGGGTTTCTGCAGTTGGATAGTTGATGCATAACGGTGTTTTCTCGTTGGGAGCAGCAGCTAGTTGACGAATGGTTCGGTTTGCCATCATTTCTGGTTCACCGAGGTTGTCTTCTGCCTCTTTTGTTTCACAAAGTGGTTTGGTCTCAGGTTCAACCACTTCGACTTGTTTTCCGCGTTGAATTGCTTCTACACGTTTAAGAACTTCCATCTCTTTACGTCATGCTCGTGCTGATTTTTCGATCTCTGGGTCGTATTAGAGATCTCCGGATGAAGATCTGGTCATGAAGATGATTTAAACAATTATAAGTGTTGCCAGTCCCCGGCAACGGCGCCAAAACTGATGGGTGTCGAATCCACCAATATAAACCTACACCTTAAATTGCAAATTATGCAGTATAGGGAGTAGGGTCGATCCCTCAGAGACTGGGTTTACTGCAAATTATTCCTCTCTTGACCATATTTATGTCGGGGTAGTTGTCGTGCCCAAGAAGTTCAGGGGGATAAAATTTGAAAACCTAAAATAAATAAAAAATGCGTGAAAAGAAAAAAAGTTGAAAACAGAATAATAAAAATAGTTAAATAAATATGAAGGAAAATTAATTAGAATAAGCTCAGCTTTAGGCACGGGTTTTCCTCGTCTTTGAACCAATCCTCAAAATTGGATGAACTCCTCTTTTCCAATAAGCTAGTTATAGCTACCAAGGACGCCTCGGACACCAACTCTTCCTTGTGTAAATTAGTTATGGAACGTCCAATAACTAACCCTTACCGATCGAACAACCACGAAACGTTCGTGATTTAGAACTCCGGCAGCTTTGCGTTCTAGAAGAGCCTAGCTCGAACCAATGCCCTCAACCGCGTGGGACATTTAAATCCGGTTACTACTTCCCTTGACGGAACCAAACAGCAATCTCCACTTGGCACGCCAATGTTTTCACAGAAAACCAATTAGAAACGTTCCTTTCGGAATTCCAACTGTACGTCTAATCACACTAAATCAAACGACGTCTTTTTTGACTTAGTGTTGATCTGACTTTGTGAGTTGACAAAATCATACTCTTAATCTGGAGAAGTAATAAGTACTGGAATATTAGGAGTTAAATGGCTCGAGTTCATAACTCACGGGTTTTGACGAGGCTAATTTCGGCCTAAAGCTGAAAATTGGTTTAGTTGGCTAAGGTTTGGGGCATATTGGTATTGGAATAATTAAATAAGATTGAATAAATGAAAAAAAAAATGAAAGTGAGTGGTGAAGGTGACGCAAGGTTGGAAATTAATTGCTGACAAAAAAAAGGAAAGAAAAGATTGAATTGCAAGAGATAAAAGCTTAATTTAAAAACGAAATGATTAAAAACTTGATGGAAAATTTTATGAAAAGACTTGATGAAAAACTTAAAACGAACTTGCTACAAAACTTGAAGAAAACTTGGTAGTTAAAAACTTGATAAAAGAACTAAATGAAAAATACTTGAAGAAAGAAAAACACTTAATGAAAGACTTAATTGAAAGCTTGATTTATGAATTGATGAATTGATATGAACAATGTAGCCTCTATTTATACTAGTGGCCTTGCTAAATTAAGAGCCAACTAGTATAGAAAATCAAGGAAAATATTCCATAATATAAAAAATATCCCAAAATAATCTCCCACTAAGTCAACAATTTCAGCTAATTAATCTTGGAAAAATTCTTCTTTGGCCCTCTTTCTTTGCTTCTTTCTTCAATCTAGCCCAATTGTTTCCTTTTTCTTCTATTTAGTCCCAAATTGCATTCCTGCACAAAATTCAATAAATATGGCAAAATTAGTGGTGCATTCTCATAAATTAACCAATTTAATTACATAAAATATGTAACTTTAGCATTTAATCAATACTGGTGGGATGCTGCCTATAGATGCATGAGGCGCTATGATTTCAGTTTAAATGTAGGTTGTGCAACACTACCACTCACTGCTTGGTACAAGTATGACAGGCATCCTTTTACTTTGACTTATTCTGATGATTCTGAGCCTTCTCAACTTTACTGTGATCTTTGCGAAAAAGAAAGAGAGCCAAATAATTGGTTTTACTACTCTGCTAATTGTGATAACTCTCTTCATCTCAATTGTGGTCTTGGGGATCTCCCATATATGAAGCTTGGGATCAAATTGAAATATTATAGGCATAAACATCCATTCACTGTTGAGAAAAACATTTGGAATTGCCCTCCATGTAAGGTATGTGGTGAGGTTTGCAATGGGCAGGCCCTAGAATGTAAAGAATCTGAATGCAATTTTACCGTCCACTGGAATTGCCTTCGGAGACTCTGGCGAATCATTTGAATGATATTCCACTCAAGTTTAAGAAACAGAGAAGCCGCAATATGAGAGATGTGTTGTGTTGTATGGAAGGTTGTGTTAATTTTGATAATTAATGTTGATTTGATATTCATAACAATCCACATCAGTAAAAATTAATTATTCAATCTTATTATAGATTCTTATTATATTTGCTTTTTTTGATATAATGCTTAGAACTACCTATAGCCCCTCCTCAACTCATGAATAGGAGTATCATGTGCTTCAATAAATCCACGTCCTCCTGCATTGAAAATAATGCTCATGCTAATCGAATTAAAACTCAATCGGCTACTTACTAATTTTGAAAATATTCAAAATTATTTTCTTAAGTAATTTAATATTGAGCTGTCAATTTTAAAATATTAATATATTAAATTTAAAAAAAAACTCTAAATGGAACTTCGATCTCTTGAATCTATAAAAATACAAAAATAATGTTGAGTCTGGAAATTTAAATACAAAATCATTCTTCCATTGATAAATGCATACAAAATTGTGTGTGATTGTTAAGACCAAAATATAAGCGGATTTGGTGTATCTTATTATATTTGCGCAGTGGATACAAAATAAAACTGTATATATGTTTTAGCTTTACGATTTAGGTTAATTAAGTCAACTTACATATTCTAATTAATATTATTATAAAAATACATAATAATTTTGATACCTAAACTTTAATTCTATTTATTATTGCCATATATCCTTCTAATGGAATTAAAATCTTACCAATTGTTGGACTAATTAGTTAGAAAAATTTTAATCAAAGTCAAGGGATTTGAAAATAATTATACCAAAATTTATTTTAAAAGCCGAAATGAAAAATACTAAGACCAACCGAAGCCCGGCACAATTTAGCCCATCAACGCATCTACCCTAAACTTCAACTTTGCCCTCACACTACCCAATTCAATCTAGGCTTAATATAAAAATTGCCCCCTAAATTATATTCATTTTCTCAGATAGGTATCTTACCTTTTTTTTTTTTTTTGTCAAATTGAGTACTTAAAGTAATTTTTTCCCGCATTGGTACCCTGTTAGTTCTCCATTGGTCAGCCATTAGTCAACATTGTTCAATGTTCAATGATGATGTGGCCCAATCACTAATAAGCACGTGGCAAAAAAAGCCACATAAGTAAACCATCTCATTCTTTGTATAAAATAATTTCAAAAAATAAAAAATTTAGAAAAATTAAAATAATTTTTTGATTTTATATTAATATTAATTAAAAATAATATTAAGAAATATTTTCACACCCTGTCCCTCTCCCACGGTCCCCCACCATCCTCACCCAACCCTTTCCCTCTGCTAACCCTTCAATCCTTTCTTTCTTCGACATTGATTCTTTGTCTCACAATTCCCTTCAAATCCACCCACCACATGTTTGAGAAAATGACCCTTAAAAAAATAAATTTTGAGCCTGAAATTGGTGTTTTCCTTTTCATGTATTGGATTTGCTTTCTTATAGTAGGATTATTTTGGTACCTAGGTTCACATTGGTACCTAAGGTTTAATTTGGTTCAATTACGTACTTGAACTTGACGTCTTGGTTCAAATTGACTTTTTAATCTAAATTAGTACTTGAGTTAGATGACGTATTTGAACCAATTTGAACTACGAAGTCAAGTTCGGTACTAATTTGAACCAAAATGGAAAGTTTAAATACCTATTAAGTACTAAATTGAACCTTGAGGTTAAATATTAATCAAATTTATGTTTTTTAATCATTCGAATAAATGGAAAATTTGTAATTTTAGCTCTTCGTGAAAATTAATCATATAATTTAAGCTCTTTTAGAATAAAACTTTTAACTTCGGTCTCAAAATTTTAAAATTTTATCTTAGCCCCCGCAAAGTTTTGGCTTCGTCACTATAGGGGACTGTCACCCAAATATGAGTTTTCGTATAAATGATGATATTATAAATTAATATATATAGTAAAAATTCTATTTTAATCCTTTAAAATGAAAACAATTCTATTTAATCCCTTTAAATATGATAAATTACATTTTAACCTTTCAAAAATTTATAATTTAATTTAGATCCAAGGGAAGGAGGTTCTATTGGTTGAGCTCATCCACCACACCAAACATTAATTATTGGCAAAAAGAAATTGTTACAAACTTACAATGCATGGAGAAAACATAGAAATGTACGAAAAGAAAATCCCAATCCTTTTGCATTATTTCTCAATATCAAGAGTATTTTTAGTGATTATGTTGAGATTTCCTATAAAGTTCTCTTCTTTTTTTCAAGAAATCCACAACTCTGGAGTAATCGGGGACATTGTCTTTGATCACAGGGTGTTCGCTGAAATGCCTGACCCAGGCATGCAGGGGTGGGAAGCTATCGGCTTTAATGAACTTTACTCGCCCCACCACCTCTTCCATGGGTGCCAACATATGAATAACCATTCCAAAAACAAGGTCAGTGACGCCAATTTGGTCGCCACCGAAGAACTTTTTGTCTCTAAGACCATGTTCCTCAATCGTCCTCAGAATGTCATAGTTGTTCTCGATTGCCTTCTGCTGTTCTTCACCGAATTTACGAAAGAATTCCCACATTGGTTGAGTCTGCAACCTTATATTAATAAGGTTAGGATCAAACATTACTGGTCTGCTAGTGGTTTGAGACTAGATCCCTAGATTCGAGGGGGTGAAATTGGCTTTAAAATGGATTAATTCGAGTTTTAAATTTTTTTATCATTTTGGATTACTTGTTTTGGCCATTTTGGGTTCGATTTTATACACCAAACAAAACATTAATTATTGGCAAAAAAAAAATTATTGTTACAAACATACAATGCATAAAAAAAAAAGAAGTAAAAATGCTACAAGAAAAAGAACAATCAATCCTTTTGGATTATTTCCCAATTTTTAGTTCTTAAACGATCAAAAGTACCTTCTTTCTTTTTTCTAGCTATTCTGTTGAGAATTCCTATAAAATTCTCTTCTTATCTTCAAGAAATCAACAACTTTAGTGTAATCAGGGACATTGTCTTTGATCACAGGGTGTTCGCTGAAATGCTTGGCCCAAGCATGCAGGCGTGGGAAGCTATCGGCTTTGATAAACTTATATCCCACCACCTCTTCCATAGGCGCCAACATATGAATAATCATTCCAAAAACAAGATCAGCTATGCCAATTTGGTCGCCACCAAAGAACTTTTTGTCTACAAGACCATGTTCCTCAATCGTCCTCAGAATTTCATAGTTGTTCTCGATTGCCTTCTGCTGTTCTTCGCCGAATTTACGAAAGAATTCCAACATTGGTTGAGTCTGCAAACTTAAGGTTAGGATCAAATATTACTGGTCTACAAGTGGTTTCAGACTAGATCCCCAGATTGGAGGGGTGAAATTGGTTTTGAAATGGATTAATTCGAATTTTAAATTTTTTTACATTTTGAATTACTTGTTTTGGTCATTTTGGGTTGGATTTCTTGATGGTGTAGCTTGTTTTTAAGTTTGGATTGGGCAAGTTTTGATCAGTCAATCCTGGATTTGACTTCATTCCATTACTTTTTAGTCTATTAATATCCAATGCATCATTCTCTAATTAATATTCACATTTAAATGGTGATGATAATTGTATTAGATATTATTAATGAAAAAAAAGAGTAGTGGAGTAGATCTTAATCCGTTGATTCTAACCCAAACTCAAAAAATCAATCCAATTATATTGAATCTGAACAAAAAATGACTTATATCCAAAATGATTTAGAATGATCTTAATCCAAAATGACTTGATCAAGTACCTCGAATTGACTTGAACTCAAGATGACTCAAGCAGTAAAAAAAAAAAAAAACCAACTAGTAAATTGGAAATATCCGAACCGAAAATTACCCAAATGTCACAAATTCAAAACTGATTTAAACTTGAAGTGACTCCGGCCCAAAACAACCCAAAGTTTTAAAAACTAAATTAGAATTATCAATCGAGCAAGTCTTAGCTCAATCGACACAATTACTATTGCAATAACTAGAAAGACGTGGGTTTGAGTTTAAAGATAAGGAGAGGTTATATGTAAAAATACATGAGTTTGAAATATTGACTTATGATGATTAAATCAGACAAATTAATTGAATTGAACTTCCAGACTCAAATCAGAATTGACAAGAGAACAAATTTGGGAAGAAAAAGTAGATTAAAAAAATGAGGAAGCATATGACAAATGTTGAACAAAATCAAGCTAACACATACCTTTTCCTCAATGAATTTGGCCCAAAATCTAGTTACGGATCTCTCGTAAGCATCTTTTGGCAACAAAGGATTATGTGGCCACACTTCATCTATATATTCCAAAATAACCAATGACTCTGCAATTGGCTTTCCTCCATGAACGAGCACTGGGATCTTTTTATGAACTGGGTTGTACTGCAACAACAGATCACTCTTATTATAAGGCAGATCTTCTTCAATGTATTCATATTCCACACCTTTTAGCTTTAATGCCCAAATGACCCTTCTACTAAAAGGACTTGGCCAAAACCCAAAGAGCTTCACTTCATCCATGGTGTAGTGTTTTGGTCTCTGTTTTGTGAAGTAAACTAGGGGTCATTATATAATTGTTTTAGGTGGGGGGATTTGGACTGTTCTTGGTCAACCTAAATACAATCGTCATGGATGATGTATCGCAATTACTAATACTATGGCTTGCTGCAAATTATATTTTGCCAGATTCTCCATTTAAATTATGCATATATGCCGGGTTTTTTTTTTAATTGGTTAAATAGGTCTTTTTTTTCAAGATTTAAGGAAGTAGGTTAATTTTGATGAGAGTGTATGAAAGTGCGTCCTGTTGGACGAGCTTTTGCTGACACATCAGGAAAAGGTGCCAAGTTAAAAGCGTTTTCTGAAAATTCCAAAGAAAGCTCGTCCAGCTTCCTGCCAACTGTGCAGCTGGACACGTTTTTCATACTCTCTCTCCAAAATCGGTTGAGTTCTTTAAATCTTCAAAAAAATGGCCTATTTGACCAATTAAAAAAACAACGGTATATATGACTAATTTAGCCCAATTCTTCACTTTTCTTGACTGTAATAATAATTTTTAAGTCCATACAATTACATTTTTGTGATTATAATTTATACCATGAATTTATTAAAAACTCTTAATTTTTATAAAATGGTCAATATTATTTTAAGGATATTTTTGTTTGGCTTAATTGAAAATGAGGTCCTTAAACTATGTCCTTTGTTTGAGTTAAGTTCTTAAATTTTTTTTGACCGAATTAGACACCTAAATTTTATTTCGTAATCGAAATTGGCCCCTATTTTTCACATTCGTTTGAAAAATCATTCCAACCAATCAAAAAGTGTCATGTCACTATCTCATTAAAATATAATCAAATAAAAATGTTATATTAATATTAAATAAAAAAGATTACCTCCCAACTAAAAATATATAAAAAAGATCATGGCATCAACCAAAAAATATTTAAAAAAGATGTAAATAAAAACAAACAGAAATTTTATATATTAATATATATGCCTTGATCATCAAACAAAAACGTCAACCTTCCAACTAAAAATCAGCAGCACTTTTACTTATATATATATATATGGTCCCCTCTTCCTTTACTTATTTGAGAAAATATTCCAAGAGCTCCCATAAAATATTCAGTAAAATGGAGTGGGAGTTGGAGGTAAAATTGGATTGAGTTATCCATCTAGATTCGAAGGTTAGTCCAATATTTGAAAGAGTTTAGATAAAGATATTAAATTTAAAAATAAATATGAGCAAAAAAATTAGGCTCGTTTAAAATATAGAACAAACCCATAAACACCTCTAGTGAGAAGGTGGGATTGTGGGAGGGAGAAGGAAAGAGATGGTGATGGTGGAAGGGAGGGGAGAGGAGAGGGATGGAGTTGAGGTATGTTTTATTTTATTTTGATGATGACGTGAGGCTCTTTGATTGGTTTTGGCTTTTTTTTTTTTTTAATGAAGTGTAATGGTAAGGGTTAATTTCAGTTACAGAAATAAAATTTAAGTACTTAATTTGACCAAAAAAAAAAATAGGTACCTAACTCAAATAAAGGGCATAGTTTAAGGACCTAATGTTCAATTAAGCTTTTTTTTATGTTTTTATATAAAATCTAGAAAACACATTCACGTAATGAGATTCGAACTCAAAACATCATGAATTTTATTCTCTCAACTTTACCATCTCAATTAAAAAACATATTTAAGTATTTATTTCAAAATTTAAATCTAGTTTAAATAATTGGTATGAATTTCTTGAGCAAGAAGAGCATGGGTGAAACTAGGGGTCCTCGGCCCCCTAAAATGAAAAATTTTCTATTTAAGTTCTTTAAAATTTTTAAAATTTTAAATTAGTAAAGGTAAAATTATACTTTGACCTCCTAAAATATAAAAATTTGATTTAATCATTTTAAAAAAAATAAAGATATAGACTATTAAAATGATGAAATTACATTTTGGCCATCGTAAAAATTACAATTATAATTTGCCTCCTCTAACTAAAAAATGGACAAATTAATCATTGTATAGTCGATCAAAGAGCAAACTAATATTTTTATTAAAAATTTCATTCATTTTTATTGTTAAATACTGACGTGGTTGAATGAGCAACTAAACAGTGACACTTGGTGTGCGATGTGTACCTTATGTTGACATAGAGGAACTAATTTAAGTAAAATGAATGAAATTTTTAATAGAAGAAATAGACGATTTTTTTAATAAGCAACTAAACAGTGTTTTTTTTATAATTAAGGTATCATATATATTTATTTTACCCATGTGTTGATTTGATGATCAGGGTGTTCACCGTCTCAAATGAAATCTAGGTTCAAGTCACGCTAATCGCATTGCTGTTAGAACTTTTCTCTCCTCTTATAATTTACCAAAAAAAGATAATTTATCTTTGATGTTTTAGAAACGTGTCATCATGTCGAGGGAGCATTTGACTATAAAATCAAATTGTGCTAATGTGTCGATATGTAATAAGTGAAAAATATTTTAGAATTGTTTTAGAACAAACTACTACTTAAATTATTCGAAAATTCTATTTTATTATATATTATATGTGTATGTATGCTAACATATATAATAAATTAACAAAAATAAAATAAAATAAGGTTACTTCTTTTTTCATGTTTCTTACTCGTTGAATTCTGTAATAATCCGGTTTTTTGTAGTGTTGGAAAGTGAAATATCGACACTTCATTTCCGTAAATCAAATTTGTAAAATTCATTATTAAATCACACTCAACAATTTTGAGACCTTGAGAATTTTTTTTTTTTTTAACTTTTGAAGTTTGCATGTTAAATAGTTGTTTCGTCATGGGGGAGACTGTCAAAGTGGTGAAGGCAAGGAGCAAGCTTGTGCTTGTGACAGCAACTTGGGGAAGATTTCGGGAAGTTTCCTTGAAATTTACGCACTTACTCGTTTCCTTAATTGCCAGGTTGAAAAAAACTAGTTGGTGACTTCAATTAAGTTGGCTGAATTTTATGAATAAACTGTGAATTAGCTGCTGTTGATTTTCGGTATGTAGCAAATAAAACATGCTGGAAATTTGAAGAAATCGTTGTCCAAAATGACTGTTGTTTTCATAAGACATATGAAGAAATGGTTTCTAAATTGGCTGCTGTTCGGTTATGGTGCGAGTTTAATTCATTTCTTTCTTGAATGGTTGGTTGTATTCTTATTTTGGTAGGTGGGGTGAATAAAATTCGATTCGATTTTAAAAATTTGATAAAAAATTTAAAATTTAAATTAAATAGTTCGAATTAATAAGTTATTTAGATAAACTCGAATAAAAAATCAAATTTTTTGGTTTAATTTGAATATGAACTCGAATATGAATTACACAATTCGAGTTATCTGAAAATCTAAATAAAAAACGCAAAATTCAACTTCAAATTAACGTAATCTGAACTTACTAAGTAACGATCTCTTCAAATTCAAGCTAAAAATCATCAATTAAACTTTAATGGCAACTTTCTGAGCATCTAACAATTGAAGAAAATAATACATGTATTAGCTAAATGAAGCTCCCGTGGTTCAAACTTTATAAAAATCTTAAGGAAAGAATTTAATTCCGGTGATTAATTTTGGATTAAAATGGAAAAGAAAACAAAGATGTTTTTCCTTCTTTTCAGCTTTGGATGGCCAAACAAAATGAGGAAGATGATAACTTCATCTTTCTCTCCACTCTCTTAGTATTTGTACTGATCGAAATTATTGAACTAACAAAGCAGTGACTTGATCAGTTTGAATTTTGAAAACCTTCCATAAAAGAACACAAGTGTCCAAACCCTAATTCGATTTTGATGTCAACATCATCTCTCTACCAAGCTTCAAGAAAGTAGACATCTTATTGGTATCAGGCAAGTTGTCTTTGATTACAGGGATTGATTTGAAATTTTGGATCCACGAGCTCACTCGAGGGAACTTGTGTGGCTCAAAGATTTCAAGCCCTACTACGTCTTCGAGAACCCCAAGCCAGTGAGCAACAAAGGAAAATGCAATGTCCACCATGTTTATCTCGTCTCCGCCAAAGAACTTTTTCACTCCTATCAGCGCATGTTCTTCCATGACTTCCAACATTTCCAACCACTCCTCCACTGCCGCCTGTTGTTCTTCGCCATCGGCTTGATAAAGCTTTGACATTAAATAACCCTGTTTTAAATAAAGATATGGGATTTCTAGTATCAGCCATCAAAAGTTATGTACGATAAAAGATTTTCAAAGATTTCAACTACGTTAAAATATGCTACAAATCCTTATATTCTTTGTATGTTTAAAATTTAGTCCTCCTATTTTTGTTTTAAGAAATTTAATTCCATCACTTATAAATTTAAAAAGGGTTAAATCACTTCACTGGGTTTGAACTTAGCAACTACTCCCACATTGGAGCATGAACTTTTTCTTTTCAAATTAGTCCTTAAACTTGACAATTATTCTCATGGTATGGCCTGATAAAAGCTACTTATCATTTAATAAAGAATATTTTTAATTAACTCAATTTTAATTTATTTATTTTAATATTATGCTATCCTATAAAAACCTTATGTTTAAAAATTTAATTATGGTTTAGAATAAGGTAAAATGTTTAGAAAATTAAGAATAAAATGTAAAATATAATTTTTTTATAATTCAAAATCTATATTTATCAAACAATATAATTATATTCCGTAATTAATTTTAAGTAATGTATCAAGCAAAATTTATAACTTAAATTCGGTACTTAAATTTTCAATACTTAATTTTTCAACCCTTATTTTTTCTGCACTTAATCTTTCAGTTTATCAAAGAACACCTTAGTCCCTATATTTTCTTGAAAACCCTAATATTCAAGCCCCAACATGGGAATAATTGCCTAGTCCAAGCAATAACATGAGAACAATTACCACGTTTAGGGACTAACTTGGATAAAAAAAAGTTCAAGCCTTAATGTTGGAACAACTACCTAATTCAAGCCTTAACATGTGACCCAATGTGAGACTTGTTGCCAAGTCTAGGCCTCAAATACTGATTTAACCTATTTAAAAATGTAAATATAATCGTAAACATGATTTTTTTTTTGGGTTAAATTAAAGTTCATAACTTTTTTTTTTGTTATATGACTACCAAATGAATAACTATTTTTTTATTTCAAAATATCACACCAAAAAATTTTTAAAAAAATTAACTGTATTAACAATTGAGTTCGGGTTTAGAGTAAAAAAATTACCAATTTTATATGTCAATGACATGAAAAAAAATTAGTGAAATATTATTAAATAATTAGAAATAGACAATGGATGATGTGGTGGGAAGGGTCCATAAAATAGTTTCTCCCAATAAAACACTTAATAAATAATTTTGGCTGTAAATATAGATAAATAAATATAAATATAAAAAATCAATAAACGGGAAAATCGTCTTATGCATCAAATAAATAAATAAAAGGTTTAATTGCAAAATTAGTGTCTAAACTATATCAATTTTCTCCTTTTAAGTACTTAAATTTTTGGTAAAAATATACTTAAACTATTAATTTTGTTACATTTTACCTAAAAAGTGCACGATGGCAATAAAACATGCTACTGTATTTTTGGTAAAATAAGACAAAATTAACCATTTAAAAATCATTTTGCAAAGAAGAGAAAAAAAAAAAAAAACTCCTAGGCACCTAAGTGATAAATAGGATATAGTTGGAGGGTTAATTTTGTACTTAATCCAAAAAAGAAAAGAACAGATTTTACCTTGTCATCTGCAAATTTGATCCAAAACCGAGCAACAGCTCTGTCATAGGGATCAGCCGGCAGCAAGAGATTCTGCGGCCAAATTTCATCGATATATTGAAGGATGACGGTGGATTCACAGATCGGTTTTCCGTCATGAACGAGCACCGGGACTTTCTTATGAATTGGATTATATTGAAGAAGCAAAGGACTCTTGTTGCGGACATCTTCTTCAATATATTCGTAAGGTATGCCTTTGAGTTTCAGAGCCCAAATAACTCTGCAAGCGTACGGACTAAACCAAGCTCCGAACAATTTCACGACCGCCATGGTTGGGAGATTAATTCAGAGATTCTGAGAGCGCTGGGTGCAAATTTATAATAGGATTACTGGTCAAAGATTTGTCTAAGGTAACGATGGTGTGTGTTTTTTTCATGACATAATTCTAAATTTCACCCTCAATATTTATATTTTTTAAACTAAAAGTTAGAATTTGTCACTAAGACTTTTTTATACAAAGATGAAGTATTATAAAAGATTTTATATGATAATATAAGGTAACGTCATGCATGATGCAATATAAGGTAAGGTAATGTCATGCATGATGCATCT
This sequence comes from Gossypium turneri, assembly GCA_008044935.1. NCBI lineage: Eukaryota > Viridiplantae > Streptophyta > Magnoliopsida > Malvales > Malvaceae > Gossypium > Gossypium turneri. Next base: position 64,846,562 of record CP032573.1, read on the forward strand.
TTATTAATTGTTTTTAGAAATAAATTAGTGGGTGGTTGAATTGACTGTCATTAATTCGTGGATTTGATAAGTTGGATAAAGAGGTAAGGTAATTTCATGCATGATGAATCTTTATTAATTGTTTTTTTTTTAATTTGAATAAATGTTTTTAGAAGTAAATTAGTAGTTGGTTCAATTGATTAGATTATTAGTTCATCGATTTAATAAGTTCAATAAAGATATAATAATAAATTCATAAAAAAAGAATATTTAAGAAATTCAGTTTAACCGTCAATTGAATTGATTTTTTAATCAGTTCAATCGATTCGATGTTTTTTTTCGAATTTATATTTTGACTTGTTTCTAGTCCAACTGAACAATTCAATCCTATTTAAACACAAGTAAAAACTCCATATATAATTTTGAACCCCATATATAATTCAATATATAAATGTTTTTTTTATAATTAAGGTATCATATATATTTATTTTACCCGTGTGTTGATTTGATGATCAGGGTGTTCACCATCTCAGATGTGATCTGGGTTTAAGTCACGCTAATCGCATTGCTGTTATGACTTAACTTTCTTCTTACAATTCACCAAAAAAAAAGATAATTTATCTGTTTTAGCAAACGTGTCATCATGTTGAGGGAGCATTTGAATATAAAATCAAATCGTGCTAATGTGTCGTTATGTAATAAGTGAAAAATATTTTAGAATTGTTTTAGAACAAACTAATACTTAAATTACTCGAAAATTATTTTATTGTATATTATATGTGTATGTACGCAAACATATATAATAAACAAAAATAAAATAAAATAAAATTGATTCTTTTTTCATGTTTCTTACTCGTTGAATTCTGTAATAATCTGGTTTTTTGTAGTGTTGGAAAGTAAAATATTGACACTTCATTTCTATAAATCAAATTCGTAAAATTCATTATTAAATCACACCCAACAATTTTGAGACCTTGAGAATTTTTTTTTTTAACTTTTGAAACTTGTGTTAAATAGTTGTTCCATCGTGTGGGAGACGGTCAAAGTGGTAAAGGCAAGGAGCAAGCTTGTGCTTGTGACAGCAACTTGGGGAAGATTTCGGTATGTTTCCTTGAAATTTACACACTTACTCGTTTACTTAATTGTCAGGTTGAAGTAAACTAGTTGGTGACTTCAATTAAGTTGTCTGAATTTTATGAATAAACTGTGAATAGCTGCTGTTGGTTCTCGGTATGTAGCAAATAAAACGTGTTGGAAATTTGAAGAAATGGTTCCAAAATGACTGTTGTTTTCATCTGACATATGAAGAAATGATTGTCTAAAATGGCTGCTGTTTCCAGAACTTATTATGTCTGACAATGATCGTTGTTTTCATAATTTATTATGTCTGACATATGAAGAAATGGTTGTCGAAATTGGCTGTTCGGTTATGGTGTGAGTTTAATTCATTTCTTTCTTGAATGGTTGGTTGTATTTTTATGTTGGTTGGCTGTATTCTAATCCCATAGAGATGATAAATTTTGTCGCTCATAAATTCAATACAATGATTTACATTTCAATGACATCGAATCGGATCAATATCATGAATCATAATATTTAGGCTATCAAATTGATTCACCGTCAAAAATTGAATAGTTAAAGAATTTATTAGCTTTGAAGCCTATATGATGGCTTGATGACTAAGAGTGTTCATCACCTCAGGTGTGGGGGTTGAATTTGATTCGCGCCTGTTGTTCGTGTTTTACCCTATTATTGTAATTCACAAAAAAAAAAAATCTATCAACTTTCAACATATTATATTTTGAAAATTTCTAAAAAATGAATTAGACCTCTCTTCAACAAATTTAAATATAAAAAAGTAACTTCGAGTAAAAAGCATAAACACATGTAATTCTTCCAAAAATATATATAGTGCAATGCCGCATAAAGAGACAATAAAAAGATTTTTTATTTGGAATATTTTGAATACTATTTGGAAGTAAATTGAAAACAATTTGTTAAGTGATCAATTTGATAAAAATTGAAGTAAGGATTAAATTTTATGTAACGCCTCAAAATTTTAACTTTGGGTATTATGAATATGTGACACAAATATCTGTCAATTTTAATGGTTATGTATTTTGGGAATATTTGGGAGGTCCCAAGTTCAAGCTAGGACTTGGGGCAAATTTTGATATTTTTATAAATAAGCCATATCTTTGGTTAGTAGGCTTTTAAGTAAAAGTTGGCAAATAATTAACAAAATGGGCTTGCTGGTTTGGTAGATAAGTGGAGTGTTGGTGTGAGAGAGGTCATAGGTTTGAATTTTTGGGACGGCAAGGGTTGTATTTTTGCTCCTAATTTTGGCAAGAGTTCTACTGAACTGGGTTTCTGAGTGGAGGATGTGAGGGAGTGATTTTAGGAGTGAATTAGGGGATTATGGGAAATAATATCTAAAATCTGATCACTTTTTTTTGGGAAAAAAAAGAATCATTTTTCTCTCCATTTTTCTGACGTTTTCTCTCCCTCATCTATACCGAATTTTTCTTTCTTCTTTTCTTCTTACTCGATTATATTTTCTTTTCTTTCCTCTACTACTGCTGAAATTCCCTTGTTTCCCCTAAACCATTCTTTCCTCTTGATTTCGTAGCGTTAAGCAGCACTTGTGCAAATTCAGTAAGTTGTTGGGTATCATTTTAAGATATTATTTTGTGTACAATAGTCTAATTTCAGGGTGTTGGCAGCAGCATTTCACGAAGATTAAGGCTCTCTTCGTGATTTTCATAAACGTACCGATTTGAAGTTTTGCAGTAAATGTTCATCGTTTTATAGGTAAGTATTTTAGTTTCAGGATTTTGATTAATCACGAGGTAAGACTGATTATGGTGTTATTTGTTCAATTATAGGATTTGGAGTGCTCAGGGATTGTTTTAGCATCAAACAAAACCAGGTGTGTACCAGAATCACAAAAATAAGGGATTCGGCAAAAAGTCAAAATTGCTTACTATTTGGACAGCAGCAGTAAGCTAACTTTAAAAAATCATCATAAATTTTGGAAATCAAATTAGAGGATGAAAAAAATATGGGATTAAAGATATTTAAGTCTAGTTTCTCATAGAAGAAATGAAGTAAGAAAAGAATTTCATATTATGAGATATTTGAATTTTAGTGAGACATGGCAGAATGATTTTGGAATCCCTAGTCTTGACTTTAGAAAATTATCAAAAATTGGAGAAAAAAAATTATGGGTTAGAATTTATAAGTTTAAAATCCTGAATGAGTCTATTTTCAAGAGAAATAAACAGGAACATCATCCTAATTCTGTACAAGAAGATAATTAATTTTTAGTGCAGAGAGGTTGAAATTGTCAAACAGCAAGATAGGGGAAATTTAAAGAATAAATTGTACTTATTGGCTAAACTAATAATTTTGAAAATTTTATGGTAAGAAGATATGTGAGTCTAGTTTCAGGGAAAATTTTTGGATCTTAATTCCGAATTCTATAGCTTAAGATACAAATAATTTAGTAACAATGACTCAAGTAGATAGCTTTGAAGGATCATATAAGTAAATAGTGGAAACACGTATGAATAATTAACTAGCACGAGTTACATTAAAATAGAACACGAGGCCAATGCCAAATTGGGCCATGTGGGCAACACGGGCGAACATCATGGGCTTGTAGGCCCATTTTCACTGTTTGACCGATAAGGTTGCACGGGTCGCCCAAGTCAACTGTGAACCTACTGTAGGGTCGGTAAGTTTACCTAAACCCCTAATTGACTGAAATGACTATATGACTGATATGATTAAGCTTGATGATGTCCCACTGATTTGATACTGTATGCCCTGTTTACATGCATGATATTATGTTATAGCATGTCATATTTGTATATTGCATTGCATTGGGTTGAGGGATTATAATGTTCGGAGGAAGTGTACTGAAAGGCCTCAGCCTAATTTACTGGCAGCTCAGCTGTAAACTACTGTCTAATGCCGCATTTGTTGTACTACTTGGAGTGTAGGGATGGGTGGGTTGATTATATCCCCACATGGAGAGTAGGGTTGGACGGAGATGGTGTGTAGAGGCTGGATGGGTAGGATTTTTGTGATTGCATATCTGTTACTGCTACTGATACTGTGATGGGCTAAAGCCATACTGCATGACTTTTTTTGTACTGAGATGGGCTAAGGCCCAAATTGGACTGATACTGAAAAGGCTTAAGTCCAGACTATGATTATTTGTTTACTGTCTGTTCATTTGTATGGGTATTACACACAGAGTTTACGTAAACTCACCCCTTCTATTTAATCTATATAGGTAATCCCCAGATATAGGCGGATCGGTGCAGCGGAGGACTCAGTGGTGGTCACACGACTTCTTTTACACTGTTTATTACCTATTGATGATTTTACTTTTATTTGAGAGTATTTTGCTGTAATTATGACCTTTACAGATTTTGGTTTAAATTTGGATTTTATACAATTTTATGATTTAAATCTGCTAGTGTTAGGTAAAATTCGAGTTTTCAAATGAAATTAATGTTTTATTAAAAATATCACGAATACGCTAATTGTTTAAAAGCTTCCGCAATTAAAAAAAATGTTTTGAAATTGAATAACGATTTGTAAATGAATAATGTTTTGGAAACGAACGACACGATTTGAAATTAACATAAGATAATGAAAAAAATGGTTAAATAGAAAAGGGAATTTAACGACGACATATTTTTCGAAAAGCACTATCCTGTGATATTGTCAGATTCGGCCATAACGTCTAGGCCGGGTTTGGGGGTGTTACATTGTAAAATTTGTAAAATTTTAAATACTAAAGGTTGAGTAGTGAAATCTAAAAATTTGATGTAGTACTAAATTATATGATTATGAAATATGAAAATTGAAAGGTTGGGCATAAAATAGTAAAGTTTGAAATTATAGGGTTTAAATTGTAAAGATTCTAAAACACGAGTTTTAGAACTAATTTATATGGTTTGAGAATTTACAATTCTAAAATTAGAATATGAAAGTTTAATGGTTCAAAAATCATGGACTAATTTGTGGAAAATTTGATAAGAATTTTATAGTAGGAATTAAATTATAAAATCTCGAATTTTTGAAAGAAAAAAAAAAGAAAAGAAAAGTAGAGAGAGACTATTTTGCAAAACTAGGCAAACTGGAATTTAAGGCTGAATTGAAAAAATAAAGGCTTCCAAGGACTAAATCGTAAAATAGTATAAATTTGGGAGTTTGGGACTAAATCGTAAAAATTGTGTAACTATACTTTTAGGGGTCGTTTAGTAAATTTGGAAAAACATAGGAGTGGAAATTAGCAGATTTGTTACATAAGTGTTTATATGTAATATTTGAAAATTTTACTAAATTAAGTGCATTAAACTAAAATAATTGAGTAAAAAAAATTTCGAAACTTGAATTAGTAAAGATTAGATACATTAAAGTGAAGAGAATTATATTATGAAGTATATGTTAAAAAGAATATGGCTAAGGTTATGGTGACAAGATTCACTGAGGTCTAAGAATTTGAAGATCAACCTTATTCTGTGCAATATTTAGTGCAAACAGACTGTATTAGTGTTACATGAGCTAATGCGCTTTCTTAATAGTGTCGCGTAAAGCTGTTTATTTTACCAAAAGAAAAATAGGAAAGGCAAAGTATAGTTAGTATTAGTGAAAGGATTAAATTTTAAAATTAATTAAATTAAATATATAATTAAAAATTATATTGCAATAGGTACGAGGTTTTGGTTAATGTGTTTCAAAGTTCCAATACATGAATACTTCAAAGCTAAAAATGGTTAGTAATCTTTAATTGGTTTTGATACCATGAATGAGGTACTGATATCTTTGTTCTTAAAATCGTAAATTCGCCTGAAAATACTCTGGAAAAAGGATTTTGGTTTCTCTAATTAAAATTTTAATAATATACAATTTTAGAAAGAGATTTAATATCATATGGAGTCTGGATAATGTTAGAAAAGTAAGCAAGGGTTAGGGATTGAAACTGAAAATTTTAATGTGACATTCCTTGTCCGTATCTATTAACGAGTCAGGTAAGGGGTGTTACATCATCAGAACATCTGAAGTATAGCATGCATTCCATGCCTCATTAGTATAATCTTGTACGCTGATCTTATGGCATGGCAACTATACTTGAGACAGTTACTAAGATAACAATATTCCAACTACATATTTATATTCATGATCACTTACCACAGTTTCATATAATACTCATTTATGCCATGCTCATCTCAATTAAATTCATAACATTTCATATCATTATATACAAACCAAATCATGAGACAAGTAGAATAACAGCATATATATATATATATATATATATATATATATATATAAATTCAAACCATGAAAGTACAAATCGTATTAGCTAATCGTCTACAACTTTTGCCTTTTCTTTCTTTCGAGATGGCTCGATGTCGTCTTTAGCTAAGTTTGATAAATCAATTATAAAAATGGTATTATTTTCACTCAAACTCATGAAAATATATAATCAAATATATTTGCATTTTATTCATTTTAGTCCTTATATCCAAAATGTTCTTATTTTCCTGTAGTTAACATGAAAACAAAATTCGATTTCATATCCTTCCATTAGTGACCTTGTATTTTTAATCTATACCATAATTTTATAATAGCTTTTACTTTATTCAATTTTGCCCCTAATTTCACAAAATCATCTTTTAAGCTGAACTTAATTTCCAAGTTAATCCTTAACATAATCTAAACTTACTAAGTAACAATCTCTTCAAATTCAAGCTTAAAATCATCAATTAAACTTTAATGGCAACTTTCTGAACATTTAATAATGGAAGAAAATAATAAATGTGTTAGCTAAATCAAGCTCCCGTGGTTCAAACTTTATAAAAATCTTAAGGAAAGAACTTAATTCCGGTGATTAATTTTGGATTAGAATGGAAAAGAAAACAAAGATGTTTTTCCTTCTTCTTTTCAGCTTTGGACAGCCAAACAAAATGAGGAAGATGATAACTTCATCTTTCTCTCCACTCTCTTAGTATTTATACTATGATTAAGCCCTTAATTAGCTTAATTAATCACCATTAGTGGTCAAGCTAATTAAGATAAGTGGATGTAATCATACCATTCCACTGTCATATTTTAATAACAGTCAATTAATTCCAAGGTCCTAAAATTAATTATTAATTAAGTCCTCAATCATTTTTCTAAATTAAAATTTCAATAGCGGTTGAACTTTTACAAATTAGTCCCTGAACTTTAATTAATGGGTCATTACAAGTTAATTAAAAGAATAAATAATATTTTGGGCATATGAAAGATGTTTATTGGGCTGAAAAATTATATCAGATAGTTTATATACAAGATAAAACATATAATTGACATAATTAAAATAGAATTACTAGATCCAAAATTTCAACATAATAAAGGGACACAAACATAAATAAACCGCTCTCTTACCATATAAGTATAGATTAATAAATATAAAAATCAATAAATGGGAAATTGTCATATGTATCAAATAAATAAGGTTTAACTGCAAAATTGATGCTTAAACTATATCAATTTTCTCATTTAGGTACCTAAATTTTGTCAAAAATATACTTCAACTATTAATTTCATTACATTTTACCCAAAAATTGTACGATGTCAATAAAACATGGTACTGTGTTTTTTGGTAAAATAAGATAAATTTAACAGTTTAAATATCATTTTTGACCCCAAAAAAAAAAACCCTTAGACACCTAAGTGAGAAATACGATATAGTTTGAGGGTTATTTTTGTATTTAAACAAACAAAAAAAGATTTTACATTGTCATCAGCAAATTTGATCCAAAACAGAGCAACGGCTCTCTCATGGGGATCAGACAGCAGCAAGGGATTTTGCGGCCAAATTTCATCGATATATCGAAGGATGACGGTGGATTCGCAGATGGGTTTGTCGTAGTGAAGGAGTACCGGGATCGTCTTATGAATTGGATTATATTGAAGAAGCAAAGGACACTTGTTGGAGAGATCTTCTACGATGTATTCGTAAGCTATGCCTTTGAGTTTCAGAGCCCAAATTACTCTGTAACAGTACGGACTAGGCCAAGCTCCGAACAGTTTCACGACCGCCATTGTTGGGAGATTCGTCGATTTTCTGGTAGATTCTGAGAGCGGTGAGTGTAAATTTATAATAGGATTAGCAGTCAAAGCTTTGAGTAAGGTAAAGATGAAGTGTTAATAAAAGGAATTAAAGAAAGTATATAGAAATAATTTTATATTATAATACAAGGTAATGTCATGCATGATGCAATATAAAGTAATTTAAGATCAATGTCACTTGTCTCACTCCCGAGATGTTATTTTGTGTTATTTAGAGTTGAAAGATGAAATTCGAAGTTAAAATTTAATATAAACATTTTAAATATAATATCGACCATCGTTAAAGAATTTATTAGCTTTGAATCTTACATGATGGTTTAATGGTTAAGAGTGTTCATCACCTCAGGTGTGGGGCTGAGTTCGAGTCGTGCTTGTTGTTTGGATTTTACCCTATTATTGTAATTCACCAGAAAAAAAAAAAAAGAAAAGAAGAGAGAGGTTGTTTTGCAAAACTAGGCAAACTGGGATTTAAGGCTGAATTGAAAAAAATATGACTTCTAAGGACTAAATCGTAAAATAGTGTAACTATAAATTTAAGGGTTGTCTAATAAATTTGGAAAAATATAGGAGTGGAAAAGAGCAGATTTGTTACGTAAGTGTTTAAATGTAATATTTGAAAATTTTACTAAATTAAGTGTATTAAACTAAAATAATTGAGTAAAAAAATTGAAACTTGAATTAGTAAAGATTATTTTGTGCGACAAGATTATATTAGTGTTACATGGGCTAATGCGTTACCTTAATAGTGTTGCGAGCGTAAAGTAGTTTATTTTACCAAAAGAAAAAAAAAGGAAAGGCAAAGTGTAATTAGTATTAGTACATTTTGAGAAAGGATTAAATTTTAAAATTAATTAAATTAAATATATAATTAAAAATTATATTGCAATAGGTATGAGGTTCCGGTACATGTGTTTCAAAGTTTCAATACATTAGTAATCTTGTATTGGTTTTGATACTATGAATGAGGTACTAATATCTTTGTTCTTAAAATCGTAAATTCACCTGAAAATACCTTGGAAAAAGGATTTTGGTTTCTCTAATTAAAATTTTAATAATATACAATTTTAGAAAGAGATTTAATATCATATGGAGCCTAGATAACTTTAGAAAAGTAAGCAAGGGTTAGGGATTGAAACTGAAAATTTTAATGTGACATTCCTTGTCCGTATATGTTAACGAGTCAGGTAAGGGGTATTACATCATCGGAACATCTGAAGTATAGCATGCATTCCATGCCTCATCAGTATAATCTTGTACACTAATCTTATGGCATGCCAACTATACCCGAGACAGTTACTAAGGTAAGAATATTCCAAATACATATTTATATTCATGATCACTTACCATAGTTTCATATAATACTCATTTATGCCATGCTCATCTCAATTAAATTCATAACATTTCATATCAATATATACAAACCAAATCATGAGACAAGTAGAATACTTACCTCAAGCAAGCTAGTTTTTAATAGTATATATACATATTGAATTCAAATCATGAAAGTACAAATCGTATTAGCTAGTCGTCTACAACTTTTGCCTTTTCTTTCTTTCGAGATGGCTCGATGTCGTCTTTAGCTAAGTTTGATAAATCAATTATAAAAATGGTATTATTTTCACTCAAACTCATGAAAATATATAATCAAATATATTTGCATTTTATTCATTTTAGTCCTTATATCCAAAATGTTCTTATTTTTCTGTAGTTAACATGAAAACAAAATTCGATTTCATATCCTTCCATTAGTGACCTTGTATTTTTAATCTATACCATAATTTTATAATAGCTTTTACTTTATTCAATTTTGCCACTAATTTCACAAAATCATCTTTTAAGCTGAACTTAATTTCCAAGTTAATCCTTAACATAATCTAAACTTACTAAGTAACAATCTCTTCAAATTCAAGCTTAAAATCATCAATTAAACTTTAATGGCAACTTTCTGAACATTTAATAATGGAAGAAAATAATAAATGTGTTAGCTAAATCAAGCTCCCGTGGTTCAAACTTTATAAAAATCTTAAGGAAAGAACTTAATTCCGGTGATTAATTTTGGATTAGAATGGAAAAGAAAACAAAGATGTTTTTCCTTCTTCTTTTCAGCTTTGGACTGCCAAGCAAAATGAGGAAGATGATAACTTCATCTTTCTCATCACTCTCTTAGTATTTATACGATGATTAAGCCCTTAATTAGCTTAATTAATCACCACTAGTGGTCAAGCTAATTAAGATAAGTGGATGTAATCATACCATTCCACTATCATATTTTAATAACAGTCAATTAATTCCAAGGTCCTCAAATTAATTATTAATTAAGTCCTCAATCATTTTTCTAAATTAAAATTTCACTAGCAGTTGAACTTTTACAAATTAGTCCCTAAACGTTAGTTAACAGGTCATTACAAGTAAATTAAAAGAATAAATAATATTTTGGGCATATGAAAGATATTTATTGCGCTAAAAAACTATATTAGTTAGTTTAAAGACAAGATAACACATATAATTGACTTAATAAATGAAAAGGTCGATATAGGAGGGAGGGGTGGCAAACTAGTATGGACCCATTAATTTTTTTTATTTTGATTTTGATAATTTATTTAAACAAACTGATCGAAATTATTGGATTAACAAAGCAGTGACTTGATCAGTTCGAACTTTGAAAACCTTCGATAAAGAACACAAGTGTCCAAACCCTAATTCAATTTTGATGTCAACGTCATCTCTCTACCATGCTTCAAGAAAGTAGACATCTTATCGGTATCAGGCAAGTTGTCTTTGATTACGGGGATTGATTTGAAATTTTGGATCCACGAGCTCACTCGAGGGAACTTGTGTGGCTCACAGATTTCGAGCCCTAGTATGTCTTCGAGAACCCCAAGCCAGATAGCAACAAAGGAAAATGCAATGTCCACCATGTTTATCTCGTCTCTGCCGAATAACTTTTTCACTCCGACCAGCGCATGTTCTTCCATGACTTCCAACATTTCCAACCACTCCTTCACTGCCGCCTGTTGTTCTTCGCCATTGGCTCGATAAAGCTTTAACATTAAATAACCCTGTTTTAAACAGAGATATGGGATTTCTAGTATCAGGCATCAAAAGTTATGTACAATAAAAGATTTTAAAAGATTTCAACTAGGTTAAAATATGCTACAAATCCTTGTATTCTTTGTATGTTTAAAATTTAGTCCTCCTATTTTTGTTTTAAAAAATTTAATCCCATTACTTTTAAATTTAAAAAGGGTTAAATCACTTCACGGAGTTTGAACTTCGCGGGGTTTGAACTTATCAACTACTCCCACGTTAGGGCATGAACTTTTTTTTTGTTCAAATTAGTCCTTAAACTTGACAATTATTCTCACGGTATGGCATGATAAAGCCACTTATCACTTAATAAAGAATATTTTTAATTAACTCAATTTTAATTTATTTATTTTAATATTACGTTATCCTATAAAAACCTTATGTTTAAAATTTTAATTATGGTTTAGAATAAGGTAAAATGTTTAAAAATTAAGAACAAAATGTTAAATATAATTTTTTATAATTCAAAATCTATATTTATCAAACAATATAATTATATTCCATAATTAATTTTAAGTAATGTATCAAACAAATTTTATAACTTAAATTCGGTACTTAAATTTTCAATACTTAATTTTTCAACCCTTATTTTTTCTGCACTTAATCTTTCAGTTTATCAAATAACACCTTAGTCCCTATGTTTTCTTGAAAACCCTAATATTCAGGCCCCAACATGGGAACAATTGCCTAGTCCAAGCAATAACATGCGAACAATTACCACGTTTGGGGACTAACTTGGACAAAAAAAAGTTCAAGCCCCAATGTGGGAACAATTACCTAATTCAAGCCTTAACATGTGACCCAATGTGAGAATTGTTGCCAAGTTCAGGCGTCAAATAATGATTTAACCCATTTAAAAATGTAAATATAATCGTAAACATGATTTTTTTGGTTAAATTAAAGTTCATAACTCATTTTTTTTTTTTTTGTTATATGACTACCAAATGAATAACTATTTTTTTATTTCAAAATATCACACCAAAAAATTTAATAAAAAATTAACTGTATTAACAATTGAGTTTGGGTTTAGAGTAAAAAAATTACCAATTTTATATGTCAATGACATGAAAAAAATTAATGAAATATTATTAAATAATTAGAAATAGACAATGGATGATGTGGTGGGAAGGGTCCATAAAATAGGTTCTCCCAATACAACATTTAATAAATAATTTTGGCTATAAATATAGATAAATAAATATAAATATAAAAAAATCAATAAACGGGAAAATCGTCATATGCATCAAATAAATAAATAAAAGGTTTAATTCAAAATTAGTGTCTAAACTATATCAATTTTCTCGTTTTAAGTACCTAAAATTTTTGGAAAAAATATACTTAAACTATTAATTTTGTTACATTTTACCTAAAGTGCACGATGGCAATAAAACATGCTACTGTATTTTTGGTAAAATAAGACAAAATTAACCATTTAAAAATCATTTTGCAAAGAAGAGAAAAAAGAAATAACTCTTAGACACCTAAGTGATAAATACGATATAGTTGGAGGGTTAATTTTGTATTTAATCCACAAAAGAAAAGAACAGATTTGACCTTGTCATCTGCAAATTTGATCCAAAACAGAGCAACAGCTCTGTCATAGGGATCAGCCGGCAGCAAGGGATTCTGCGGCCAAATTTCATCGATATATTGAAGGATGACGGTGGATTCACAGATCGGTTTTCCGTCATGAACGAGCACCGGGACTTGCTTATGAATTGGATTATATTGAAGAAGCAAAGGACTCTTGTTGGAGAGATCTTCTTCGATGTATTTGTAAGGTATGCCTTTGAGTTTCAGAGCCCAAATTACTCTGTAACCGTAAGGACTAAAAAAAGATCCGAACAATTTCATGACCGCCATGGTTGGGAGATTAGTTCAGAGATTCTGCGAGCGCTGAGTGCAAATTTATAATAGGATTACTGGTCAAAGATTTGTCTAAGGTAACGATAGTGAGTGTTTTTTTTTTCATGACATAATTCTAAATTTCATGACATAAAAAAGAGAAATTGACAAAAATTGTAGGCCCTAAAAGTTGGAATTTGTCACTATAACTTTTTTATACAAAGATTAAGTATTATAAAAGATTTCATATAATAATATCATGCATGATGCTATATAAGATTTTATAAAAGATTTTATATAATAATATAAGGTAATGTGATGCATGATTGATCTTTTTTAATTGTTTTTTTAATTTGAATAAATGTTTTTAGAAATAAATTAGTGGTTGGTTGAATTGATTAGGTCATTAGTTCGTCGATTTGATAAGTTCGATAATGATATAATAATAAATTCATAAAAAAAATATTTAAGAAATCTAGTTCAACCGTCAATTTAATTGATTTTATAACCGGTTCAATCGATTCGATTTTTTTTTTGAATCTATATTTCGACCTATTTCCAGTTCAACCGAAGAATCCAATCCTATTTAAACACAGGTAAACACCTCATATATAATTTTGAACCCCATATATAATTGAATATATATGTTTTTTTAATAATTAATGTATCATATATATTAATTTTACCCATGTGTTGATTTGATGATCAGGGTGTTTACCGTCTCAGATGTGATCTGGGTTCAAGTCACGCTAATCGCGTTGCTGTTAGGACTTTGCTCTCCTCTTATAATTTGCCAAAAAAAGATAATTTATCTTTGATGTTTTAGCAAATGTGTCATCATGTCGAGGGAGCATTTGACTATAAAATCAAACCGTGCTAATGTGTCGTCGATATGTAATAAGAGAAAAATATTTTAGAATTGATTTAGAACTAACTACTTAAATTATTCGAAAATTCTATTTTATTATATATTATATGTGTATGTATGCTAACATATATAATAAACAAAAATAAAATAAAATAAGATTACTTCTTTTTTCATGTTTCTTACTCGTTGAATTCTGTAATAATCCGATTTTTTGTAGTGTTGGAAAGTAAAATATCGACACTTCATTTCTATAAATCAAATTCGTAAAATTCATTATTAAATCACACCCAACAAGTTTGAGATCTTAAGAAATTTTTTTTTTTTTGAACTTTTGAAATTTGCATGTTAATAGTTGTTTCTTCATGTGGGAGACGGTCAAAGTGGTAAAGTCAAGGAGCAAGCTTGTGCTTGCGACAGCAACTTGGGGAAGATTTCGTTAAGTTTCCTTGAAATTTACACACTTACTCGTTTACATAATTGCCAGGTTGAAGTAAACTGGTTGCTGACTTCAATTAAGTTATCTGAATTTTATGAATAAACTGTGAATTAGCTGCTGTCGGAAATTGGAAGAAATGGTTGTCCAAAATGACTGTTGTTTTCATAATATATTTTGTCTGACATATGAAGAAATGATTGTCTAAAATGGCTGCTGTTTCCAGAACTTATTATGACATTTTAGAAATGGTTGTCCAAAACGACCGTTGTTTTCATAATTTATTATGTCTCACATATGAAGAAATGGTTGTCTAAAATGGCCGTTGTTGGGTTATGGTGTGAGTTTAATTCATTTCTTTCTTGAATGGTTGCTTGTATTCTTATGTTGATAAGTGAAGTGAATAAAATTCGATTTGATTTTAAAAATTTGATAAAAATTTTAAAATTTAAATTAAATAGTTCAAATTAATCGAGTTATTTGGATCAACTCGAATAAAAATTATTATTTTTGGTTTAATTCGAATATGAACTCGAATATGAATTACAATATTCGAATAAATGGGAAATCGTCATATGCATCAAATAAATAAGGTTTAACTGCAAAATTGATGCTTAAACTATATCAATTTTCTCATTTAGGTACCTAAATTTTGTCAAAAATATACTTCAACTATTAATTTCATTACATTTTACCCAAAAATTGTACGATGTCAATAAAACATGGTACTGTGTTTTTTGGTAAAATAAGATAAATTTAACAGTTTAAATATCATTTTTGACCCCAAAAAAAACCTGACACCTAAGTGAGAAATACGATATAGTTTGAGGGTTATTTTTGTATTTAAACCCAAAAAAAAAAAGATTTTACCTTGTCATCAGCAAATTTGATCCAAAACAGAGCAACTGCTCTCTCATGGGGGTCAGCCGGCAGCAAGGGATTTTGCTGTTAAATAGCTGTTTCTTCATGTGGGAGACGGTCAAAGTGGTAAAGTCAAGGAGCAAGCTTGTGCTTGTGACGGTCAAATTCATGTTTCCTTGAAATTTACACACTGACTCGTTTACTTAATTGCCAGGTTGAAGTCAATTAAGTTGTCTGACTTTTATGAATAGACTGTGAATTAGCTGCTGTTGATTTTCGGTATGTAGCAAATAAAACGTGTTGGAAATTTGAAGAAATGGTTGTCCAAAATGACTGTTGTTTTCATCTGACATATGAAGAAACTTACACACTTACTCGTTTACTTAATTGCCAGGTTGAAGTAAGCTAGTTGGTGACTTCAATTAAGTTGTCTGAATTTTATGAATAAACTCTGAATTAGCTACTGTTGGAAATTTGAAGAAATGGTTGTCCAAAATGACTGTTATTTTCATAATATATTTTGTCTGACATATGAAGAAATGATTGTCTAAAATGGCTGCTGTTTCCAGAACTTATTATGACATTTAAGAAATGGTTGTCCAAAACGACCGTTGTTTTCATAATTTATTATGTCTCACATATGAAGAAATGGTTGTCTAAAATGGCTGTTGTTCGGTTATGGTGTGAGTTTAATTCATTTCTTTCTTGAATAGTTGGTTGTATTCTTATTTTGGTAAGTGGGTGAATAAAATTGGATTTGATTTTAAAAATTTAATAAAAATTTTAAACATCAAATTAAATAATTCGAATTAATCGAGTTATTTGGATCAACTCGAATAAAAAATCAAATTTTTTGGTTTAATTCGAATATGAATTACACAATTCGAGTTATTTGAAAATCTAAATAAAAAATACAAAATTACGTCATTTTGATAAATATTTACTTCCTCTAAAGTTAAAAGGCAAAATTACGTTGTTTTGCTAAATATTTACCCATCAGCCTTATTTTCTTTCTCGAATCCCTCCACTTTCCCTTTTTTCTTTACTCAAAAATAACCTAAAAGTTTGTAATTCGTCTACTAGTTAAATAATCAGTCCATGTAAACGCAATATTGAATATAAATAATAGGATTCGATAACTCAACTCGACTTGACTCGAAATTTTTTACTCGATTCACCTCAATTTAAAAAAAAATACAAATTGAGTTCGGTTGCTAAAATAGTATTCATCAACTTGACTAACTTAAATTTTTTTTTTTACCCTATTGAATGCTCACCTCTACTGGTAAGTGTGATGAAAATTGAGGGAAAAGTTTTGATGGTTGTCAGTTGTTGAGTGAGCTGTCGTGACATGCAAAACCCATGCATGTTGTCCGAATATGACTTATTGTTATGAAAATAATGTCCTGCTGGAGTTGATTAAATATTAATGTCCTATGCTGCAATTAAAAGATGTCATAGTGCTGTATCGTATTTAAAATGTGAGTATTTATGTTGTCTTAAAACATTATCTGTATGGATTAATTACTGTAATTTAAATCGTCTTAATAATGAAATTGTGATATCTTAAAGCAGTAAATTGTGGTTAAAATGTATAATTCTGGGAGTAAATCGAGTTTTATTTGTGGAATGCTCACCTCTACTGGTAAGTGTGATGAAAATTGAGGGAAAAGTTTTGATGATTGGAAGTTGTTGAGTGAGCTGTCGTGACATGCAAAACCCATGCATGTTGTCCGAATATGACTTAGTTCTATGCTGCAATTAAAAAATGTTGTAGTGCTGTATCGTGTTTAAAATCTGAGTATTTATGTTGTCTTAAAACATTATCTGTATGGATTAATTACTGTAATTTAAATCGTCTTAATAATGAAATTGTGATATCTTAAAGCAGTAAATTGTGGTTAAAATGTATAATTCTGGGAGTAAATCGAGTTTTATTTGTGGAATGACATGTTGTAACAGTCTGATTTTGGGTCTAGTCGGAACAGTGGCTTCGGGACCACAAATCCGACGAGGAAAAATGTAATGGTCCGAATTTTTAGAGGTGTCGGAACAGTGATTCGAGATCACTAAATCCGACAAATGACTAGAAAATATTATTAATTTAGTGAGTATAAGTTAAATGTGAAGTTAAGAAAATTTTTGAAATAGTGAATAGTGCACTAGAAATAAATATTAAAATAATTAGAATAAAAAACGAGGTATCGAGACCTCAGAGATTTTAAACCGAGCCATAAATATTTTTATAAATATTTATGGAGTGTTAAAAGTTAGTATTAAAGTTTCGTTAAGAAATTTTAAAGTTTCGATAATTAATTGAACAAAAAAAAACTAAATTGTAACAAATGCAAAATTATGGGAAATGATTAAATAGCATAAATGATAAAAGTAAGAGAGCTTAAAAGGCAAATAGACCCAATGTCTATTTGGGCTGGACGGCAAAGGCATGAAATCAGCAAGAAAGTAAGGAGAATTAAGGGCAAAATTGGAATATTACAAAATTACTTAATAAAGTTAGGATCAAAGTGAAATTATCTAGATTTCTCTTTATTTTTCTGCATTCTCATCAGCTAAAACACCATAGAAGGGTTTCCTTAAGCTGGTTTTTCAGATTTTTACTGCAAGTAAGTTCAATTCTTGATTATTTCTTGAATTTTTTGTGTTTTTGTGACTTTTACAAATAGGCCCACTTGTTGAATTCATTAGTTTTTGATTCTATGAAAGAAGTTGAAAGTTGCTATGAATATGTGCTGGAAGTGTATGATGATTTAGCATGGAATTAGAGCTTTAAATTGTTTATATGCTGATTTATTGAAAGAAATGAGTAGAAAGTGAATGTTTGGGACCTAATAGTAAAAGAGTTTGAAGTTAGGGTTTTATGTGGAAATTCTGAATTTCAATAGTATGAATAACTTATAATGTCCAGTTAAAGTACTAATTGAGAAAAATTAGCTTAATTGAGGGGTTAATTGAGCAAGGACTGAATTGTATGAACTGTGATATTTAGGGCAAAATAGAAATCAACATTTTGCACTAAAACAGTTTTGGACAGCAGCAGTAGTTTAACTTTAAAAAATCACCAAAAATTGTGGGAATCAAATTAGAGAATGAATAAAATATGAAATTAAATTTTATTGAGTCTAGGTTCTCATAGAAGAAACGGTGTAAGTAATGGAATTGTAAATTATGAGATATAATAAATTTTGTAAGACAAGGTCAGAATGATTTCGGGTTCCCCTGTTCTGACTTTGGAAAATCATCAAAAATTGAAGAAAAATAATTAGGGGCTTAAATTTATATATTTAAAATCACGAATGAGTCTATTTTCAAGAGAAACAAACGGAAACATCATCTGAATCCCGTACGAGGAGATAATTAATTTTTAGTGAAGAAGGGTCGGAACTGTCTAATAGTGAAATAGGGGAGACTTTAAAGAATAAACTGTACTTATTGGCTAAGCCAAAAATTCTAAAAGTTTTATGGTAAAAAGATATATGTGTCTAGTTTCTAAGAAAATTAACGGATCTTAATTTGGAGTTTCGTAGCTAGAGATATAAATAATTTAGTGACTCTAACTTGGATAGACAGCTTTGAATTTACTTATAAGTAAATAGTAAAAACATAGTTAATGTTATTTAAGCGTGTTATATACATTAAGGATGTGGAATGGAGAGGAGGAGGAGGAAAATTGGAAAATATATGAATGACTTGTGTAAAATCAGTCATATATTCGATCATAATCGATAAATGTTGATTTAGAAATGATATAATGTTTTATTTCAAATAGTTACTATGAGATTGATGATGATCTGATTTTAGCTAAATTAAAAGCTAAAGCGACGTTTTCATTGCAAAATTAAGAATTTCGTAATTGTGTTAATGAATGGCATAATCGATAAACGTTGAGTTAAATGGTAAATACGTATTAGTATTGAACTTAATGATATTGAATTGTATGAGAAGTAAATGGAAATTTCTATTGCTAGTGATATGATTTGAATTAAAAGAATTATTGCGATATTGAAATGTATATTGGATTGAGAAATTGATTTGAATTGTGAACATGAGAAATTATGAATTGAATGAAATGGAAATGAAGTATTGAATTGTTAAGAATTGTGAATTGCATGAATATAAATTGAATCTCGTAGCCCTATTTATTATGAATATAATATTTAGAGGATATATTGTGAAGAATTATAAAAGCATTTTAAAAATTTGAAAGTTTTAATTTAGATAAAATTTTATAATACGGTTAAATACATTTACAAGTGTATGTGTTCTGGTAATGCCTCGTACCCTATTCCGGTGACGGATATGGGTAAGGGGTGTTTCATATGTTATTTTAGAAGTACAAATTGAGTGTTGCTAATGGTGAGTTCTTTAAGTTTTTATTGATTTATGTGTAATGTTTAATTGAATTTTTGAGTTCACAGGTCGGGAATTTGAAGATGAATATGTGACAACCAGTTGATATGATTACAAATGTGATATGAAAGGATTATATTCTTATAATATAAGTTAACATATTAAACTGCTTATGAACTTTTGATTTTGTTAGAATTAAGTGACCCAAATCCTTATTTAAATAAAATACTGTGGTAAAATAAAATAAAAGTAAAATCCTTATAGAATTATACTTCTTTTATTTTATTTTAGAATAAGGTTTTTTAAACCTTATTAAACTCCATCTATTTGATATTATTGGAATAAGGAGTTTCACTCCTATTAGAATAAGGTTTACAAGCCTATAAATAGGCATAGTCTACTCCTCTTGTAATTAATTTTTCGACATAGTGAATTTTCTTCTCCTCTGCCCGTGGTTTTTTCCCGAAAGGGTTTCCACGTAAAATCTGTGTGTTCTTTATTTTTCTATTTCTATTTTTCTTTGCGATATATTGTCATTACCGACATTATATTTTTCTCAAATTGGTATCAGAGCTTCCGGGTTGTTTATCTCAATCATGGTAATGACGTCTTTAAAGTATGAAATTTCGCTGTTGGATCGCAACACCAGATTCGCGTTGTGGCAGATAAAGATGCAAGCAGTTCTTCCACAGATGGACTTAGAGGAAGCCCTACTAGGGGTAGATAAGATGCCTTCAACTTTGACGGAAGAAGAGAAGAAGCGCAAGGATCGAAAGGCGTTAACACAGTTACATCTGTATTTGTCTAACGAAATTTTGCAGGATGTGATGAAGGAAAAGACTGCCGCTGGATTATGGAAGAGGTTAGAACAGATATATATGTCGAAAACTCTAACTAGCAAGCTACATATGAAGCAGCGTCTTTATGCTCATCGTTTGGAGGAAGGTGCATCTGTGCACGAACACTTAACAGTGTTCAAAGAAATTCTCTCAAACTTGGAGGCCATGGAGGTTCAGTATGATAAGGAAGATCTAGGGTTGATTCTACTTTGTTCGTTGCCCCCGTCTTATTCAACCTTTAGAGATACGATTTTATATAGCTGCGAGTCTCTCACAGTTGATGAGGTTTATGATTCTTTAACCTCGTATGATAAGATAAAGCATCTTATGGTTAAAACTGGCTTTCAGGGAGAGGGTTTTATTGTTCGTGGGAGACAAGATCGAAATGCTGATGATGATCGTAGAAGGACACAAGAACGGAATCCTCGCAGTAAATCTAAGGGTAGATCGAAGTCTTCAAACAGAGGTAAAATTTGTAACTTTTGCAAGAAGAAAGGGCACATTAAATCTGAGTGCTATAAGCTACAGAACAAGATCAAAAGGGAGACTGCGAATCAAAATGGAAAACAACTAGAAAATTCTAGTAAAGCTGATGTTGTAGAAGATTACAGCGATGGTGAACTTCTAGTCGCTTCTGTCAACGATTCCAAAATGAACGAGGAGTGGATCCTTGATTCGGGTTGCACCTTCCATATGAGTCCCAATCGGGATTGGTTTACAACTTACAAAATAATGTCTGAAGGTATTGTGTTGATGGTAAATAATGCTTCATGTAGAATTGCAGGTGTTGGAACAATTAGAGTTAAAATGTTTGATGGAGTTGTCAAAACACTCAGTGACGTACGACATGTTCCAGAATTAAAAAGAAATTTAATTTCATTGAGTACTCTTGATTCAAAAAGGTACAAATACACAGCTAAAAGTGGGGTTTTGAAGATTTCCAAAGGTTCCCTCATTGTGATGAAAGGGCAGAGAAAGACAGCCAAGTTATATGTTTTGCAGGGTTCTACTGTTACTGGTGATATAGCTATGTCATCCTCTTCCTTGTCAGATGATGATATTACTAAACTTTGGCATATGCGCCTAGGGCATATGAGTAAGAATGGCATGGCAGAATTGAGCAAAAGAGGACTTCTTGATGGGTAAGGAATTTGCAAAATGAAGTTCTGTGAGCACTGCATTTTTGGGAAGCAAAAGAGAGTTTGATTCACCAGAGGAATCTATAACACGAAGGGAACGTTAGAGTATATTCATTCTGATCTATGGGGGCCATCCAGAGTGCCTTCGAGAGGTGGAGCTAATTATATGCTAACTTTTATTGATGATTTTTCCAGAAAAGTGTGGGCGTTCTTCCTGAAGCAGAAAACCGATGTGTTTTTCGTATTTAAGTCTTGGAAAACCATGATTGAAAAACAGACGGAAAAGCAAATAAAATATCTCCCCACGGACAATGGCTTAGAGTTCTGTTTTGATGAATTTAATAAACTGTGCAAGTCAAAAGGGATCATGAGACACTTGACAGTTCGTCATACTCCACAGCAAAACGGCGTTGCAGAACGAATGAATAGAACGATCATGGAGAAATTTCGATGTATGTTGTCAAATGCCAACTTATCAAAGTCATTTTGGGCAGAAGCAGCCTCTACTGCATGTTTTTTGATCAACCGATCTCCATCCGTTGCCATTGAGAAAAAGACTCCACAAGAGGTATGGTCTGGTAATCCTGCTGACTATTCTGATTTAAAGATCTTTGGTTGTCCTGCGTATGCTCATGTTGATAATGGAAAATTGGAACCGAGATCTATTAAATGTGTTTTTCTTGGTTATAAAGCTGGTGTAAAAGGGTATAAGTTATGGTGTCCTGAAAATAGAAAAGTTATGATTAGCAGAGATGTTGTTTTTGATGAAACTGCTATGCTACCTAACTTATCTCTTAAAGACTCTTCCAATAAAGAAAATTAAAAGCGGTGGAGCATCAGATTGATCTAGAATCTACAACAGAGTCGACTACTAAAACCAGTACAAAAATTCAAAATAGAGTTGCTCCTTCACCACAATACTTTATCGCCAAAAACAGAACTAGAAGAGAAATTAAACCTCCAAAGAAGTATGCCGAGGCTGATCTAGTTGCTTATGCTTTAAAAGTGGCTGAAGATATAGATGCAAACCAAGAGCCATCTAATTATTCCGAGGCGGTTAGTTGTGAAGACTCAGAAAAGTGGATGTTTGCTATGCAAGAGGAGATGGAATCACTACACAAAAATTAAACATGGGATCTTGTGAAACTTCCTTAAGGTAAAAAGGTTGTTCATTGTAAATGGGTGTTTAAAAGGAAAGAGGGGACTCCAAGAGTTGAAGAACCTAGATATAAAGCAAGGCTTGTTGCAAAGGGTTACAGTCAAATTCCAGGAGTGGGCTTCACAGATGTGTTCTCTCCAGTTGTGAAGCATAGTTCGATTCGAGCTTTGCTTGGTATTGTGGCCATGCATGATTTGGAGCTTGAGCAGTTAGATGTAAAAACTGTATTTTTGCATAGAGAACTTAAGGAGGATATTTACATGCAACAACCAGAGGGTTTTACAGTTTCAGAAAAAGAGGACTATGTTTGCTTGCTGAAAAAGTCCCTTTACGGTTTGAAACAGTCACCAAGACAGTGGTATAAGAGGTTTGATTCCTTTATGACTTCTCGTGATTTTAAAAGAAGTAGCTTTGACAGTTGTGTTTACTTTAAGAAAAACACTGATGGTTCTTTTGTGTATCTACTCCTTTATGTTGATGACATGTTGATAGCAGCGAAAGATAAAGGAGAGATAAGAAAGGTCAAAGCCCAACTAAGTGAAGAATTTGAGATGAAAGACTTGGGACCAACAAAGAAGATACTTGGTATGGAGATTCTCAAGGATAGAAAAGCAAGTAAATTGTATCTAAGTCAGAAAGGGTACATTGAGAAAGTTCTTTCCAGATTCAATATGCAGAATGCTAAGCCTGTTAGTACTCCTTTAGCAGCCCATTTCAGACTTTCATCGGCTTTGTCTCCACAATCAGATGATGAGATTGAGTACATGTCACATGTTCCATACTCTAGTGCAATGGGATCTTTCATGTATGCCATGGTTTGTTCACGTCCAGATTTATCATATGCAGTTAGTGCAGTTAGCAGATACATGGCGAATCCTGATAAAGAACATTGGAAAGTAGTTCAGTGGGTTTTAAGATACTTACAAGGTACTACCGATGTTTGCTTACAGTTTGGAAGAACTAGAGATGGAGTCATTAGGTATGTTGATGCTGATTTTGCTAGGGACCTCGATAGAAGAAGATCTCTCACCGGTTATGTCTTTACAATCGGAGGTTGTGCAATCAGTTGGAAAGCCACTTTGCAAACTACAGTCGCTTTGTCTACCACTGAAGCTGAGTACATGGCGATTACTGAGGCTTGTAAAGAAGTTATATGGTTGAAGGGACTCTTTAGTGAACTCAGTGAAGACCTTCAAATCAATACAGTATTTTGTGACAGTCAGAGTGCCATCTTCCTTACAAAAGATCAAATGTTTCATGAGAGAACAAAACACATTGATGTTCGGTATCATTTTGTTCGTGATATTATTGCTCGTGGTGATATTGTTGTGAGCAAAATTAGTACTCATGAAAATCCTGCAGATATGATGACTAAGTCACTTCCTATAACCAAGTTTAAGCATTGCTTAGACTTGGTTGGTGTTCATTGTTGAAAATAAACCCTTAAGGGGTTTTATGGAAGAGGTGGAGAAACTTGTTCGTTGAGAGTTCGCGATGAAGAACTTGTTCATTAAGAATTCGTGTCAAGGTGGAGATTGTTAGAATTAAGTGACCCAAATCCTTATTTAAATAAAATACTGTAGTAAAATAAAATAAAAGTAAAATCCCTATAGAATTATACTTCTTTTATTTTATTTTAGAATAAGGTTTTTTAAACCTTATTAAACTCCATCTATTTGATATTATTTGAATAAGGAGTTTCACTCCTATTAGAATAAGGTTTACAAGCCTATAAATAGGCATAGTCTACTCCTCTTGTAATTAATTTTTCGACATAGTGAATTTTCTTCTCCTCTGCCCGTGGTTTTTTCCCGAAAGGGTTTCCACGTAAAATCTGTGTGCTCTTTATTTTTCTATTTCTATTTTTCTTTGCTATATATTGTCATTACCAACATTATATTTTTCTCAGATTTTTATTTATGTCCTCAAATAATTTATGTTTTGTTATAATATTAGTTATAGAAATGTCACTAAGTTGATTACTCAGCATTCGGTTTGCTTTCCGTGCGCAGGTTAGGTTCAATTGTGTACACTCATTGTTATCAGCATCCAGTAGAAAATCTCACACTCATCGAGTTGGTGAAACTCTTACTATTTTGGTTGGCATGTACTTATAGGTTTTTATGTTATATTAAGCTTAGTTAGAGAATTATTTCATACTTTGAGACATATAAATAGACAAGTTAATTAATGACTTTGAATTATCTTACTATAAACAAGGAATCACTCGAAAATTAATTAATGACTTTGAATTATTATTTTATTAAATAATTGAATTTTGAGGTGAAATTTTATTACTAGGTCATCGTGGTTTCATAAGGACAAGTTAATTAAATTAATTTGTTCATAGATTTTTACCGATAAAGTTGCCATGAGTTTAACGAAATTAGAATTGAGTTGAGAAAATAATTTAGTTAATTTAATTAATTCAAAGAATAAAAAATATTTAGAGCATAAAAAATATTTATTGGAATAAAAATTATATGAGTTGGTTTAAAAACAAAACAACCCATATAATTAACCCGATAAATAAAAAATGCCCAAATAGACCCGATATAGGAGGGAGGGGATTCAAACCAGTATGGACCCATTGAACTGGATTTTTATTGTTTTTTAATCTTGATGATTTATTTAAACGAACTAAACAGACCAATTGAAACTATTAGACCAACAAATCGAAAACTTGATATGTTTAAATTCTGAAAACGTTCGATAAAGAACATAAGTGTTCAGATCCTCTCAAATATTGGATTACATCTTCAACCTTATGTGGAACATTTAACACTTCCATGGGAGAAAATACAACCAATGTTCCAAACCCTAATTCGATTTTGATGTCAACAGCATCTCTTTACGACGCTTCAAGTAAGCAACTATCTTATCGGTATCAGGCAAGTTGTCTTTGATTACAGGGACTGATTTGAAATTTTGGATCCACGAGCTCACTCGAGGGAATTTGTATGGCTCAAAGACTTTAAGCCCTGCTGCGTCTTCGATAACCCCAAGCCAGTGAGCAACCATGCAAAATGCAATGTCCACCATGTTTATCTCGTCTCCGCCGCAGAATTTTTTCCCTCCAATTAGCGCATGTTCTTCCATGGCTTCCAGCATTTCCAACCACTCCTTCACTACCGCCTGTTGTTCTTCACCTTCGGTTCGATAAAGCTTTGCTATTATAGGACTCTGTTTTAAACAGAGATTCTAGTATCAGCCATCAAAATTGATGTACGAAAAAAATTTTCAAACTACAAAGAGCTAGAATCTTAATTTCAACTAGGTTAAAATATCTTACAAGTACTTGTATTATTTGTATGTTTGCAATTTAGTCCTCCTATTTTTTATTTCAAGAAATTTAATCCCACTACTGTTAAAGTTAAAAAGGGTTAAATCTACAGGTCTGAAACTTAACAACTACTCCCACATTAGGGCTTAAACTTTTTTTGTTCAAACTAGTCCTTAAACTTGGCGATTGTTCTCAAGGTATGGCCTACACTATTTTTTGTTCAAGTTAATCCCTAAACTTGACAATTGTTCTCACATTGAGGTTTGAACTTTTTTTGGGTCCAAGTTAGACATTGTTTGATAAACCACGAAAAAAATTTAATCAATTAAAAACTAATATTTTCAATTATTAGTATTTTACACATGTTTTTGATAACCCAAAATAAAAAATAATCCAATAGAATTTTTTCTATAAAAAAGTGTGGAAAATGATGAGTAAATAAAATTTAATTATCACTTAATGGAGAATATTTTCAATAAACTCAATTTTATTTTATTTATTTTAATATTATGTTATCCTATAAAAACTAAATGTTTAAAAATATAAAAAGACAAAAATATCTATATAATCTTATAATTTACTTAGTAGATTAAATATTTTTTTAGTAATTTCCTAAATTGGGACATGGTTGGTGGGTGACACCGACTCAGTAAAAAGCTTAATAAATAACTAGAAATTCTATCACACACGTATGCATGTGAATATCACAAATTTCGAATGCAAATGTATGTTTAAGAAATTAGCATACAATAAATAATGAAATATATGATTTGCAATTAATTAATAATAACATGTGAAATCATATATGATGTTAAAATGAAAAAATAGATTAAAAGTTGTTTATCATTTTGTTGTCTTCAATCTTGAGTCAGTGTCGAGTTAACTTGTGACATCAACTCAGTTAAAAGCTTTATTAATATTAACTATATATGCAACTGGTGGAGGTAATAAAATGTGCGTAATAAAATAAAAATGTATAAAAATATCAAAATAAAACTTTAGTTGAATGATAAATTAAAAACTTTAATAGTACAATTGGCATGGGTTTAATTCCTACCATTTTTTAAAGTGACAAGACTAAATTAACCTTGAATAATATTACTTATTTTAATTACGTAAATGCCTTCTCGTAATTTCCTAACCGAGTTAGTGTCTGGTTGACTTGTGACACCAACTTAGTCAGTGCTTTATTAATACTAGAAATCCTATCACACGCGTATGCGTGTGGAAACTACAAATTTAGAACACAAATGTGTGTTTAAAAATAACATACAATAAATAATAAAATGTATAGGTTGACACTAAATAATAATAATAACACGTAAAATTTGAAGATATTAAAATGAAAATGAATAGATTAAAATTGTTTATCATGATGTTATCATCAATCTTGAGTCGGTGCTGAGTTAAGTTGAGACACCAGTTCTGTCAAATATATATATATAATTGATTGGGGTAATAGAGTGTGCATAATACAAATTGAAATGTACAAAAATGTTAGAATAATGCTTTAATTGAGTGATAAATTAAAAGTTTTTCTAACTCAATTGACCCGTTTTCAATTCCCATCATACGTATTTTTTATTATTTTTAAATAGAAAAATTAAATTACCCTCAAATATATAAATTATTTTAATTACAGAAAAATATTTTCTTATTTTTTCTAATTTAGTTGGTACCACACTTATCAAGTCAATACAACACTTAAAAAATAATATTGACTATTTATTCAAAAAATATTGACTACTGATATAGATAAAATAAATATAAATAAAAAAATCAATAAATGGGAAAATTGCCGTATGCATCAAATAAATAAAAAGGTTTAATTCAAAATTAGTATCTAAAAAAGTGTACGATGCCAATAAAATTAACCGTTTAAATATCATTTTTGCAAAAAAAAAAAAAAAAAAAAAACTCTTAGACACCTAAGTGGTAAATACGATATAGTTTGAGGGTTAATTTTGTATTTAAGCCAAGAAAAGAAAAGAACAGGATTTTACCTTGTCATCTGCAAATTTGATCCAAAACAGAGCAACGGCTCTGTCATAGGGATCAGCCGGCAGCAAGGGATTTTGCGGCCAAATTTCATCGATATATCGAGGGATGACGGTGGATTCGCAGATCGGTTTTCCGTCATGAACGAGCACCGGGACTTTCTTATGAATTGGATTATATTGGAGGAGCAAAGGACTCTTGTTGGAGAGATCTTCTTCGATGTATTCGTAAGGTATGCCTTTGAGTTTCAGAGCCCAAATGACTCTGAAAACGTAGGGACTAAGCCAAGCTCCGAACAGTTTCACGACCGCCATGGTTGGGAGATTAGTCGATTTTCTGGTAGATCCTGAGAGCGGTGAGTGTAAATTTATAATAGGATTAGTAGTCAAAGCTTTGATTAAGCGTTCATAAAAGGAATTAAAGAAAGGCGGATAGAAATACTTTTATATAATAATAAAAGGTAATGTCATGCATGATGCAACTTTATTATTTGGTAACAGGATTGGTGTTCTGATCAGTCAGGTTATCTGACAAGTTTGATTAGTTTGATCAAAGAAATAATAAGAACTTCATTAATTAAATTGATTTCATACTTTTCTTCGAACAGATCATATTCTAACATGTTCCCAATCCAACTAATCAATTTTAAAAATATATCTACATATTTTATGTTGCGTTTTGAATTTGTATATTTACACTCTAATTTCAAATAGAAATATGTATAGTTAAGGTATCATATATATTTATTTTACAATTTATGAACACCGTTTGTGGGAGAAGAGATTGTATAAAACTCTTATCCCTTTTCAATAGAAAAATGATAATTTAGATTTTCCTCTTGATTTTTAGTTTTTTTTCTCCTGAAAAATTTTTAATCCAACTAAAAATGCTAAAAATTAGGAAGAAAAATCTGATTTGTCATTCTCCTATTGGAAAGGAATAAGGATACCATGGAATCACAGTTTCATACAATCATTTCTCTCGTTTATGGTTACTCTTTCTAACAATATCGTTTTTTAAATTTTAACCCGAATTTTCTTCCTAAAAATACAATTTAACTTACACTTAAAATTATTAAAAACGATATATAGTCGTAATCATGATTACATGAATATAATGTATATTATATTTTTTTACGGTATTTAAAATTATCTAATTTAAATTCAACCTAATCTCTATCTAGTATGTTTAAAATAGTTTATCTTTTATGTTTTACCTAAGCAAACATTTGTCATCTTGTTGAGGGAGCGTTTCTTTGATTCCAACAACTCGTTAATACTTATTTATGAAAAAGAAATCTTAAATTTTTTTTTTGCTTTTTATCTTTTGTTTTACTTTGCGGTGATGCTAGCTTCCGGCCATCAATCATTTCTTTCTTTCTTCTTCTCATTCATTACATATAACTTCTCTCTTTTCAGTTAGTAGATCTATTTAGTGAGTATCTTTATTGTTTTCACAAGTTGTGATAGACAGATGACGGTGCCTGTCGTTTGCTAAAACTCCACCGACCACCAGTGACTCTTCGTCAACTTCTTACTCTGTTTGGGAGTATTTCATAATAATAAATAATTTCACAAGTTGATTTGACTCATGTTGTCACGAGTGTTATAAGTCTTTAGTTTTAGAAATTTTTATCTACTCTTGTAGCACATTTTTTAGTTTTGCTTATGCATATAATCTTAGTTTTACAAGTGATTTTAGGGATGATTTTGTTGTAGTCCTCTCTAGTTTGGTGAATGCTTGATGTAGAGGCCCAATTTAGTCTGGGCCCAAACAGAAACCAAATAAAAATAATAATAAAAAATAACGGAGTCCATTAACAACAGTCCACGCCCAAATATACAAACCCTAAAGCCCACTATCTAAAAAAAACTTTTAGAAACCGTAGGGTTTCTGCGCGTCGCTCCTCCCCTCGTAGGCACGCCACTCAAGGCCTGAAGCGCCTTTGCCGCCCTTGCACCAAAACAGAAAAGGCAAGGGTCTCCGTCCCACCGTTGACTGAGCATAGTCACCTACAAAGAGAAAGAAACAAATAGTAGTAAAAACAGCTGGAAAAAAGAGGAAAGTAAAATATATTGTAATCAATCGGCTATAAAAAGCCTAAATAAACAGATTGTAAAAGAGATTTTTTTTTGAAATAGAAATTGGATACAAACACAAAAAAAAGGTGATTCTTTCATTTTTTTTATCTTTTTTTATTTCGAAAATATATATAATAAAATGAAAATGAAACTTTTTTACCTCCGTTGTCGCTGTCGTCCTCTCCCTCCGTTTTGAAAGACCGTTGGATCCTTAGGGATTCACCGAAAGGTCGTGTCAGAGGAGGACTGAGAACCGAAAGGTTCTTTTGGTTTTTGAATTTTGTTGGGGATTTTAGGGGTTTTTTGCCCTAGATCTGGTGCCCCGTGGAACAAAGACAAAAAAGGGCCCTTTTCTACAATTTTGGGCGTTATGAGGGTGTTAATCCTTCCTCATACGTAACTGACTCCCGAACCCATTTTTGAATTTGTAAGACTGAATATAACTATTTTAACAAATCTAACATTTTATTAAAATGGTCGAGTTTTGAGGTGATCCAATCACACCTAAGTAAAAAAGGGTTGGTGGCGACTCCCATTTTCCTTTTTTTAATAAAAAGTCGATTCAAAAAAGGTTTTGACACTTGATTATTTTGTTAATTTTTGGTCGCTGCTTTGGACCATCTGGGGTTGATTTTCTTATCGTATTAAGTGCTTGCAACCACTCCAAATATGTCATGCTTAAGTTGTGACAAAGCCAATTGTCAACGTGCCATAATGTTCTATTGATGCTAAGGCTAAAGCCTTTGTTGTGTTGATGGAGCTTGTCCTTCACTATCTATGATAAGTGTTTGTTTTTTTTTTTCTGATTTGTATGGTTCCATTTATTGAATGAATTAATTTATCTTTCAAAAAGGAATTTTTTTAATATTTTAAATTTAAGTGGTTTTACATCATTCCATAATTTTTATACGGTTGATATTTTAAAACTCCAATCACTATTTTTTTTGGCAGAAAAGGACAGCATTAGGCAATTACATTAGATAAAACCATAATCAAGAGGAAATAGACATGCTGCGATCTCTTTCCAACAAATTCATGATCGAAGCTGGTGGGGATCTAAATAAACATATCAAAGAACTACCTGTATCAGCACATTTAGTCATGTGATCAACAACACCATTAAGAGTTCTCGGGATATGTCGGATACGAATCTCCGATTTTCGACGCAAAGCTTGATGTAACAGATGTAGTTCCACTAAACTACTACTAGCTCCTCCACCAAACAAAAGTAATTCAACCAACAAAGCATTTTTACAATCAACTTCAACTTTCTGAAACCCTTTATCCCAAGCTAAGAATAATCCTTCCAACATCGCTCTTGTTTCAACTTTAAAGACTGACTCGTTACGAAACTCATTGTATAACCCTATAACCAATTTGCATTCCAATTACTATATTTATCAAGATATTTGTACTTATCATGCGTGTAAATTTTTAATTGATCCAATATCTCTATCGTATTAATCTAAAATATTTTCTATATTAATATAAATTTAACGGTTGAATTTTTTTACATAAAACAAATAGTTAGACATTTGTAACCCATGCCAAACTTGATATGCATGATCTATATGAATGGAGCATGAAATATGACAGCTAAAATGTTAAAATATCAACCATATAAAAAGTTATGGTAGGCTATAACACTTTACTAGAAGACAAATTTCTTTACATAAAGTGGACATATATACGGCTTTGCCCTCATACTCCAGGCGAAGACATCTTCTCTTTCTTCATCTAGATGCTAAGATAAATCTTGCGAGTTCTTCAAAAGGGGTGTCTCCTCTATCTCCTTTTTGCTTGATCTCATTACTTGCTTATCCTCGTGACGCTTGTTAGCTTCTTTAAAAAGGTCGGGGAGTTGACGACTCTCGAACAATCTTTGTCGACTTGAATCCTCGGGCAACGCAGCAAAGTCGTGTACTCCTTTTGTTAAACACTTACCTTTCTCGCGTCACGTTTTCTTAGACCATATTTGGACAACCGTATTGTCTTCCACTTTATCAAGAAATCTGTTTTCCATGACAAGCTCTCTATTTAGCAACCAAATATGAATCAACATCTTTTCTATGATGAAATGCCATGCAGTCAAAATGCCATGCAGTCAAAACAAGTCAATATCAGATATAAAAACAAACAGGAAATAATCAAATACCTACTCGGGTAGCTACTAGGGTTTGGTATAGTTCTACCTAGGGCAAGTTCCTAAGGTTCACTATATGAGGTTTGGTTCTAAAATTAAGGTACTCGAACCAGCAGATTCCTCAATCCTCACCCATTATAGGCTCATGCAGACCGAGTTCGGTTCAGGGGGATACATTTCCCTATGACTATACGGAGATGAAAATCTCACGAAGGCATAGGTACGGATGTATCCCGGAAGCGATCCACTATCCTATACGGAGGTGAAAACCTCACGAAGGAATAGTTTCTCACTTCCACTTAGAGGGGTAAAATCATCCCATTCGTGTAATGCGAGATGCAAATTTACTAACAAACACAGAGCAATCAAGCAAACATGTCATGATGAAAAACAATGAGTGAAAAGGGGAAAACAAAATTTGATTTTTTTTACCACAAGACAAAAATTAATCAATCTACGGCTCGACTCTTACAACCAGTTCCCAGTGGAGTCGCCAAGATGTCGAAACCATTTTTATTTAAAAACGGGAATCGACTTTAAGAAACGAAAATGGAGTCGCCACCAATCTTTTTTTCAAGGTGTTTAATAAAACATTTTGATTTACTAAAATAACGATTTTGGTCTACGAAATTTGAGAAAATAGGTTCGGAAGTTAGTTACACACGAGGAAGGTTAGCACCCTCGTAACGCCCAAAATTAGTACCAAATTGATTATTTAATGTCTTAATGCTGAATATCGAAAACTCTAAAAGATTAAAAATACGATCCTTTTATTAAAAAAAACTTGTATAAATCAAAATGCATGCTAAGACCCTCTTATTTCAGGAGATAGAATGTCACATCCAATGAGTTAGGATGTGATGTTTCGCATCCTCGAAAATGAGCTTTTCTTTTGATTTTTAAAACTCATGTAGTGAAGTTTAAAAATGATATTCAGTTGTTCAAGTCAGATGAAAAATTGAAGCCCAGTAAGTTAGGGCACAATTTCTCAAAATTCCAAACATAGAATATTGCCTTTATTTTTTTAAAAAATCCTTAATTCGAGATAGCAAAATGTCATATCCAGTGAGTTAGGATCCAACAATTTGAGCTCTCGAGAATAAGCTTTATTTGAAATTTGTACGATTTTATTGAAAAAAGATACTCGCCCACCTAAATTCAACGAAGAAAATTAAAGCCCAGTAAGTTAGGGCACAATTTTATCGAGAATCTTTGGATACCGGGTATTTTGGAAACTTATAAATAAAACTATTTCGATATTCTAATAAAATGTAATCTTTTAAAGAATATAAGGTGATTGAATGTATACGTAGAACGCAAAAGGATAATTCAAAAAAAAGTAAAATATACACAAATGACTAAATATAAATAGGCAATACACAAATGACTAAATGTAATCATGTAACATTATCCTTAATATCCACATTAATATCAAAATGGAATGAAACACGGGAGAATCTAAATGATACAATCAATCACAAACAAAGATTATAAAAGACAATTTAAAATAAATGTTATATGGAACCAACTTAAATAAATCATTTAAAATTATGTGTATGTAATTCGACTTATATTGTGTTAATATAAAACATAAAAATGTATATGAAGATATTTTAAAAATGAAATATATATGTATATGTGTATGAAAAATACAGAATAAATAATAATATTATATAACTTGAAATAAATAATTTATAGATGGAATCTAATATAATAATAGAACTAAGAATATAAATATGTATATGAATAAATGATATACATTATAAACAAAATAATTTACAATGAATATACTTAATAAAAAATGAAAATAAATAAATAACTAAAAGTCTATGATTATTTTTAAAAAAGATAATATAAATGAATATAAAAAAATTTTGCAAGGTAAGGTAAAGTTTTAAACATAAATTAAAAATGGGAAATTAATAAAATTTCAAATAAAGCAACTAAATAGATGAGGACCAATAGAGAAATTAACCCGCACTCTTTAAACGCTGCGCTTTAAAACAAGGACCAAAATGACAAAATCCAAAACAAGCTAGGCGGATTTACAAAATAAAGAAAACCAGATTAAAACATGTACCAAAGAAAAAGGATTAATAACGTAAATATCCCCTCATAGACCCTAAACACACGGATCTGGCTTTATTCGGGTTGGGTCATCCGGTCATTGGTCAGTACGGCGCCGTTTTGGAACCACTGAAACAAGGTCCAAACGGCACCGTTTTTTTGGGCTAATATAATCCAAAACAAACCCCGAATTAACGGTCATTTACCACTTAAAACCAAACCCTAAAAATTTTTAGTAATTTCCCTTCTGCGCGCCGCTCAGCAGTCAGCCTGTTCAAATGCCTCTCGTTCTTCGCCCACCTCCGATTGCAACGGAGCGAGCAAAGGTTCGACCACCGGGTAAATCCCTCGCCCTCTATTAATTTTTTCCTCTTTCCTTTTTCCTTGCACACGATTAATCCAAGCAGAAAAGAAAATCCAGAGAAAAACAGAAGAAAGAAAAAAGTAAAATCACCTTCGGAAAACTTTTTCTTGCTTTTTGATTTCTTTTTTTTTATTTTCTTTTCACCGATTTCGTACCAGTATCTGTGTAAACAACTACAATGGCCTTCTATATGATTTTATAGCCAAATATGAAAAATTAAAAAAAATACAATGTTTTTTTCCTTCTCTGTTGCGCTGTTTTCGTCCTATTTGCAGGTATGGCGTACGGAGGCTGTGGACGTGGCGTGTAAGAGGTGCGCGTGAAGAATGGCTCGGCTGAGGTGCAGAGGCTTGGCACGTGCGGAGGAGGGCCCTGGTTGCTACAGTGCTAGAAGCTTGCTGAAGGCTAAGGTTTCCGTCTAGTTAGGGTTAGGTTTTGGGCCCCTGTAATTGGGCTAGGGTAGCCTGATTTGGATTTTAGGTTTAGTGGGCTATTTTGGGTATTGGGTTTATTCGGGTTTTTTGGGCCGTTTAGGTATTTGGGTTTTGTAATCGGGTTTGGGTTTGGTTAGCTGGGCTAGGTATTTAATTGGACTATGTAAATGAACTGTCTAATATTTGGACTTTATTTATATTTTGGTTTTTATATTGGTTTTATTTATTTATATGGGCCGGGCGATAATTGGGTCTTACAGGTGATTTTAAGTATTATATCAAAAAGAGCAGGTAATACACAAGCTTACTATTATTCAATGGGGCTCTTTTGGTTTTGAATTCTCCTTGGAATCATTAATATGAGTTGCTGGTGACATTTCCCTTTGACGCCTTAAGTAAGCTAACATGGCATCAAGGTCAGGGAGATCTTCTTTGATGACACGAACTTGCTTGAAATTTTTGAGCCATACATACAAACGATGGAGCTTATGAGCTTCAAGCAGTTTCTCCCCTCCCAACCAATGACCAAGTCCCAACACTATATCCAACATGCTAATGTTGTCCCCTCCAAAGAATTTCTTGTCTCCAAGTGCTTTTTCTTCTATAATTTTCAGCATCTCCAAGCTATTTTGTTCTGCTTTGTGTTGCCCTTCACCAACCATCCACATTGATGGACCCTGTAAAGATCCCCCAAGGAAATGGAAAACATTTTCCAAGTTAGAAAAAAAGGCTTTGCCTTGCTAATTCAATGTGAAAAATGAAAACCCTTTTCGACAAAAAATGGCTTATAAATCAATTCATCAATAATTTAAAGTTTTAAATTAGAGAGAAAATTGTATTTTTAGAGAGAAAATTTGTATAAATCATAAAATAAACATGAAAAATATTTTGATTTTAAAAGGAAATGACAACTTACTAGCAAATAGACCTGTCCATAGGTTGAATCAGGGCTTGACAAAATTTTAAATCTGCTAACCCAAAAAATGGACCTAAAATTTTACTAAAATCTGACTTGAATAAAAATGTTAAAATTCAAACCCAAACCGACTGGATTACATTTTTCTTTATATAACTGCATCTATTCCTAATGAAAATTTTACAAAAACAATTATAAAAAAAAAAATATGTACCTTATCTTCAGCATACTTTATCCAAAACCGAAGCATGGCTCTCTCATAAGGATCAGTTGGCAGCAAAGGATTATGCGGCCATATCTCTTCAATGTATTCAATAATAACCATTGACTCGCAAATGGGTTTCCCACCATGAAAGAAAACTGGTACCTTCTTGTGAATGGGATTATATTGAAGAAGCAAAGCACTCTTGTTGCAGAGATCTTCTTCTATATAGTCGAAGGCTATGCCTTTCAATTTCAGTGCCCATTTGATTCTGTAAGTGTAAGGGCTTACCCATGTTCCAACCAGCTTTACTTCACCCATGTTTGAGGTTCGAACACTGTGACCTATGGAGTTTTTTTTTGAAAGCTTGGACCAATAACTTGAAAGGGGAAAGAGGATAATTGAAAATTGGGTTCATTGATAGCTCCTGTGGAATAAAGTTGACAGTGAAGTCAAACTTGGTGGCTGAACCAATCTTTGATGGATAGATGTATTGGGTGGATGTAGGGATTTTGAAATAAAAATAAGAAATAGTTACTTTTGTTTGTCTCATGTTACATATTAGTTATTTATGTTTGAAATGTTACATTTTAGTCACTTATATTATCGTATTGTAACATTTTAATCACTGAACCATTAATTGCTGTTAACGGTGTAACGGTAAGCTGACGTGATACGTTAAATCATCATTTCAAACAAAAATTTTAGGTTAATTTATACAATCGATCTCTATATTTTTTATTTTGAGCAATTTTTTTTCTTTTATGTTCTTTTTAACTTTCCTTTTTTACTCACCAAATAAGTCTAAAAGAGTTTACTCTCTATTAAGAGTCCGATTCAGCTTGATTTCAAATTTAATCAAAATCTAATATGATTGTCGAACATCAAAATGTTTCTTTTTAAGTTTTAGTAATACATAAAAAGATAAATATAATAAAATATTTAGAATTTAGAATAATTATGGGTAAATTTTCCTATTAAGTCGTTCTTATTTTACTCGCCCAATTTTTTTAGTAATCTGGTCACTATCGTTAACCAAATTGGTCAAATTAGTCACTCATTTGTTAAATTTAATGGAATTGTTTTCCTTTTTTATTTCTTCTTCTTTAATTTTTCTTTCTTTCTTTCTTATTTTTTTTCATCTTCTCCCTCCTAACCTTAGAAACCCTAGCCATCGATTCCCTTAAAAATGTTGTCACTTTCTTCGTTCAACCACCGTCGATGAGCATTGTTCTGTAAATGAACGATGACAAGGAATGCTTCTTTCTCCCTATTTTCCTTCTCATTCCTTCTCCTTACCCATAGCCATCACTTCTCACTGTCGCTACTACGATTGTTCGAAGTCAGATTGTTGAGTCAAAACCACCAAAGTAAAGCACAAAGCATCCACTTCAAATCTATAGGATCAAATTTCTAAAAAAACCCTAAAAACTTACGAGGTTACTTCCAAAACTTTAGAATTTTTGTGCTTTGATCTCCTAATTCTGCCATTAACATGGCTTGTTTTTTAGATGTCTTTTTACTTTGAGCTTGCTGGCAGTGGTTTGACAGAAGCAACGACAACATCTTTAACGATGGTGGTGGTTAGGGTTCCAAGGTTAGAAGGAAGAAAATGAAAAAAAAAAAAAAAAAGAGAGGAGAGAGAAAATAATGGAAAAAAAGAGAATTTTTTTAAAAAAAAAAAAAAACCAAAAACTTGATTTAATAGTTGAGCTACCAATTTGGTCAATTTCTTTAACGAAAGTGACCAAATTAACCAAAAATATTTTAAGTGTTCAAAATAAGAACGATCTAATTTTAGATTGATTAGTGAGGTAGGTTACCCTATAATTATTGATACATTAATGATAAATTCTAATGTATTTAATTTATTGAATGCTAATGATGTTTTTTCAATATATAGCGGCGAAGCCAAATACACTGCGAAAACCCTCGTCGAAAAATATGGCGATGCTTTTCTTTAAGAAATGCCTCTAATGTTGAGAAGTTTTTTTCTTCTTTAAAATCGTAGCATTCTCAAGTAGGGATGGCAATGGAGTGGGGCAGGAGCGAATATTGGTAAATCCACCATCAGCCCATAATTGGAATGCTTTGCTCCTGTAATACCCCGAAAATTTCTACAGTAAGGAAAGTAAGATAATATCTCTGATATAGTAAAATAAGGAAATAAAGTGATAAAAAAGGTAATTTTGAGTTATGTCAACATTGGGAAGTATATTATGACATATTAATTCAAGAAAGGATTAAATCGCAAAAGTAAGAAAAGTTTTATTGCCCAAGAGTAAATATTCAAAATTTGAGGGGTTAAAGTGTAAATATGAAAAAGTTGAAGGACCAAAGGTGTAAATATTTTAAGGGTGGAATAATCTAGAAACTAAGGAAAATAGATGAATTAGGACCAAATTGAATAGGTGAAGAATTATGAGGGACTAAATTGTAATTTTACCAAATTGAGTGATGACTCAAGGATGGAATTTTAAAAGATCATAAAGGGCAAAATGGTCATTTAGAAGAGAGAGAAATCTAGAAGATAATTATGATGTTGGAGATATTTTAGATTAATTAAATAAATAAATATTAGTTTAATTTGATTTTTAAATGATATTTTATTATTTTATTATTTAGTATATATATGTGGAAAGAAGATGAAAAGCCACCATCCCATCATTTTTCCATGCATTAACGTGAGAAGAAGAGAGAAAGAAAGAAAGTTTTGCTTTCTTTACAATTTGGTCCTTCCACCAAAAATTTATCATTTTCATCTAGAAATCAAAAGAATTTCCTTAGCCATCAAGAGAGAAAAATAACAAGAAGACTATGGGGAGCTAGAATATCAAGTTAGATTCAAGTAATAGAAGCTGAAGGAGAGAGAAAATCAAGTTAAAGGTTGAAACCAATAGGACAAGGTAAGAACCTTGAGATTTCAATATATTTTTAAGTTTGATATTATTGAAAAAGCATGGAAAAGATGTTATAGTAGAGTTTTCTTATATAAAGTCTTATGTTCTTGATATATTAGTGAAGAGAAATAAGTGAAAGTGATGGGAAATATCATGGAGAAAGGGAATAAGGAAGTTATAAACTTAGTAATGAACATCTTGCACTAAAATAGTTTGGACAGCAGCAGTAGGTTAACTTTGAAAAATCACCATAAATTGTGGAAATTTAATTAGAGGATGAATAAAACATGAAATTAAATATTATTGAGTCTAGTTTCTCATAGAAGAAACGGTGTAAGCAATAGAATTGTAAATCATGAGATATAATAAATTTTGTAAGACAATGTCAGAATGAATTTGGGTTCCCCTATTCTGACTTTGGAAAATCATAGAAAATTTAATAAAAATAATTAGAGGCTTAAATTTATATGTTTAAAATATGAATGAGTCTATTTTCAATAGAAACAAACTGGAACATCATCCAAATTCTGTACAAAGAGATAATTAATTTTTAGTGAAGAGGGGTTGGAACTGTCAAACAGTGAAATAGAGGAAATTTTAAAGAATAAACTGTACTTATTGGCTAAACAAAAAATTCTGAAAATTTTATGGTAAGAATATATGTGATTCTAGTTTTAGAGAAAATTTTAGGATCTCAATTTTGAGTTCTATAGCTTAAGATATAATTAATTTAGTGACTATGACTCAAGTGAACAGCTTGTTATGAGTAAACAAGTAAATAGTGATATTATGTATATATCAAGGATGTGGAATGGAGTGGAGGAGGAGGAAAAATATATGTGAATATTCAGCTAATAGGAGTTTATTTTAAAATAGCTAATTTACATGTTTTAGATTCGGGGACTAAATTGAATAAAAGTGAAATTTTAAGGGTAATTTTGTAAAAATGTCAAAAATGACCAAATTGCATGAAATGAATTGGTTTATTATAAATTGAATGAAATATTAATTTAGATGAAGATTGGGTGGAAATTCGAGGTAAATGGAAAATTACCAAAATGTCCTTAAATTTTGATATTTCTGCAATTTAGCCTGGTAAGTTCGTGTAACTTGAATTATATTCTTAAATTCTTGAAATGTTTGTTATTGATGTGAATACGATTTGGATGTTTATTGTATGATAATTGATGAAGTATTGATATTCTTTATGAAAAGAGAAAATAAATCCCAGTTGAATGAAAGGAAAATTCGATGGATCTCTGAAAAGGAATTGAGGGTAAAAAGGATCTAGCCCGAACGAGTGATCCTATCTTGATATAGCCCTCCCGAAGAATATGTGGAAAATGGATTTAGCCCGGACGGGTAATCCGAATTAGGGTCTAAATTTAGTCTGGACTGTTAATTCAGATCCAAGCTCATTAGAGTAATTGTCATTGCAGGGGATTTAGCCTAGACTGGTAATCCCGTTCTAAGGATGAGGTTCGCGGGAGTGTGCTCTCTGAAATGGAAATGTGCGCACATGAATATGAATTGACGGACCCGGATTTGTACACTAAAAGTGTACCTCTGAAAATCCATAGAATTTCTGAGAAATTCAACGGGATAAATATGGAAAATAATAAGGGTAATAGAAAACATGGAATTGAATTATTATTGGAAATATATTATTGAATTTAATACCCATTTTGGATTGAACGCGGGATTGAGTACAATCGTTATGTGCCAATGTATGAATTGACGGATAAGACCATAACTGGGTTATGGCATTACATATGTAAAGGATGAATTGACGGCAAATTACCCAAGTAAACCGAGGTTCAGCATTTGTTGCGGACTTTCGTGTTTACTATCTGTTTAGCTCTCATGAGCTTAAGTTCAGCCTTCGGGCTTTTGAAAATGATGTACTCATATCCGTAAGTCGTTTTTCAATACAGAAAGAAACGGTAAAAGACTTATGTGGTTGAATTGAAAGATTTATAGATTATTATTGGTATTGATCTAAAATAAATGTAACCATTGATATTTAATTGATATAACGGGTAAAGTTCTGAAGTGAGATAACATGAGTTTAAAATGAACTATTACCGGTATGTACGCGAAATTCATGAAAATGATGGTATATGAAATATCGAAATAATAAAATGAATGATATATATCCATGAAAAAAACGATAAGAGAATGATATGTATCATGACATGTAAATGTATGATTATCTTTAATATGTTGATACAAGAAAATTATGCATGATGAGTTTATATGTAATGTATGCAAGTACACTAACCAGTGTTGTTGCTTGATGCTTAGGCAAGTGCCAAGCTATTGGTTGAATAGTAATATGATTATTTAATGGAAGCATTGAATTAATAAGTATTTGAAGGAAAATATGCTAGTGTTCATGAAAAAGTGGTATGGTTTAAATTATGCAATTTCTTATGAAATGACTTATCATGTGATCAATTCAGAAAAGGCTTTAGTTAAATGCACTAGCTTGTGACTATGATTGAATGATATGTTTATGACTTGTGTGTCACGCATATGGAATAAGTGTGGAAAGTAAAGAAATGCAAATGAAAATAAAGAAATTATGAAGAGTTAAAGTTATATAAAGTCCTACTAAGCTTGGGATAATATGTAAGTGATACTGTGAATTTATTCACCTTGTGAGTTGATGAATATAGCTTCATGAGTACTATGGTATTAATATTGGATTATTCTTGATATGTATAGATTTCATATTTTAAATGAACTAATATGATTAAAGACTACACGAGCTTACTAAGCATCCATTGCTTACGTATTTTTTTTTATTTACCCTACAGATTATTGAAAGCTCGATTGGGTTGGAAGCTTGTCAAAGATATATCACACTATCCATTGGTTCTATCGGTAATTTTGGATGATTTGATTCTGGTTATAATGGCATGTATAAGTTAATTTTGGCCAACGTTGGCTCATTAATGTTTTAATTTTGATTGGTTTCAAATATGAATGCTAGATGAAATGAAACGTCTGAAAATCAATCTGTAAATTTTGGTAGTACTCTGTAACCCTGTTCTGGCGACAAATTCGGGTTAGGGGTGTTACAACTTCACTATAAATGTATAATATTGAAAACCATTATTACCTCCATGGATGTCGAATACATCCAACCCCACCTCGCTTCACTTTAATTTAATTTAATTTTTAGTATTTATCTTTACTATTTTCAATCTTTTTAAAATAAAAAAAATGTAAAGATAATTCTTCAAAAAAAATTTAAATATAAAATGTATAGTGTTTTTTCTATATTTCGTTACTTTTTACCCTTGTAATAGTTTATATATACCTCATTCTTTTTATCGAGCATAATGACACGAATCGAGCTTTAATGAGTTCTAATATGCAACGTCAAGTAGTTCCGCTTTTTCGTTCTGAGAAATACATTATTGGAATTGGGTTGGAACGCCAAGTGGCTCTAGATTCAGGAGTTCCCGCTATAGCCAATTACGAGGGAAAGATCATTTCTATCAATACTGAAATACTTGTATGCATCAAAATGCCTAAACTTGGCGGGGTAAATGCATTAAAAAGGTTAAATGATAATTTCATATAGTTGAGTGAGTCAGAGTAGATAAACAATTATCATAACTGACCCATACCCACTATCCAAAAGAAAAAAATCTAACCCACCCACGTCGTATCTACTTTTCAGAAAAAAAAATTCCAATCCATTTGAAACAAATCGGTGATTTTTGGATTCATCAAATGTGTTGGAATTGTTTCAAAGTTTAAATAAATTTCCATAAATTCTTTGACTTCCCTTTATCAATTTACATTAAATTTAATAGGCTAGTCAATATTAAAACAT
The DNA here is from genome assembly GCA_008044935.1 of Gossypium turneri. Classification (NCBI taxonomy): domain Eukaryota; kingdom Viridiplantae; phylum Streptophyta; class Magnoliopsida; order Malvales; family Malvaceae; genus Gossypium; species Gossypium turneri. The sequence continues at coordinate 64,889,511 of CP032573.1, forward strand.
ATTACTCTGATCTGACAAAGCATAAACTTCCTTTCATTAAAACATTAAAATAGCCAATACATAGAGGATATAAAATAAGAGCCAACATGCAGGGACCAAAACATTAAACAAAATAAACAAAGCCTCACTACACTAAAGTGGAGACTAATTTTGGATTTTGAAAATTCCATCCCAAAATCCTTATTCATTCTTCTTCTTCTTCTTCTTTTTAATCATATATTATATCTCCTGCAAGCTGCTGCAAAACCCTCTCTTCATCCATCTCACTTCACACTGTAACATATTTCAAAAACAAAAAAGGATAATATTAGCACCGATAGTATCTTAGAGGGATTAAAACTGAAATAAACCAATAAATAAAAGGTAAAAGGAAAGGGATGTAAGTTTATTAACTTTTTGCAGTTAGTGGAAGTGCTGATCTTGTAAGGGATGTTGACACTACATTTGGCCGGGAGGGTCTCAGCCAAGTTGCCTTTAATTTTGACAGCCTTAGCGGCAGTTTGCAAGCACCCACACACGGTTTGGCGGTCAGGGGTGGTTCGAGCCATCATGTTCAGGGACCGGATCCCGTCGCAGCAAGCCTTCGGCACGTTCCCTCCGTTCTGCAAGTATGATAAGCAACCGGCCACTTTGCTTGTCACATCGCCGCATGTTATGGCGGTTGTGGCAATGGGCTCAACCACCAACATGCACAACACTAGAGCACAAACTAGCTTAAGAGCAGCCATGGGGTTTTCAATAGAAGAGACAATGAAGCTTTTTTGGGTCACTGGAGAAGTGTTTTGAAAGGTGATGAGTTTCAATGGCGAAAGGCTTGGGGGGTTTATATAGATGGAGAGTTGGAACGATAGAGCTTAATAGGTGAAATTGTGGTTTTGGTCCTTCTAATATGTTAAATTTTGGATTTAAGCCCTTACAATTTTTTTTTTATGACTAAGGTATCCTCTATGTCCGTTTTATAGTCCATAGAGCCTAAATCTTTCAGGGTTCATGGGTACCCCTCTCAACAATATTGTCTCCAGTGGTGAATCTTGGTATTAAGTTTTGGGGGCTAACTAGACGTTTTTAAAACTTCGAGGGTTTTAGTGAGAATTTTTAAAAATTTTGATAAGTCTAATTGAAATTTTTAAATATTTTCAAAAGTTAAATAATAAATTTAAAAAATTTTAGGGAGCCTAATTAAAATATTCAAAAAATTATAAGGGTAAATTAAAATTTTCAAAAATCTTGAGGGGCCGGGGCCTTTCTTTCTAAGGTTTGAACTCGAGTGTTCCTCTTGTGACTGTAATGCACCTTATTATTGCACTCAATAATTTGGTATAATTCAACTACTTTACTTTAATAATATATTAGTTAATCCAAAAAATTAACATCATTAACTCCTCTAACCAAAATGCAAACATGAATTTTTCTTAAAAACACCAATTCCGACAAGAAAAAAAAAATCACTTTGACATAATTTAACCAAAATCGGTGTTTTTAAGAAAAATCTGCATTAGCATTGGAATAATTAATATTAATGAAATTATAAAAGCAAAATCGTTAAATTATGCTAAATTATAGGGACTTTGAAATGGAACATAGTAAAGGGACCAAATAATAATTTGACCAACTTAATTAAATAGATGTTAGTTGGTAGTTGGGGTTTAATTGAAATTGAGTTATTGCATCAAACTTCTCTCATGGTTTCCATTCTCTGCATGCAGCATTGATTACAGAGCTGACGTATCATCTTCAATGCCCATTAATAGGATAGTAATGACAAATATCCTTGTTTTCTTCTTCTTCTTCTTATTTTTTAAAATAACCAAACAACCATACAAACCCTATATTGGAATGAGGTTTGTAATTCCGGTTTAAATTGATTGAGTCTAAGTTCGATTAGTACTAGTATTTTTGTCAATACAAGTAGATGTAGGTTCGAATACACTGAAGTACATTATTCTTCTATTTGTGGGTTGGGAAGAGGTTATAAGTAGTGCTAAGTATTGTATCAAAAAAGCAAAGATAATCAGAACCTATAAAAGATTGTTCAAAAAAAAAATTGCGGTTTAAATTAAGGTAGCTAATATTGTATTAATGGGTGTATGTGTATTATTTTAGATTTATCGATGTTTTTAAATATTTTTCACATACACATGTATATTTATATAATTTATTTTTTAGTTCTTTTATAAATTATATACACGTTTAAATTTTTTCACATATATTTATAGATAATTTTTAGTTTCTTAATAAATTATATATTTTGATAAAGATAAATTATATTATACATATACATGTAAATATATCTTAATTACATCCATATAAATATATTTATATATAAATATAAATTTTAAAACTATTAAGTAGGTTCAATAATTTAATTTAATAAGTTTTAATTTTAAATGTAATTATAGAAAAATGAAAATGAGTAAGGTTAAAAATTTTAAAATTGGGTTTAAAATATCAAAATTTTGTACTAATCAATACAGGCCGATATGCACCGATACAAGTTGAAACACACAAAACAGGGGCTGGCAGGGGCCCCGGTCTCCCCTAAAATGGAAAATTTTCCATTTAAGTGCTTTAAAATTTTTAAATTAGTAAAGGTAAAATTGTATTTTGGCCCCTAAAAATGATAAAAAATTAATTTAATCCTTCAAAAATTATAAAGATATAGGCTATTAAAATGATTAAATTACATTTTTACTATAGTAAAGATTATAATTTAATTTCGACCTCCTAAAAATGTTCTAGTTTCACCCCTGACACCAAAAGGGGTTAAAACACACCAAAATGACCGAAACACATGAACTTTTGACCGGAACGAAACATACCAGTTTAAGACTGAAAATGTACGTACCGACCAATACGATTGATATCGACTACCATGGTTCAAACTCTACACAAGGTATCAACGAATAGAAATAAAGTTAGATTTTATTTTAAAAGATGGGATTTAAATTATAATTTTTTGAAAGTGTTAAAATATAGTTTTAGTATTGTAGATGCATGGTTTAATTTGCAAGAAGATAGAGTTTATTTCTTCGATGCTTGAAAAGGGTCATAGATTTCAGAGCACCAATTCACTTCCCAAGATGTGATGGTAGTTTTTGTTTATATTATGCATCATCGCTCATCATACACAATTTTGTTGGAATCTTTTTATAAATGTCAAAATTACATTTTCACTTTTTTTTAATTTATAATTTAATCACAATTTTTTTAAAAAATTGATTTTATTTTTAAATTTGATTTGACTTAATTCTAAATTTAATCGAGATTTAATATTAATTTCGAATATAAAAAGAAAATAGTAAATATTTTTTCTTGAAATAGCTTAGAAGAAGGGATACACCAAGGTGATAATTGAATCGGATAATAAAAGTACAGTGAATATACTAACAGATGATTCATTAAGGTCATTATCAATAACTTTAGTTCGAAAAATAAAGGAGGAATATAGGCACAATTGAATTATCAAATTTTAACATGTCTTCCATGAAATAAATAAAGTGGCCGATTGCATAACTAAGTATTGTTCTAGGAATAAATGTGATGGCAAAATACTATTATTTTATAAATAATATAAAATGATAAAAATATTTTGTCTTCTCTCAAAATAATACCAAATATAGTATTATTAGTGTTCCTATTTTTGGACTCTTTCTTTTATGAAGAGTACAAAAGTCAACAAAATGGGAAAGGCAATGGGAAATGTGCAATGGCAGGCGTGTGGAGTGTGGACCCAAAACAGTGATGGGTGAAGTCCCATAGACTGAGCACCGACGCCGACGCTATTCATAGACGATGACACGTGTCGCAGTACTAAATTATCCATTTAATTCGATATTATAAGATGAAAATCTTTCTCTTGCCATGAAATTTGGGTTGAGATTCAGCTTTTATCCAATCTCTTAACAAAATTTATAAATTTAGATCATTTTTATTTTTACACTATTTTATAATATGTATATGTACTTATTTTTACACATTTTTAATGTTTTACTGGAGAAATTATTTTATGAATTTTCTCGTCATGCCATTCATAGTCTATTTCTAATTATTTAATGACATTTCAGTAATTTTTTTATGCAATTTATACATAATTTTGTAATTTTTACCCAGAATCTCAAACTTAAAATCTTAAACCACAAACCCAAAACTTAAACCCGAACATTAAACCTTAAACTTTTAAATCTAGAATCCAAACCTTGAACCAGAATCCCAAACTCTCAAGGTTTAAGGTTTAGGATTTAGAGTTCAAGGTTCTAAGTTTTGGATTCATGGTTCAAGTTTGATATTCAGGGTAAAAGAATTACAAAAATTATGTGTCAATAATATAAAAAAAATTTGTTGAAATGTCGTTAAATAATTGGAAAGAGACCATGTATGATGTGGTCGGAAGGGTCAATTAAATAATTTCTCGTTATATTGAGATGATGTTACAGGCTAATCGAATACCATTACTAAATATCTTTTTTTATATAAATTAAGTTATATTTTTAACAAAACATTTTTGTCTTTTTTATATAACAAATCAATAAAATCATAATGAGATTTAAACTCACAAAATCATATATAATAAACAATTAACTTTAACATTATAACCAAAATATCAAGTAATTTTTATATGAAATTTTAATAAATATATTTATTACATCATGTACTATAAATCTAGTTTTATTTAATTTCGTAAAAAAAACATTATTTAATATTTCCATGCAGGTTGGGAGTAAGAAAATTTTTCTTTTTCTTCAAGTTAGGTTTGAATATTAGAATTTTAAATAAATTAAATTTAAATTTAAAATGATGTTAAACAATATTTATAAAAATTATTTAAGCTCTACATATGATAATATTAAACACGATACGATTACACGACATAAACTTTACGAAAAAAATAATTAAAACATGACAAAATTTTTTAAAAAAAAAACATAAACATAATATGAATGTCTCAAAATCTATATAATATGAAACAAAATAAAATTAATTAGCAAAAAACATCTTACACTTAGAAATCTTCAATACAGATCAAAGCTCTAAACAAATTACAGTAATTCATTTACAGGCAAAATGCTTTTAAACAAAATGGTAGAAAAGCATCCTAGTAGCTAATATATATCATCAAACACAAGTTCCTAATGCAAGCAAACGTTACATTTGCAGTAAGGCTACCCAAATACACTATCACAAGCTTCTCCATAAGAAAAAAAGATAATAAACATTCATAATTATCTGCCTTTACGACGATTTTTCACGGTCGCACAATCCGGACAATACCATTTCCCTTTCGGTTGTTCTTTCAGACCGACACAGCCAAAGTGGAACCACTCTATCTTGCACTGGTAAAAGGGGGAAAGAGAGAGTTTCCATCAGATCAAAATTAGGAAGTGAAATCGGAAATAGTATCGGAGAAAGATATGTAAGGGACTTAGTTACGTACATTGGGGTTATCACATGCTACCATCTCTCCGTAGCTAACTTGGTTGCACAAACAGTACGTTGGCTCGTTAGGATCCACCGGCAAGTCTAATTCCACACCGGTTGGATTTGCTGCTGATGCTGCCACTTCTGTTGCCGCAGCTGCTGTTGCTAGACGTGTTCTACAGAAATACGTAACTCCGATGATATCATGTATCTAGTAAAACATTTTGCATATAGATGTAATAGAAGGAAGTAACAGTCGAAATTAAGGAGCATTCCTTGAAGCATGAATCCAAAATGGATGACCATTGAACAACATAAAAGGAAATCTAATGAGCTTATGTATAATAGGTGCATACTTTTTACGCCCTCCTCTTCCACTTTCACCAGACCTTCCGGATTTAGTGGTACCATCGGGAGTTTGAGTAGGCGAGGCAGTAGCAGTATTCTCTCTTTCTATTGAAAAAAAAAAAAACATAATTAGAGTAAGGATTAAATATGCATTACGGAAGAGAGGTTTAAAGTAACAAAGGCTACGTTAAATAGGGGTGAAAGCAGAAAATTAACAACATACCACGCCGTAGCTCTTCACCAGACTTTTTCAAGTACTGATCAAGTTGTTGTATATGTGAATCCACCTGAAACATGATTACATCAAGCACGGAACAACTAATAAGGCTTGAACCTAGTTCCATCCAGCATTGAAATCTTAATATGCTTGGTGTCACAAATTTGACAACTCCAAACATATATGAACAACCTAAGATAATAACAAATACTTTCTTCATGAATAGGAGAACCATCCACCATGTTATTGATATGATTTTGCATTTGCAACTCTTAGATCACTAGTTCATGAAACAGAGTAGGAAGAGGAAACACCGAATCATGGATACTATTACCCTCAAAAACAAACTCATTCAGAAGATTATAGGTAAAAGTACCATGAAGGCCTTTGTATGAGTCAACTAGCATTTTGCCCCCTCTACTAAAAAATGGGTAAAGTAGTCTTTGTACAATAGATCAAAGAGCAAATCGGTCATTTTTGTTAAAAATTCATCCATTGTACTGTTAAAACTGACGTGGTTGACGAAATAACCAGACAGTGACATGTGATGTGCCACGTATACAATATGTTGATATATTGAGAACCGTTTTTAAAAGTAAAAATGGATAAAATTTTTAACAAAAGGACTAGTTTGCTATTTGATCTAAGGCACTAATTTACTGAGTAGAGGGGGCAAAATGCAATTACCTGTCTCAGTGATAGCCATAGCATATGAATCAGATAACAAAGTGCAGGGATCAAACATCAAAGTTCTAAGGGAAAAAGCCAACGCACCAAATCATATGCTTGAATTGCCAGGGCAACCTTTTCATCTGCAATCCTAACACTATGCTTTTGTTCATCAAGTGCTTCTTCGGAGAATCTAAGAAGCGAAGTATCAGGCGTAATGTTGCCTGCCCTCAAGCCTCGTTTCATATCCTCTATTTCTTGTTCACATCGTTGTTCATTTTGCCTAACAATTTCTGCTCATATTAATCAACAAAAAAGATAGTGTTTTATAACCAAATGAAATAGGATTTCACTTCATTGCATTCATTGGCTTTAAATTCAATATCTCCAAAGTTATCTGTTCAAATTAGATAGTTAACATTAACAACTTGAATTTATAACATTTTCAAATAAACCCCCAAAAAGATTAAAATTAGGGTTTAAAGGAATACCTTGCAAACTTTTGTCAAGATCACGCATCAAAGCATATTTTTTCTGAAGAATATTGGGCAATGCTTCCAAGTCTGTAAAATTTCAATATGTCATAAATCATAGCGGAAAATCCTTAATTAGGGTTCCTTTTTTTCTTCTCAAATTTAGAATATAAAAGATGGGAATAAAATGCCAAAGAAACGAATTTAGGAAAAAAAATTGACAAAGGAGAAATTACCTGCTTGAAATTCATCAATGAAGAAGGACATTTTAGGAATTTAGTTTTTTTTTTTAATTTTTGCAATTGAATTTCGATGGGTAATTTTGCTGATACGTTCCCGCCACTGCTAAAACAAATGAACTAGAAGCCCTGAGAAAAGCTGAAATTGGGTTACTTTTATATGCCGAATGACGTATTTAGCCTTCCACCCTTCAGATAACATGGAATGAACCTTGATTTATTATTTTGGTTAAATTCTGCCATTTGTCCCTGTACTTCAAAAAAGTTATGGATTTAGTCTCTGTACTATAATTTGCTCATTTTTAGTCCTTGTAATTTTAAATTTTTTAAATTCCAGTCCTTACTAAACGATAACTATTAAATTCATTATGTTAAACTCTGCTATTTCTAAAATCTGATGTGGCAAAAATATTATTATATGTAATGTCATGTCAACTTGTTATTTCCACATATTATTCATTAAAAATATAGTTTATGGATTAATGACGGTCATTTGTGCCAAGATCAAAATTTGACAAGTTTAAGGTCTTAGAAAGATCCAATCGAAGAATATGAACTAAATTTACAATTGTCTGCATAGTTCAGTACCAACAATTGAATATAACCAAATAAATTTAATTGCTACTGTTTAGGTTAGGACTAAAATTTCAAAATTCATAAAGTATAGGGACTACAATTTACCAATTCAAAAAGTACATGGACTAAAAAGATATACTAATTTGGAACAAGGCATGCATGATGAGAAATCTTTGATAGATACCAGTGAAAGTTGGCTCCCTGTGGGTGCCTTAGATTGTGATGTATGTATTAAAAAGGGTTAGTATTTGGCATATAAACGTTTCTAGTTAAAAAGTTGAGATGGTTCTTTAAACACTCTTAAATGGGGCCACTGCCAATAGTAGGATGGTAGAGTTACGCTTAATTCATCAACTTTTATGTTGTAACTAAAAAGTACGAGTCTTTCATATCCCGATATCTTAGAATAAATTGTTGATCACATGGCCAAAACTGTTACTACTGGATACACAAGTTTACAACTATTTGAAGAATCTCCAATATCTGATCGCAATCATGCTGTTACACTTCTTTAGTTTTATGCTTAATGTTGTAGATCGGAGAAATTTAAGTTCCTTAAAAGCAAGTAAAATCTAAGAGATCTAAGGCACAAGCAAGATAAGATCCCTTGACATAAAGTTATATGGGGAGACCTTTCAATTCCTTTCATTTCTTGGTTAGCTATATAAGATAGGGCCCAACTAAAAGTAGGCTAATTTCTTAAGGTTATTAAGCGGAACATGGTCGGTTTGATTAATACCCGAATCAAATTATTTAAAATGTAAAAATATTTAACCGTTAATCGAATCGAATTTTTTCAAATACATTAATTGAACCAAAATATTTTGGTTAATTCAGTCAATTAAACTGATTAACCGAAATTTATATGTTTTTTTTGTTTTGATTAAAATAAGTATAAAACATATAAAAAAATACATTGCTAATGTTCATTTTTTTAATAGTTTAAAAACCATTAAATGGTGGTGAAAATAACAAATAAGACATTAGAAATATTATATAAATCTTGAAAGTTAACAACCAAACAAAAAGTTAACAATTATATATAATATATATTATTTATTTCGGTTAATTGGTTAATTATGTAATTACATGATTTCAAACTGAATTAACTGATAACCGAAATTTCAAAAAATTATTGATTGACCTTCGACCAAACTAAATTCGACCGCTGACCGATTAACCGAATTAGATCGATATGGTCGATTAATTTGATTTTAACCAAACTATGAACATCCCCAGGACAGAAATAAAGCATTAGGTCGAACTCTTCTTTAGTGTTAAGGGAATAGCTATGAATAGTCATCAACCCCTAAAAGGGTAGAAAAATGGGACCTATTATGAGACATACAATGCATTACAGGCGTATGATCATTATACAACAAAACTTCTACCGCAAACATACACAATAAAATTGTAGACAATCAAATGAAATCCAATCCACGAAATATACGAATTCTTATCAGAAAATATGAAGTTGGGTGTGGTGAAAATCTTTGCCTCCTACAATCATGTGCTTTGACTTTTTTCAACAAATTGGGGTTGTTTTGCAATTTAGTTAGAAGAATTGTCAAAGTATGTGAATTTGTTGAGGGTATGGGGGGCAATTTGTTTGTAATAACTTATCCCCAAAAAATAGAAAAAAAAATAGTGAAATTACATTTTTACACCTTGCATTTAAATAATACTTAACCATGGTGAATGATGGACAGGCAGCCAAACAGGGTCTTATTACTTATGGTAAAAAAAAAAAGACCGCTCCATTAACCCAACAAAAATCGATTTCAAAAGATAGCTGCCAAAACTCAAAACAGCTGCCGCCGCCGCCACCGCCACCGCCACCGTCACAATGCATAACAACCACCAACAAACGCCGCCCGCATCGCCGTATAATTCTAACGCCGCCGCGACAACCACCGCTTCAAAAGACAACTCTAAAGCTACCGTTTGTATAATCTTAGCCACCTCTTTTTTTTCCTTCCTCTTTATCATCGCCCTCCCTTCCACCAGCCCAATTCGACCCTTAACCATAATCCGACCCGATCCTGCTCTTTTCCCCAATCGACCCATTTCCCTAACCGAGATCCCTTCCGCACCCACCCCTCCTTCCATTGCTTACTTCATATCAGGATCCGCCGGTGATTCGGCTCGGATCCTCCGGCTACTCTTAGCTTCTTATCACCCGAGAAACCATTACCTTCTTCACCTTGATCTATCTGCTTCGCAGACCGAGCGTGACCGGTTGGCCATTACGATCCAAGCGATACCCATTTTTAAAGCCGCTCAAAACGTCGATGTTGTAGGGAAATCAGATTATGCTTACCCTAGAGGGCCATCGGCAATCTCTTCTACTCTTCACGGTGCCTCGATTTTGCTACGTTTAGCTTCGGATTGGAATTGGTTTATCTCCCTCAATGCCGGCGATTACCCGCTTGCTACTCAAGATGGTAATTTTAAAAATAATAATTTCTTCTTTTTTTTTTTGGGGGGGGGGGGGATTTAAGTCTCTGGGTTTTGTCTTTTGATTGATCTTCTTTTCTGGGTTTTTGTTGATTTTGCAGATATTCTTCACATCTTGTCTTATTTGCCTAAAGATCTCAACTTTGTGAATCACACAAATTATATTGGCTGGAAAGAGTATGTTAACTACATTTCCACTTATTTACTTTTGCAAAATGCACATTTACATGCAAAATCAAATTAGTATCGTTGTTAGAATTGGTGTTTCACATCAGTCATTTGTTCATTTTAAGTAATCAAATTATGATTTTGCCTTTAGAAAGCAACTTGATTGCATTTTAAGCAATTTCCTTTTGTGGTTATTAGATTGATGTGGTTTAAGGTGATGCATGTTGTCTAATATTTAATTTTATGTTTCGGGGTTTCATTTATTTAGGTCCAAGAAATTGAAACCGATAATTGTCGATACGGGGCTTTATCTTTTGGAAAAGGAAGAGATATTTTATGCTACTCAGAAGCGGGAATTGCCGACTGCTTTCAAGTTGTTTTCAGGCATGTGTTCCTATGTTTTTGGTTAATTCCTGCTCTTTATTCAAATAAGGGAGCAAATATGAAATGTATGTGTATTCTGAGCTTCTTAATTATTGGATTAGATGATACCAATAAACAAAGATAGCATAAATTTAGAATGGTGGACCCTGCAATTGCTGAGTTGATTAAGAATGTGATTTGAATCTATAGGTTTATATATTTGTGTGAGATCATAGATTTGCATAGTTTGCATGAATGCAGTGGTCATTTTGCTATTTTTTGATGGAATTAGAGTCAGTGAGTGTATGGTGCTATACTGTATAGGTTCAAAATCTTATATCACCTGTTAGAGGTACTACTAGAATGTCGTTTGTGGAGCATGCAACTCAGTAGGACCAATCAGCTTGAAACCAACTCTTACTTCTCTGCATCATCTTATAGTTATTCTTCTTATTATTGTCTTGGAGATGGGACGAACATCAATTCATTTAGTATAAGACTATAAGCTGGTGTTTTCGTTTTTGTTGCAAGTTTAGGAGTATAATTTGACAGAGCAAGTGCAATGAGCATGTGCGTTCAGAATATCAAGTTAGGCCATAGATAATACCTAGTAAGTTAATGGTGGTTCCTCATGGTGTTAAGGATGCATGCAGGAATAGAATTTCATATGGAATGCATTAATTCAATCCATTTTCATAAAGGCTATATAGTTTAAAGAAACAGAGGGAGGAAGGAGAGATAGTCCAGTTTAGCATTGTCTGTGGTTTACATTTATTTCAAAGAACAGAAATTTTGTAGAAATAAAGCTGAATTTTTTTTTTGAAGCCTTTATTTCTGAACATAGATATCCTCGTTGCCCTTTATTTCTGAACATAGATATCCTCGTTGCCCTTTATTTCTGAACATAGATATCCTTGTTGCCGTTCTATAAAGTCCTGTCCAACCTTCTGCTTTGTGTAGTTGGTTGAAATCATTATGGACTGCTCAAATAATACTGCTAGCAACATTTTTGTTAATTGATTGTAAATACTCTTCTATTAAGTTAAATCGCTGTAAATACTCTTTTAATGTAGTGTGGCCTGAGCTAAATGCATAAAGTAAGGCAGTTTTGTCAGTGTTCTGCAAAACTGTGAAGATGGATCCACTGGTGAATGGCCTTATGTGCTATTTATCCACTAACTCCATCATGCATGTTATGGATTGAAACCATTTCTCAATTATGCATGATTAAAGTTATAATAAGTTCGTCGTGGGTCTCCCTTTTCTTTGGAGAATATCTCTATTGATGAAATGCTCATGTGGAACATTCTATAAGGATCATTATTCTAGACAACTGCTACAACATAAAGTTCCTCATTTGGCCAAGAGTTACTTTTTAATGGCCAATTAGCTCCCTGAAGATTACCTACTTTCTTAATTATATACTATTGCAGCCATGGGAGGTATTATAAGCCATTTGTTTTGCTGAGAATTTTTTTTCCAGCAAGTTGTGAAATAAAACTAGAGATCTGGTCTTTTTGCAGGTTCGTCGTTTACAATGTTAACTCGTAGTTTTGTTGAGTTCTGCATCCTTGGTACCGACAATCTTCCGAGGACTTTGCTAATGTATTTTACAAACACGCCTTATTCCTACTCCAATTATTTCCCTACTGTCCTTTGTAACTCTGACCAGTACAAGAAAACTGTGATAAACCATAACCTACAGCATGTAGCCTTCAACAAAACCTTTTCAACGAAGCCTCTCTCACTCAAGCCTGAAGAATTCGATGCTATGATTCAGAGTGGAGCTGCTTTTGCAACACATTTCCAGTTTGACAGTCCAGTACTCGACCGTATCGACCAAGAAATTTTGAAACGCAGCCCCGGAAAAGTTGTACCAGGTGGATGGTGCTTAGGTGTGCCCGCCAATGACACATGTTCAGTTTGGGGAGATGCCAGTATCTTGAGACCTGGCCCAGGAGCAAAAAGGCTCAAAAAACGTATTGTCGACTTGCTTGCAGATGATAAGTATCGATCCATGCAATGTCGAGATGAATGATGTAATGGATCAATCTACATGGAGATATATGAAATTGGGGAAACAAAGAGGTAACTGATGCTGATCACTCTTAAAATTTGGCCCTTACATTCTTTATAGGAGTACTAAAATTTTATCAGGCATCTAGTTGTACCATGATTGTTGTAAAGTAAAAATTATAATTCATTTGTTCTTGTACTGGACAATTTTTATCAGCTTTAGAGTGTAGTTTCTATGGTTAAACATAATGGGATTCTATTTATATGGTTTAATTCTGTGTGCTATGCCCCATTCTTTGGAACTTTGAAATTTTCAATGTTTACCACTCTTTTGATATCTTACTTCTAAGCTCTAACCAAGGCTTGTATAAGGGGGACGAGGAAGGGGATGATAGGGTTTGAATCGTGTGATTTAAGTGTTGTTATTATTATAATTTTAAGTACCTAACTCGAGTTTGATTTTGGGTTTAATTGAGATAAAATGGAACACCAGAAATTTCGGACCGACGAAAACGTCAAGTCCATAGTTCATGTTATTGTTATTTTTCATTAAAAAACAAACAAACAAATATTGAAGGAAGAAAATTGTAGCAAAAACATGTCAATCATATCTTCAATATTTAGCTAAAAGCTACAAAGAAATCATCTAAGTCCACATATAATTCCAAATACAATAAACCATTCTAAGAACTAACATGGCAGCCTCTAATACCCCTAACTGCAACATTTTGCCCTAATTGTTTTCTCAGCATTGTATCACAACATTTGCGCCGGAAATTAGCCCGACATTTGCTCTATGTTCTGTATAATCAATCAGAAAACTCCAAAAAATGTGGCCACTGCAAACACAAGAAAAAGCGCTCCGCCCAAATAACCAACCTGATCGAACATACAGCAGTTCCATAGTAAGTCGAAATGCATGTACCTGAATATGTCGTATTACTATAACACGATAGAAGTTTCGGGTCTTACCAGTTTCTCAGAAATATAGTTGGCAAGAAATGCTCCTCCGAGAATTGCAATTGATGTTGCGAGTAGGTGTCCGGCAATGGCTCCACTTGCTACACCCCATGGTGACTGTAGAGACAACGTAGCAAAGACCATTGAACTATTCTGATTTAGAAATATATATATATATATATATATATATATATATATAGAAAATAAGAAACGAAGTTAGTGAAGTTGCACCTGTGCGGCGCCAAGCGCGATTGTTGCAAGCATTGAACGGTCTCCCCATTCCTATAAGTTATAGTAAAGTTATAAATCGAGAGTTATCGAAAACAACCAAAAGTGCAGCCTTTTGTTTCGGAGAGAGAAAATGAGGATAATGAGATGCTTACAGCGAAGAACACAAGGCTGAATGACTTCCAGACAATTTCGAGTGGATTCGAGAGTTGTTTTGATGCCTGAATACATTAAAAATAGAATTCTCTATTAGCTTTTTCTTTTAATAAAATAAGACATGTGAAGCGGCCGATTACCTTTTCTTTCACGAGTTCCTCAGCTTCAGCAAACTCATCAAGTTCAGGGCCTCCCTTAGCACCTTTCTTTGCTGCCGTCGGTGGAAGGTCCCATGCATCTTTTATAGATTTTAAGCCAAAGAACACGAGAAGAGCTATTGCTGCATATTCTCCGAGCGGCAAGGCTGCACAATAAATGAAAAGCATTAATGTGCGCATCAGAAACTTTACAATAGATACATTCATTACAAAAACATATATAGATTCAAGGGTAAACAAACTTGATAATACATCATGAATATCTTGGGCTGAAGGAAACAGTAGGGTTCTATGTTTCTCTAATTCCTCATTTTGTTTGATGTGCCCTTGTCCAGCACATATTCAAACATAGGTATAGGAATATAATACTCCAAGGACTGCCCGAATACACGGACTAACTTAGTGTTAGAGACACATACCATAATCCAACACTCACGCTTAAGCCTAAGTAATGTAGGTGTAATGTGTTAGACAATTTAGCATAGAACTATTACATGCAAATGGCTAAACAGTTGGTTGAACTAAATCAAATTCAAATGAATGTTTATATCCATCAAAAGGCTATAAAGAAAGTCAGCACATATTGCAGTGTTAATACTACCACCATGTAGGAGCCAATATGCTCATAATCGCACTTCTTAAATCATCGAAAACAGCAATTCTCATTAGAAATTCTTGACGAGACAAGGGAGATGCGAGGAGTAGGAACTTACTGGTTTGGAATTGAGCAGGGACTGACTGAAAGATCCGTCCGATTATTACTGACAAGATTGTCATAAGAGAAAGAGCACCCATCGAGCCCAACAGAACCTTTCCAATGATTTAATAAATGTCAAGAAAATAGATTTAGTCCAAGAAAGAAAAAGCGTTCGGTAATACCATAAAACTGAAATTAATGAACAAATGGAGGCACGCATAGATAAGCATTTAGGAGAGAAAATACCAGTCCTTTCTCGTATTGCATGGCCAAGAGTGCAGCAATGAAAAACGTCTGGTCAAGAGATGAAAAACATAACTTAAATATCAGGAAAGGTTTCTAAAAGCACAATCAAAAGCGTATGAAAAGAACAAAGATTTATATTCAAAAGTATATGTTCAAAAGAAGAGTCAGATCCATTCAATCAACATAAAAATGAAATGGAGTAATAGGCCTCGAAAAAGGACAGAGAGACAGGACAACAAATATTTATCTATAAAATAATCATAAGCCTTATTCAAACTTATCGGCTTTTGCAACATGAACTTTCCGCCTCAATCCATCATTAGTTAGGATCATTCTCGGAATGTTTCAAAACATCGGACATAGCACTAATGAGCAGCGATTAACAGGTGAAAATACATGAAGTTATTTACGACAAATGCGTTACCTTGTCTCCGATTTCGGAAACAAAGATCAATGTGAAAGCAGCCGTGAAGCCTGATTTTGCTATTGCTGCTAAGAGTGATGCAGGTCCACCTTTTGCAAAGGCAATTAGTGACAATACTAAAGTACATCCCAATAACCCACCAGCAACGGAAAGAGGGTAAGGAATTTGACTCGGAGGCTTCAAACTGCAAAAAAGCATAGTATTAGATGATATATAAGACATCAAACTAGAACCTCACTTCATCGTAAATTTATGAGCACTTCGGTGCATATATGTTGTTACGTGAAAAAAGCTATGCATCTATTTAAACACGAGGAAGAACCACAATAGAACTATAGAGAAACCGAAATGCTGTTTGAAAAGTCCAAAATACTAGCATCTACCAGACATCACTTACGCTTCTGATGAACTGTCACTGTGCGGGCCCTTCACAATACTTTGGTCTTCTCTTTCATCCTTATCTTCATAGCCCCCGGATCCAATACCTACATTGGATGCTCGTGTTCTAAACGTGCTGCATGTTGAACTCAACCTTGATATTTTTCTACATTGTACTAGAAAAAAAAAGTTACTGAACAAGTTAACTAATGCTGCTGTGTCTAACAAAACCGGTTTAGAATCAGTATCGTGTACGGACATAAATATGAAAGCACAAAGAGTAAAACAGTAGTAAAACTGAACAAAAATCAAAACCATGTAGAGCAAGCTGATAAACAGGACATGATTCAATTACCATTATATCAATCCAAAGAAACTGCTACGAGCATTTCGATCCTTAAATCTAATCTTATAATAGAAATTCAAACTCCGGTAACATAAACTTCAAACAAAGGCATCCTGAGTTCAATGCAGCAAAACAATAGCCTAAGAGAAGCAGTTGTAGATGTCGAGACTGAACCCCGGATTTGCAGACTTGTTGAGGTGACTGCTTAAACTAACTAATCAAAGCTCTGGGATCACCGGAAAACAATCTTTGGAGTGCTCACTTACTAAATAAATACAATACAGAGTTCCTTTCCAAAGTTTTTTTCACAAATTCATAAAAATTTGGAAGATTATCATCGGTCGAAACTCGAATATAACCCGAATTCATCTCTCACCTTATCCTCAAAAACACAACCGGAGACCACACAAAATCCCAGTCTATTTATGCATAACTCTAAAACTGGTTCATTTAACTCCCACTTAGCTCTAAAATTAAAACCTCAAAAACACCAGCTAAATTCATACACTGGTTTCATCTAACAGTTAATTTCACTAATAATAAACACCCTTCCAAATCTCTTAAATAAAAATAAACCCTAAAATTCAGCTTAATTCATAAAAATAAAGTCACCCAAAAAGATTCCATGAATCCCATCACAAAAAAAAAAAAAAAAGAAGAAGAAGAAGAAGAGTAAAATTCACCAAAAAAAAAAGGGAAGAAGATAGAGAGAAAAACTTACATGAAGGAGAAATGGGTAGTCTTGAAACACTATCAAAAGATGGAAATGAATCCACAACAACCAATAAAGGAAGTTTCCTTCTTGAAATCACTGGGGGTCTATGATGGATAACCAATCTCTGCATTTTAAATAGTTAGAAATAAAAAAACTAAGTAAATTAAGTATATATATAAAATTTGCCTTTTACAAGTTCATTTCATCTCTTTGTTCTAATTCTAGAATACAATGAAGTAAAAGAAAGTGTCTTTTGGGGCCTTTTTGAAGAATCTGGAGCGAAGAGAGTTGATGATAGAGATTGGAAAAAAAAGAACAGTTGTTTTGCCTGGTTAGAAAGCTTTGGTTTTATGCCACGTGTGCTTTTGTGTTAGATAAAGGGTAAATTTCCCAGAAGGTCACTTTAAAATAGCGTTATTTTTATTTTGGTCAATTTAAAATAACGTTATTTTTAATTTGGTCACTCTAATTTTTTTTTTGTTAATTTAGTCACTCTAATTAAGATGATTACTTGAATCGGTCACTGTTGTTAAAAAATCCGTTTTAATTCACTAACAGATCATATTTTTTTTTTAAATTTTGACAAAAACTATGAAATCTCTTTATAATGTATTTTAAGTAAAAACAATGAGCACAATTTTTTTATTTTTAAAAATTATTTTTACAATTTTTCAATTAAACATGTTTATTTTAGTTGGTTCTTTTCGAGAAATGAAGAAAATGAAATCAATATTTATTTTTTAAACCAAACAGAACATAAGGGCTTTTGATCTATTATTTTTCTTATTGGTTAATTGCATTTGATGTCCTTAAAATATAGGTTAAAATTTTAATTGATCCTTAAATTTCAAATTCTTCTTGAATGAATGCTAAACTAAAGTATCATTCCAATCAAGTCTTTCCATTAATTTTGCCCTCTCCCCTTTGTATTCTTTTCAAAAAACAATTTTAATATTTTTATACTTAAAAAAATACACAAAGTATTTTAACACTAAAAAAAAATTATATTTAAATTTTATCTTAGCTCCCAAAAGTTCTTGCTCATGTTCGAGTATAGCCATAAACTTTTCAGTTAAATGTCGATTTGGATTTAAAATGACTCTTTTTCTAAAACATGTGGAAGAATAAATTTTAGAACATGTTTGTTAGGACGTCCTTAGTTGTTTTTGTGTCTGAAGTTGTTCCTCAAGCCACGTTTTAGGTTATCATTAATGTTGCTGATCGAATTTGGGTAAAGAAAGAAAGAAGACCAAACTTATCTGTGTTTACTTGGAGGTGTTCAAGAGATAAATTCAACCATGAGTTTTTCCCTTATCAAAACTACTTGGAGAAGTTGACGATTTTTAGCCTATAAATAGGCCGCATTGTTGTCGCACATCCTTGGTGTGCTTGTGGAGCTTTTTTGGTTGTTTATTGCTTATCTTTGTTTTGTGTTTTTACGTTCTTGTGTGAAGCTCTTATTGGAAGTAAAACCTTATTGTAAGTGAGGTTATTTGGGGTGAGTATTTGTAACAATTGGGTTCATTGTTGGGGTTGCAATTACTTCTTTGTGTAAGGGTAGATTAGACTAAAGCCAATAGGTGATCCAGATAATTTTTGAATAAAATCATTCACTGAGTGAGGGTCCACATAGTAGAAATGATGAATTCGAGTTGCGTTAATAAATCTTTGTGTTTATTTCTCTCCTTTTATTTGTTGATTGCCTTTGTCTATCCACACCTCTATCAAACATATGTCTGAACATCAAATTGGACAGAAAGCAAATCGAGACTCTAACAATTGGTATCAAAGCTTGACTTCAGACATATTTGAAAGGGATCTTGATCTATGATTTGCAATAATGAAGTTTAAGAAGAAGAAATATGTTATATCACACGTCTACCTACGGTGATTAAAGCATTAAATTCAAACAATGACAGTGATGTTCCTAGCAACAACCTAGAGGATGCATTCAGTCATATGTGAAGAATGTCAATTGAATAAGCCCTTAAGGGAAGAATTATCATTTTCTGAGGAGAAAAAGAAAGGCTCAAAACCATGCTCAAAAGAAAAATGATGTGATTTTTTATTTGAAAAAGGTAACGAGATGCTTGATGAAACAATCAAAGAAAATGATGAGATGATTGCTAAAATGGATGTAACTTTGAAAGCAAAGGAGGAAAAAGTTAAATGATGTCAAAGCCACTCTCAAGAAATATGAAAACCAAAATGATGATATATCTGTTGTTGGGAGATTGGAACCTGGTTGTAATGAACTTGTTAAGAAACTTATATCTCCCACGAATTTTATTAAATCTAAAGAGATGGTACTACTTCTCCCCTTTGAGACAGGTAAAAAGATGAATAGAAAACATGTTTATACTATTGTGGGACAAATTAGATCTCGTTGTTACAAGCTAATGAAAAAATCAAATGTGGGGACAAACAAGTCTTGTTCAATGTAATGTTGTAACATTGATTAGAACATCACCTAGGCAACATCATATATGTGGCAAGAAGAGGAAGGTAAACACGTGTGCTTTTATTGTGGGGAAAAAAGGGCACATCAAACCTTACTGTTTTTAAAAGGATTCAATATTGGAAGTTCATATCAGAATAGAACAAGAAGACCACAAAAACAAATTTGGGTAAGAAAAGATCGATCACATTTGAGCTATGAAGATCAACAAGTTATTGATGCTCAGTGAAGCATGAGGTTGCAACTTAAGTTGATCATATTGAGAATATTCAAAGATCACACATACTTCACTTCATGGAGAAGGTACTTGCTGTGTCCACAAGCTACAATTTCTATTGTTGAAGATGTAGCACCTCATCCCCTTAAATAAATTTGAAGCAAATGAGCAAGGGGAGCATAGAGTGAGGGGGGGGAGTAAGTTTGTTGATTTTGATATAGTATGGTTATGTTTATGCTAATTATGGTTTATGCATTGGGATGATTAACTTGGTGGTTGTTTTATTTAGCAAACATTCAAATTTTGATTGGAAGTACATGTAGATAAATTTCTATCATGGTTTGAGGCTCATTAATACTATTTGGGGAGAAGAGGTTGAGCTGAAACATACACGGATGTTCAAAA